>OY754923.1:11645000-11917500 GCA_963576535.1 Plemyria rubiginata
GATATCATACGAGCAAAACATAAATTTACTTCTGAATTTTGGATTTAAAAAATCCCGCCGGCTGCGCCAGATTAATGCGGCTGCGCTGACTTTGTCATTTGCCTAAAGTGCTAAGTGGCTCTATCTGGCTATCACACGGCTGAATACTGTAAGAGCAATATATTAAGAGCATCCGCTGGTCTAGTAGTGCTCCCGTGACTGAAGCGACCTCGCCTTCTGACCGCGCTATATTTTTCTATTTTTGTCTTAAAAAAAGAAAAGAAACAAAGCGTTTTACTACAGTTATTTGTAGTGAATGAGCTCTCTCCAAAAGCCATCGAGACGTGAGGATAAACTTTACTGTTTTGGAAAGAATCGGATAAGTTTAATGCAACTGTCTCGACTGTGGGCTCGGTGGCCTGAGCACTAGTTACTCTCAAACCACAGTGAGTTCGACTACCAAACGAAACCTTGGATCGTCTATCAACCCCATTCATCAAGATATTCTCAATCAAAGATATTCTGAAGGGTACAGGAATTAGTTGGATGAAGAAGGAATAGTTATATATATCCATCCCCAGTTGTTAAATGGTTAAAATAACATATTGTGGATTATTTTACACATTAATGGCCCACCTGATACTAAAAGGCTACCGTCTATATTTTTTAAATACAAAAAAATAAATATGAGATATCTTATACCTATAGATACGTAAATATAAGTGTTATATGTTTCTTTACATCCGTGTGAATTGGTGCTAGGGGCGCAGTCCTCGCGAGACGGAGACAAGGTGTTAAAGTTGCAAAGATTTGATTAAAATGTAGCTTTCGTTTCGAAGTATTATGAAAGAAGATAGGACGGAGACATTTCATGGGCAGTTGGAGCCCTTTCACTTGAAAGGGTGCGCGGGTTCAAACCTACTGGTGTGCACCGATGAATCCAATGAATTTAAGTATCCTCGCTAAAATTAACATGTTATTGTGTACAATCTACGAAAATTTGTGTAGAACTTAGGTAGTAGATTATTTACCTACCAGCTTTTCTTATTATCCTCTACTTTCAATTGATATGGTGATGATGAGCCTAATGAATTTAGGTATAACCACTCAACATCAGGTGGGCTATTTAACTAATCGTAACTATAACGTGACACCTATATACATCCAGGCTTTGAAAGTCTGATCATTGTAACTCTGGTTTCTTTTATTAAAGTCAATGTCAAAGTCAAAATATGTTTATTCAATAAAATCACAAGGACCATCTTGAAACGTCTTAAAACTAGGTGACTCTAGTGCCAGTTCCACGCGACCAAAGCCGAGAAGAACAGGCAACAAACTCGGCTTGGTATCTACCGCTCTTTTGTATGATCCTCGTTACAATGTAATAAAATACGTACACTATTGTTGGTGTAGTTCTAACAAATCCTTTTGGAAACCAATGAAATTGTCAAGAATCGATTATTCGAAAATAATACGAGAAATAAGTAGTCATGAACTTAATCAATCGGAATGAAGCCGCCAAATAACCTGTCGAGCGATACCACCTCTTCCATCAACCATTCAATTAAGCCTTACCTCTCACCACAATAGCCGTGTCAACAACCCCAGGGTAAATTAAACTTTACACTGACGTGCTAAGGTCAAGTATTGTTTGCTATTTGAATGTGGGATTGGCAAGGGTGAAAAAATTGGTCGAGAAAGCTCAGCGACCTGAAATGTGACTTTGACAAGGTTGCATTCATTAAGTCTTGGAAATTAGTAAGTGTTTCTTAGAACAAAAACTAGGCATTAAGCCTAGTAGATTGTATTTTTATGGATTTCTTAAATTCAAGATCTTGGGGAACTAGTATCCTATCAGCGGCGTTGGGTTTGCAGCCTGTCACATATTGAATGCTGGCTGTGTAATAAATCAGTGAATACAACATAAAAGGTTAAGGCGCTGAAACCTCGAAAAAATATTAAAAAAGATAGAAAATCACTGAACATGTTTATGTAATCTTGTAATGTGACTTTATTTACTTTATTTTGTAATTTTTATCTTTGATATTATAAACCAAAATAAATCTTTAAAAACTAATGAAGCTCGGCGAGGTATTCGTTGTACTCATGGTAGAAGATTAATATTTTTATGAAAATATCTTTATGACTCGAATTCCTTCGTATTCGAAACCCAAATTAATATCTTTATTCGTAGAATAAAATTCAGTTTTTGTTATTTGAAAGATATTATATAAAATACTGAAATCTGTTTTGCAGGTACTTGGGGCTAGGCTTAGTCAAAGATATTTAGGGGCAGTCAAAGGCAAGTCTAAGTTTAAAGACCCAGAATACTAACGGTTTTCCTAATGATGGAAAAGTAGCACGATTTATACAACATATTTATTTCATGAGAAACTATTCTTTTTATGTGAAGTTTTTTATGCTCTGACCTTAGGAAGTTATTTATTTATACTTAATATTTATTTATTCATTTCTTCTGTGGTTGTAACCAAGGTGAATTGAGGTTTTCAAAATTCCCAACGAAAAAATTAAACCATTATTTTGAACATGAAATAATTGATTTTTACAGATAAACCAAATTATTTAAAAACATCAACGACACTCTTTTTCTTCTTCGAAATGGCTAAAAGAACAACTTTATTTATGTACGTAATAATGGGGTAAACCTGCTGCCTTAAAAATATGTTGTTGTAGACTATAGTTCTGAAATTTGAATAAAAACGCATTTGTAAAACAAATGAAGAAAGTCCTATGAAAGTATCGACATATTTAACGACTCAATTTTGTAGAGTAAGTAGTAAAAACTCTGTAGCACTATCGGTTTCAGAATGAGCCAGTGCAGATTCTGCGGTCCAGACGGAAGCCAAGCGCTCTAACTCGCACTTGGCCGTCTCGTTCGAACTTGCTAACGCCAAAATACGTAAACTCACAGCCAGGGTCGTTAACCTCTGCATTGCTGGATTAGCTATTGTCTATACAGGTGGTACTTTGTGGGCAATGTTGCCTGTTGTCGGCGGCCAATATACCTTGCTTTCTAGTACTTACTAGTAAAACAGAACCTACTGAAACGGAATTCGCGTTTTACGTCTTATAATATCGTAAAATTCGTAAGTGTAGCTTGGCTTGTTCACTAACTAGAATGGGCAACGTTCCTGGTACTCACTACTTGGATGGGTGGCTTTTGGTATAGTGTATTTTATTCTAAGAACATACACAATAACCTAAAGGAATTAATTGTAATATTTGCCCTATAATTTTAATCAAATTGTTATGTATTTTTAAAATGTTTCCTAGCATTTGGGCGGTTTGGCTTCAGCTGTTAGCCCAATTGTATTGTCTAAATAAATAAATTTTTGCACGCCCAGGATGACTGGTAGAAAATGCTATTAGCATTAAGTCCGCCTAGCACTATATTGTTTTGTGTGAAAGTTTTAAATAAATAAATAAATAAATAAGGATGTGAATTAAATTTATTTAAACACGATAATGTTCGTCTTGATACAATATCGGTTATATTACTATGACACAAAACCCAAGGAATATAATACTAAGCTAGACCCAGACGTAAAGCCATGACGTAATAATTATCATCGTTTGTTTGAAACTTTTAATTGACAACTTTGCTTCAATTCGGGCTAGATGGCGCTTGGTGACGTCAGTCAGTATTTTATTAAACTTGGTTATGTAACAGCAAGAAGTAGCCAAGAGAGTTGAAGAATTCGTTTCCATCTCCATTCAGCGCTCACTTTCATCATCTCAAATCGTCTACCCTCATTTACCAAATAAAATGTAAATACCGCGCATAACTCATCCGCCGACATGACTTACTACATCCAAGTTTTTTCATACAATTTGGTGAAATAATTCGCCAAACAAAATGGGCGAGTAGAATCAGGCCGTAAATTGTAGCGCAGGTTGCGGGGGGTGAGGAAACGGGCGAGGGGGAGGGAGAGGGTCTCGAGGGAAATGTGCGGAGCGAACGCAGTGAGACAACTTAGATTCCTATCTGCTGGAGCTCTTTAGAACAGTCCTGATTCAGTGAGTTCTAAAACAACTACCTACACACATGAGGGCTTAATAAAATTAATGAAATCAGTTGTACTCGTATGTTTACCAAGTGGGTTGACGATTTGTTTGCGTGGTGTGACGATTTACTCGTAAAATTAAACTTTTTCAAGTTTCTTTATGGGTTATTTTCCTATTGCACACATGGGTATTCCCAAGCCTTATGGAACCGACAACCGCTGAGGAAGAAAGGTTCCCGAATGGCGAGACCACGAAGAGGAAGACGAAGTGTAAGTTAACCCTCCTCATGACATTGTCATGCGAAAGAAAAAATGAGGCTCAAAACTGTTCTTTCTAAATATTTTCTGGAGAATAAATTCATGTGACTTATACCAAAACTAGCTGATCCCGCGGCTTTGCTCGCGCTCGTTTACTTAAATCTTATGCAAACTTTCATCCCCTATTTTATCCCCTTGGGGGTAGAATTGATTAAAATCCATTCTTAGCGGATACCTACGTCATAACATCTACCTGCATGCCAAATTTCAGCCCGATCCGTCCAGTGGTTTGGGCTGTGCGTTGATAGATCACTATGTCAGTATGTCAGTCACCTTTGAGTTATATATATTTAGAGAAGAGAAGATAATGAGCTGTTTTGAGTTTCTAGGACAGGTATTCAGGGTGCATCGATTATCAGCCAGTAAGCCACTGAAAACTGTAATTTGATAAAACCACAATTTGAGTTTAAGAGTACACAACAGCTAATTCCTAAGCTTTGTTTTTTTTATAAAATCTATGTCATTTCTCTAGAGTGATGTATGTTTAGTACCTACTAGTAAAAACATGTATGAATATTATACTTTCGTCGATAGAGATGTGTACGCTGTATACATTAAGGCCGATTATCGTCCAAACAAAACAACGCTCGTCATGAGGAGCTCGCAGTAACCGTTAGCCGACATCGGACCGTTACGCTGTAACTCAGTCCGTTCTCATCATCATTATCATCTTTATAAGCTTATAGTATCAATAAGGTAGTACAAACTGCCAATTATAATTGAAAGCGGAGGCTATAATATGTTTTATGTTTGTTAAAAAGGTTAATAATCCTAACCTAAACTCCCATTATTTATAGATTTATTTCTAGACAAAAATCTCACTGTAGTCTAAACGTAGGCATCACGACTGATAAAACCATTCATGTTACATTTTTTTTTTAACAATCCGAGGCCACAATTATTTCTTTATTGGTAAGGTGATTACAGAAGTTTGTATAAAAGGCCACAACCCGTCTATCCGCCGGTTATTAAATTAAAAGCTAGCTCAGCCGAGCGTGGGCGGTGCTGGTGCGACGTACCCGACATTTATTGGTTGTCGGACCGCGATTTGCCTTGCAAATAGAAATTAACCTCACAGCAAAAACTTGGAACACCTTCGCTTGAATTATCTTGCATAATCTGGGGAGCTGTTTATAAGGTCCAATCCCGCATAACTGCATTTTTTAAACCAAGCTAATTTCAACTTCTCATTCAAGTCATAAAACCCTATTTTTAAAGAGTTCGAATGTGTTCTATAATTCGAAAAACGTACTTGTGGAAGATCAATTTGAAAAGTGAAAGAAAACATCTTATACAAACCTTTAGATAGGGTAATAATCTGGTTCCACGCCTATTGACCATGTCTTTCCTGTGGAAAAGGTCAAGCAGGCTAAAACGATGATATAGGAACTGGGCGAGCCTCCGTCTAAAAATAATCGGAGTCAGTGCCCCGTAAATAAGGGCATGTGTGAAAAATTTGTCCCAGACGCTGTATAAATCATCTTGAATAGGTGCAAAGGCATGTCTACTACCCGAATGTGTCAACAATAATAAATTACAGCTACGTGATATGAACAAATTGCCAATATTCAAGGTTCAAGATGGTCCTTGTGATTTTATTGAATAAACATATTTTGACTTTGACTTTGACTTTGACTTTGACTTTGACTTTAATAGGTACTCACTGGACTGGGAAATGAAACAAACATGAAAATTAAAACAATCATAATCAAATTATTTTCAGATTTTCAGATTCAGTAAGTACAATCACAAGGATTGCTGGAAGAGAACTCTTTTTAGGGCTAGCCTTTTTACATATTTTATTATTTAAATTTACCATATGTTTTTTACTATGTGCAATAAATAATAAAGAAGGATCATTTTGGAACGTCTTTTATGAATGAATCTAGCGCTTCAAGACACGATCAGGTCGGACAGAAAAAAGCTCTCTGTTGTCCATGTCTGTGAAGTATCCATTTGGTCTTTTCAAAACCATAAAGGATAACTGGAAGAGAATACTCTCTAGCATTAAGTTCCCTACTTACGACACATTTAGTTCTATGCAATAAAAAAATCGAATTAACAGCTCTGCCTAAATATCCTAAGAATTTGTAGTGACGCACGATTGCCGTAAGGTCATGGGTTCAAACCAAGTCATGAACCAACAGAAATACGTTTCCTTCTTTAAGTTTTTGTTTTATCATTCTCAAATCTCTATAGGCATTTTAAGGACTGGCCCACTGACTGTGGCCAAAGATCGATAGTGTGGAAGAAAAGGAGGGAGGCTTTTGCCCTGCTGTGGGAAGACACCGGCTAGAAAAAAAGAATAAAATATTCTCCAATACAAAATATACATAATTGGTCGCGCGTATAGAGCCACCTCTATAGAGTCTTAAATCAGAGTCGCCACAAGCTGCCTCGCATCGATGGCCGACCGCATCGAATTTGCCTTGCAAATAGAATCAACTGTTCAGGCAGCGAACAACCTTGGTAATTCGCTCAGTAAGAGTTTAAAACTTCGCTTCTTTGGGGCGGCTCATGGTAGGCTAATTATGGAGCAATTGAGGTGTCTTTTAAGTAGATTTTGGGGTGAAATATGACAATGCATTTATGAGGGACGAAATGTTTGAGACGGGTAAATGTTTTATAGCGTAGCTATTTCTGCCGAAGCTAAAGTTACCTAAAAGGCTTTTAATTCGGTATAAATCAAGGAATTCAGATACTACAAATCGCAAAGTTCATTTAATCTACTATCTCTACGCGAACAAGCTTAGACGAACGGGCTTAAAACTTATGGTTTGGATTTACCGCTTCACCGTATGATAATTTTACAAAATAACTCAGTACTAATACTATGCTGACATAATTCTCTTGTATAGGATTGACAAGATGACCTAAAATAAAATTCAGTTGGTTACCAACCAAAATATCCAGAATCTGTGTATAAAATACATTGGTTTATTTCTTCATTGCTATCACGAAATGATACAGTATCGCCGAGGGCGGCTATCAACAGTACCTACTGTATGAAGACTACATAAACTTATCTATGTTGTATATGAGTCATAACTGCTTTCGATACACGGATCCGGACAGGCGTCTACTAAAGCGGGGCGGAACGTAGGCTTCATTTTATTAACAGTGCTATTTTCGTGACCTGAAAATAGATTATGAAAATACCACTTCATCCCCAAAAAACTTCTATCTTAAACCTGTTAAAATATCCGAGTGTATGCGCAGAAAACCACAAAACGTATAAACCACATATTTCTGTGGTCTCCTCGCTGGTGTGTGTTTTCTGTTTGAACATCCCTGTGAACATTTAGCTTTGATAATGTATGAAGACCAAGATACCGAACAACATTTTCATAATAAAATTACACGTAATTAACCATTCTTCTTCTTGTGCCGGTTTCTTGACAAATGTGATCCTTTGAGTACTTACATTGTGCTCATAAATTTTTGAACAGACAAACTCATCAGTGCCCGACCGGTTTTGAACCCTCGACCTTAGGATCGGCTGCCATAGTAGGAAAATTTCTATATTTTGTCTTTAGCAAACGAAATGCGTCAGGAATAGTATCATTGTACTAATGTGGGCGCCCACCTTTAGCACCTCAGAAGCCTGTTCGAATAAGAACTTTATCTACAGCATAAACCGATAACACAATGGGTTAACTTCCTTAATTTACTACTGTAATTAGTCTAAATAATACATAGCTTCCACTTTGCCCTTCTACTACAGCAAAATGAGCTTTGCTCCAACGTCACAAGGCTTAATATTCTAAGGTAGAATATAATATAAGGTAAGAACTACAAAGCACATTGAGGTGTTTTCGTGTCGATGTGATTTTGGTTATATTTGTATTGGGTTAAGGTTTAGATTTGCTTGCAGGGGTTCGTTTAGGTTGGGTCGAGTGCCCAGTGGACCCATAATGTGTGCATTCTGGACCTTACGTAATTTACCTAGTGAGGAAGTTTTTGTCGTGATCAGATCGTTTATTTTTAGAGGCGCTTACTCTCAGGGAGCGTTGTACTGGACAAGGACGAAATTAATATTATATTCAGACATTCTCTCGAAAATATATGAAATGCGTACAGCTATTAGCTAGAATTTATGATGTTAAATACTGAGGTCACCAATTCGCCTGTCGTGCGTGGTGACTCCGCCAATACTTGAGATGTTTATGTCATCGGCCTACATAAGTCTACTGACGGACCAAGGACTACAGCTTAAATAATACTTAGTATTTAAAGATCTGAAAATATTATCTACAGTTGTGAGTCTGAGAAATAATGATGATGATTTTATATACATGTCATTAACTTCTGGCGTGTGTTTTATAAAGCTAATTATAAATTGAAAATTACAACTTAGTTTTTATCATAAATATGATCTGGGTTATGTAATTTGCCGTCTCGAATAGCATCACGCTGTATTTTATTCGTACCAATCAAATCAAGGTCACGGGTATCAAGAGAATATATTCCTAATTTATTATTTCTGTAAAATTTTCGTTATGAAACTTTTACACCGCTTTCCTTTCTTATAAAACTTCGCAAAATACAGTTCTCAGGCAGGGTGGAACAGGTGTGCACGACGTAACATGCTTAGTTGAGGTACACAGGAGGTCAGGTCTTGGTATGTTGCTTACTTTTATAACTGAATAAAAGTGAATTCATAAAAATTTGCACATGAACGTGTGAAGTATAAATCACTACATAGTATAAAACAAAGTCGCTCTCTCTGTCCCCATGTCCCGATGTGTGCTTAAATCTTTAAAACTACGCAACGGATTTTAATGCGGTTTTTTTTAAAGATAGAGTGATTCATGAGGACCGTTCAAATGTATAATATATGCATGATATGTGCACCCGTGCGAAGCAGGGGCGCGCGGGCGGATTACTAGTTTTATATAATTTACTGGTAAGTTAGGAGGGTGTGCGATTGTGATTAGGTATATGCAGCATGTACATTATAACATCTTATGCATATAAGCCAACGCCGCAAAAACTTGAAGGTGAAAAATTATGTCAATAAGACCGTTGTTTATTATTCAGAGGCCTTCTCGCGAGTGGGTTCCAAATTATTGGTACCTTCTCGTACATAACTTATTTACAGTTCATAATTTAGCAAAAACAGTGGTACACTGGGCGGTTTTATCGCCAAAAACGTCTTCCAACCGAAAATCAAAAATCTCTTCCAAACAACCAACAACCGTTTGATGAAAAATACAGTCCAGAGCATTTTTACAGGTACAATCGGCGGACTAACCGCTAAAAGCGATCTTTTCCAGACAGCCTTTGGTTGATATCTTAGTGCAATTTTTGTTACCACAACTAAAATGAATAATAGCCATTACCCGCCAATTTATTCAAAAATTGATATCAAATGATCCTCATCACAGTAACTTACCCATGTTTCTAAATTACAACAAAAATGAATTTTCCGAACTAAATAAACAGCGAACAATAAACAGAGCTTCGAAACAAATAATTAAATTATTTGTAGAACAATCCCATATTAAATTCCAGCAGCGGAGTGTAAGAAAGTTCACTTTTGTTTATAATATCATCCTTTACTACAAGCTAGCCGATTACGCAACTCACGACACATCTGCGACAGACAGCAATAGGAAATCACTACCGTCAAACGAAAATACGTCACAAAAGGTGACGCTCGATTGCATTTTGTTCTTGTTTTGGACCTGTCGTAACAGAATAGAAATACTGAAAACTGTATATTTGCTTTTTAAAAGTTACTAAATCCAACGTAAATTCGCAAGATATGTGTATAAGAGAATGTATGGCTACTACCCGTACCTCTTTCCGTCTTTATTTGTCGCAGGTATGGTTGGCATAGATTCACTCGAATTAAGGCGTAAACTACAACTAGCTATCCACTACTGCCTTCGTGGTGGGGGAATGAGATCTGCACGGACGTCCCGCAATGGGGTGTATTGTGCATTGTCCCCCTGCTAACCTCACCCCAGCCAGCCCAACTCCTTAAAATAGCGGAGAAGGACCCTGGGTCGGTGGCAGCAGTGTTTGAGCATCCCTGGTGACAATTCGGATGCAGATGAGAAAGACCCGATCAGCTTCTGCAGTCCAGTTTTGGATCTGACTTCGCTAGTTGCGGAGCAGTGCAGTACCACATGCTCCACCGTTTCTTTTTCCTGAAGACATCCACGACATAGGTCGCTGTCTGTCGCTCCGATCTTAAGAAGATGGTAGTTGAGGTCGCAGTGGCCCGTGATGATTCCGACCATCAGCTTTAGGTCCTCGCGTCTCAGCTTTAACAGGATGGTTGTCAAGTGCCTGTTTGTGGCTGAAAGTATTGTCTTTGTATGTTTGCAGTCTGATCTGCGCTCCCATTGCTTTTGATGTTCCTTCTGGGAATGCATCTTCAGGCTATTTTTTATCTCCACCGATGTTGGTTTACATAGGCCTATGTCATTTATGGTCGGTGGCCGTTTCGCACCCTCTCTTGCTAGAGAGTCGGCCTCGTTGTTGCCTGCACATGAGCCGTGACTCTTTGTCCATCTTATTTTAACACTGTGAGTGTCAGATAGATTTTGAAGCGCAATGTGGCACTGTGCAAGGGAAGCTGATCTTGTGTGAGATCTTCTCAATGCGTTGATTAGTGCTGCGCTGTCTGTTGTGAAAATAATTGTTGTCTGTTCGTTTGCAGTGGCTGCAGCCGTCCTAGACTTTACTGATGAGAGCATTTCTTCTGTTGCCAGAAGAAGCCCAAGGGTTTCTGCCTGAAGGGCGGTCGTTGATTTACTGAGAGGTTGCGCTCGGGAGATCCCTGTTTCAGGACAGTAGAAGCCACAACCCGCCCCTTGTTTTTGCTTCGAGCCATCAGTGAAGACGTGAATGACGTTGGGGGCCGGGTTCGGATCCTTAGTCTTTTCTCCATTTTCTAGTTGGTACTTTTTGTTCACGATGTATGTTGTGGCTATCCTGTCGGTGCCGTTTCGGGCCTCCGGGATGGCCTGGATAGCCTTGTCCAGAATCCTGCCGTGAGCTGTTATCTTTCCACTGCCATTCCATTGGTTTGTGGATTTTATTCTTAATGCTGCTGCCATCGCCTCTTGTTGTATATAAATATGAAGGGGCGTTAGGCCTAGTATTATGTCCAATGCTGCTGATGGCGTGGATTTTGAGCAGCCGCTGATCAGGGAGCACGCGAGCCTTTGTACCTGTTGCAGCTTGTTGATTGTTGTGACTAAGTTTGTTCTTGGCCACCATACCACGGCGCCATAGGTTAGTACTGGCCGAACCATGACAGTGTACATCCACAGGCAAAGCTTGGGTTTTAGTCCCCAATCCTTGCCGACGGCGCGTCGGCACTGCCATAGCACATTTGTGGCTTTCGTCGTGATATGTTCTAGTTGTTTACCCCATAGGAGTTTGCTGTCTAGCCATATTCCGAGATATTTGACCTCCTTGCTGAGGGTTAATTTTGTTCCAAACAGAGATGGTAGGTTCAGATTCGGCAGCTTCAGCTTGCGAGTGAAGAGTACAAGTTCTGTTTTACTGGGGTTCACCGTTAGGCTGTGAGCATGACACCATGACTCCACAATTCGTAGTGCTCTTTGCATTTTTTCGCATAGGGTTGATTCAAAGAGCCCCGATATCATGATTGCCAGATCGTCAGCGTAGCCGATTGTGTGTAGCCCATCCTTATTTAGGGAGTCTAATAGTTCGTCAGCTACAAGTACCCACAGCAAGGGGGATAGTACTCCCCCTTGTGGGCAACCCTTTGTGACCAGGCATCTTGTGATTTCTGAGCGTTCTGTGAGGGCTGCTCTGTTCGATAGCATTTTGTTGATCCACTCGTTTAGGTTGTCCTCGACACCTTGTTTCCTCAGGCCTCTTTCGATGCTCGGGAAGGCACTACTGCCTTATTTTGAGGAATAAAGTAAACAGTCCAACCATACTAAATGTCCCTAACAACTATGTGCGTTGTGGCCGCCGACTGCACCAAGTATTCTCTCGCCACACACCGCGAACTCACCGCGCAAATAACGCGCCAACTCTAAGAGCACTAACTCTTTTAAACGTATTTGTACACGAGGTCCAACATGTCGATGTATTTAATGATAAAATACATGTTATCAGTAACAATTTAAGATTATTTTTAAGTTTCAAGCTAAGATAGTAAGCGCTTTGGTCTGCGTACTGTAAGCTTACTGTCATTTATGTAATAATAAATAAATAAATAAATAAATAAAACTAGAGCTCTGTGTGTGTCTCGTCCGGAAAAGTAGTACTACCACCACGCCTTGTTCTGCCGCCAAGCAGCACCGCTGTGTTCCGGTTTGAATAGTGTGGTCGCCGCTGTAATTACAGGCACATGAGGCTTAACATCTGTATGCCTCAAGTAGATGGACGCAAGGCAGTGCATCGTAGGGCACGTTCCTATCGTGCGTGACTTAAGAGGCAATGCTTTGTTATAGGTGATAGTTAGCACTTAACATCAGGTAGGCCATCTGCTTGTCCACCAGCCAGTTGTATAAAAAACAACTAGCTGATGGAACGAGCAGATGGTCCACCTGATGTTAAGTATTACCCATCAAATTATGTCAAAAACCTGTCAAACACTCTTTGTCTGGGTTTTGCCAAGATAAATAATAAAATAATAAATAAATAATGCTGGACAATTCACACAGCACTATCTAGCCCCAAAGTAAGCCACTCAAAGCTTGTGTTATGGGTACTAGATAACTGATATATTTAATACATTATATACTTACATAGATAGATATTTTTTATGATACATAGAAAACACCCAGAGCAACGGAACATATTTCTGCAGATCGTACACAAATATTATGTTCCGAGGCGGGAATCGAACCCGCAACCTCGGCATCGCAGGCGGACTCTCGCCTGCTGCGCCGCTAAAGTCGTCAAGATATCTAAAAAGCAATATGCAAATTATGCTGAAATGATAAATCGAGGAAACAGTCGCAGCTATTAAAACCAACTCCTGCCCATTGATGATGATCGTGATGAGAATGTTATTCACTTCACGTCTCGAATAAGGAAAGACACTGAACTATTACAGCACTATAAGAAAACTTACCATCAAATCCCCTCTTGCTTACTAAAACACCGGGCGTGTACTTATTCTTCTATCGTCTTGCCAGAGAGGGAAGTTCTTTGATACATCACTGAAATTGTGTCACTCACTTAATTTTCATGTTCTTGTATCTTTTACAAATTGTATTGACCTGTGGCATCAATAAATGCTTTTGTATTGTATTGAAACACATAGAGACACATTTTATTGTGGTGAAGCAATCATTGTTTTCTTCATAGCTTCGTAGAAAAAACATTTCGTAGGAAGTCTGTATAGTTATAATTTTAACAGGTTTATTTAATACTAGTTGCGCCCCGCGGTTTCACTCGCGCTGATTTAAATCCCGGTATTCCCACGGGATAAAAAGTAGCCTATGTGCTATTCCAGACTATAATCTATCTCTCTGCCAAGTTTCATCCAGATCCGTTTAGCTGTTCCGGCGTGAAAGAGTAACATCCATCTATTCATCCATCCATCCATACTTACAAACCTTCGTTTTTATAATATTAGTAGGAAGGATTTTCTGCATGCAAAAACAGCTATCAGTAGGTGTTCATACTTAGGTCGACAAGCCTTGCCTGTCATTCTAGGCTTAAACCGCGTGGCACTGGCACCTAGAGTCACCTAGTTAGAAGAAGATTCAAATTGATCCTTCCGATTTTAATGACCTTATGAAACTAGACTTATACTACGACAATGGTGACCTAATTTCTGGCATTTTTTTGTGTCCTGGGCCTGTACCACCATCTCTTGAAGCATTCTTATTTCAATAAAAAAATAAGAATGATTCAAGAGATTGTGGTACGGCCCTGAACTCGATCACTAGATTAACTTGTAGTTTTATTCTGCTTCTAGGCTACAAGATTGACATGAGCTTACTTATGGATGGTTGTATGCGGTCTGCAGTATTCCCGCTCAGCGCGCGGCGTCTCCGGCGGCGACTGAACGATCCAATCAATCAGTTTGACGGCTGCCTCGAGCCTTCTTATCGCCGTTGAATGTGTTCGAATGAATGTTATCAGGGCTAAACGTAGCTATTGCTACGCCGTAGCTCCGTAGATCCTCTACGCCGTAGAATATTCATAGATAAAAGGCAGTATTAGAGTGTAGCGTCAATGATTAGTTTGTTGTTATTTCTTGCTATGATTTTAAATAACTGTTATGAATTATTTTTTGTAAGAATGCATATGATTTATTCTTACCTTTAAGGTCATGCGATTTGTTTCTGGTTTCATAAGACAATACCTTGTATTCTCTTGATATTATTCGAGACACAGATTCGAGGTAAGTCACTTATGGTACCGTAATTTCCACACGCTCTTTAGTAGGTGATAAAATGAATGAAAAGTAACATTTAATTTCAAGAAAAAACTTATTTCTGCGCTCTTAACTATAGTAGTTGTAATTAACTATAAAATATATTAATTTCCTGAGAACCATCAGCGTTGCAATGCGAGAGAAAATAATAAAAGCTGCAGATTTTATGTAACTCCGTTAACAAAAAGAGAAACATGCCTATCTTGTATATGCTGTGTTGCCGTTATTGTAAATTCCATTACATTAAGCATTTCTTACATTATTTCTCGTATTTTTACAAAACGTAATACTTTTAAAATGCATTATGGTTCGCTGAGTTTGATAGAAGAACTCATTTCTGATTAGATTATGTCATTGTTACGTAAAGAAATTTCAAACAAATTTGGTTAAAAAACACGGAATTTTCACCATTATTTCGTATTTTTTTTAGCTAAAAGCTTTCCTGTTTCGTATTCTATTTCATTTCAGAGCGGGTAGAATTTCAAAAGTTCACACTCCTTTGAGCAGTGTGTTTTCCTTTGCGAGATAATTCTGTAAGATGGCAGCACCGACAATCTGCGCGGCGGCTAGTGCTTCTAGCAATCACGGGGACTGGACGCCGACGCAGCCGGCTCACTACATAGCTGTTACAAGATTATCATCATCAGTACAAGATTAAGACAAAATTAAAGTCATTCAATAAAATCACAAGGATCATCTTGAACTACATGCACATGTCGCGGGATCAAATCCCGCTCGGAGAATAACTTTTGGAACGTTATAAAATCTTTGTGATTTCTTTAAGTGTAGTAAACTATAAATCGAATAAAAAATTGTCTTATTACTAGGTGACTCTAGGCGCCGGTTCCACGCGACCAAAGCTTAGAAGAACAGGCGACAAATTAGCGCTTGGTTCTAACCGTTCATTAATGATATCAATCGGTGAAGGAAAACATCGAGGGGATATTGTAAGTATTCTAGCAGCGATATTGTAGCATGACGGCGATAACTGCAAAATAAGGCACAAAGAATAAATCGGATGTGGCAGTGCTTCTGACTGTCCTGCGATATTTAAGGTTTTATTATATCTATATAAATGTTTGTTGGAAAAAGCAGATGGCCCACATGATGTTAAGTGGCAACCATCACCTATCAAACTAAAACACAACATCACCTTGCAAGTCTGACAAGATAGCTACTAAAAACAATAATACGAGATGTTATATTTTATTTGTGTCGTCTTTTGTTGGAATATTCATAATTTTGTAGAAAATAAATAAAAGCTTGATTACATATGTTGTGTCTCATTTTCAGTTCGAGCGCTGGCTAGTTAATAATAATGAGCTGACCTCATAGGTTTAACGACGAGTGTAACTCTTTGATGGCTACTTTAGTACAGTGATTAAGTTTGGTTAAAATATAACCTCACGATTATTGCTAGTTAAATATTCCTGTTATTATTTAATACTTCAGTAAATTGCTAGTTACTATATGTAGGAATGTATAATTATCTGTAAAGGAGGCCTAAAACCCAGCAGGGAGTGAAGTCGGGCTGTGGGTGATGATATTAGTAAAAAGTAAAGTAAAAATATGCTTTATTGACATATTAAGATAAGACAGTGTTATATTTTTTAGCCGTATGCTCCCTGTGTTTCAGGAGGAGTTAAATACTAATTCCCTTAGTAATCAAGTTAAAAGAGGGAATATCTACAACTACCGTGACGCCATGCCGCGATGTCTACCGTGCCTGGGGATCACTGGCATAAACCTGTTTTTTTTTACCTTTAGATTACCTTGCATAGAAACATAAATATGCCAGCTATCCTCAAGCAGGCTGTGTCTCAGTCCAAACGAGATTAGGCTGCACCGCTCCCCCCCCCCACAGGGCGCAGAGGGGACGTGGGGGGGGGGGCAGGAGGAGTCTATTGGACATGAAATTAAATCAGTCTTGGTGAGAGCCGTGATATTCTTTCCCTAACGAAGCGGCTAATATGCATTCCTGTAAGGGGTGTATTAATAATAACATTTTTCTTGAGCTTGTCCTATTAGGAATTTATTTGGTTTTGTTTGAGATATTTTGCAATGTTATACATGTCGACGCAAGACCGTCAAAAATCTTAATTATAATCACAAAATGATTTAATAATTATTAGGAGTTTATTTAAGTTAAGTGTTTCTAAAAACTCTGATGGTCTAACCCCTTCGTTATACATTATATTACATGTTTTATTTTTGACAAAGAATTGTTTACTAAAATAATGTAGCAACTAAAAAACGTGTAGGTAACGTTTTTTTTATCAAATAATGTAATGCGTTAAGATGGGAATAGGTCTAGAAAATTGAATTAAATGATTGAAGTGAATATGATTGAGGACATTAAGCAAAATAATTTTCGATGAATATGATTTACTTGAATATTGGTGTCAATTCTTTTTTTTTTTTTTTTTTTTTACAACTTATAGGTAAAAACGTTTGACCGCAATCTCACCTGATGTTAAGTGATGATGCGGTCGACGATGTGGCACGTTTACTTAGAAAATACCTGTTCACTCTTCTCTTGAAAGTAACCAAATTATAGGTCATCGGAAAGACGGACGCCGGTAAGGAATTCCATTCATTGGCTGTGCGCATTAATTCTGTTGTTTACTTTTCCTAACTTAACCCAATTTGACAGCTCTAAAATTGAAGCCATCCTTGCTGCTCCGGTCATTTCAAAAGGGATGGCAATATTTTTAGTGCTGTCAAATTGAGTTAAGTTAGGAAAAGTAAACAACAGAATTGGCACCATTTAATTCTAATTACAGTATTTTCAAATATTGACATTGACAGAAAGCTAAGACATTAGAATTCAAAAAACGAAGACAAAAAGTTCAGTTGTAACTTTAAACTACAATAAATAAAAAAGCGCAATAAAACAGAACATTTAAAGGACGCAACACGCGCATCCGACCCAAATAGCCAATAAAGTAAATTCTTGTTTTCAAATGAACGAGTTGGAATAGTTTCGGCGTCCCCGTATTTGCATCAAACTGACCAAAAAGAGACCAGTCGGAAACAGACGAGCATTTCACCAAATTGCTTTCACAGAGTTGTTCTATTTGATCAACACACGCAAACATCTCTAAGCGAATTAATATCAAAATGTATGTAAATTGTAGTTAAGCAGCGTCAACATTGCGCGGCGCCGGCGCGCGGCTTGACGCGACGCTTGTGCAAAACCAGCGATGTACTGCTATATTTTCGCTCGTCCTGCAAAAATGCTCGTTTCGTCGAGTGACGTAGATTTTTAGGATATAAAACGGATGGTCTTGAAGCTATACCGTACACACTAATTAAAATCCATTGGTGCCGATGATTAACGCAGCCCTTTGATGGGTAGGTCGTGGGTTCAAATTCCACTCGGATGGCAAAGAGTTATTTTTATTCTTGGCGTGAAACTAGTTTCTTTCGACACAGTGTGGTCAAGAGTTGGAGTATAATTTGGGTGACTATGTTTGTGTGCTTGTTAGGCGTTGTCGGCTGGTTGGTATTGTTTAGGACCGCAGAACTGAACTGAACTGAATGGAACTTTTAACTATTATTTGTACAGCACAAGAAGAATGGCAACTGTACAGAAGAGTCGATTCTAAACCGGCACGTCTCACACGAGACCGTTGTGTACCATAGGCAAGAACCCTATGGTTTTTTTTATTTATAATATATAATCTAATCATCTATGTTGGGATGCCGAAATTCGGGGGGCGTCCCAACATAATTCACATTGCTACCGTTGTTTTAACTTAGATAAAAAATTATAACTTGACCCTCTGTCGTTCAATCTGCTACGTGAACTTAGTTTATTGAGCCAGTTAATAACATCCGTATTGAGCTCATGACCCACCTGCATGGATCTTTGAAGCAATTTCACTGCCAGACATTCTTATCCTTCTCCGTCCTTCGGCGCTCATTGCCTTCCGTTCTTGGAATCGTGTAAACCAATATAAAGGGTATTGAAACTTCTGATGTAATAGTACTGCTGCGTACAAGCGATAGTGTATTTTGAGAAATAAGTTTTCATTCTACAAAATATTTTTTCAAGTAGTGAGTGATTTCAATATTATTAACTTCGACTTGTTTGAGAATTATTTCAAATTTTATATTTTAACAAATTAAAAAAGTGTTGTCTTTTTTAATTCTCTTGCTGTTTAGGTTGAGACTAGATAGTGGTCTGTAAAAGTTTCAGATTAAATAAATGTCGGACCCGCTTTGTATTCGACTTACAAAAGACAATTTTTACCATCCGCCACCTTGTTAAAGCATGCCCGGAGAAGCAGCGTGCCCCGCGAGGGTCGGCGGGTTGAGGCCACAGAAAAGTGCAAGAGTTTAATTAAGATGGACGGGGCCGGAATAAATTACGGTCTCAACTTAATGTCGTCGGTGTAGTGATTTGCATTCGCAGCATCATCGCTGGTACAGCCGAACGAGCTATATACTCGGACTGCAGGGGTAGAACGAAGTAAAAATGGGGTAGAACCAAGTAGAACGGGGTAGAACAGGGTATATCGAGGAAATTAGAGGTTTTTGCAAAATAAAATTTGAATTGCACGTGAACAAAAATTGTGGACATCAGAATTTTTGATTAGAAATATTTGGAAAAAATTATGAAAAAATTAAGATAAAACAAAGACTCAAACTCACACTAAAGTAGTGACGATTTTTGGTCATCAATTTCATAGCATCGTTATCGTCTGAAACGTAATTTAAAGAATATTGTGTCAAGACCCTCAACTGTCCCTAAGTTAATAAAATTCTTGATAGCAAATAACCAACCGAAGAAAGACTGAGAAATATTCAGAAATATTTTATCAAGAACTTTTAATTAAAAGATCCCTGTAGTAATTACTTTATCGTCTACAATTATAATACGTTCCGAGCTAAAATTACTTTTATTAAACCTATTGAGGGATATTAAACCTCAAACCCAAGTACTCGTTTGCAATGAGCGCTGGATCAAATCTAATTACTGTGCCCTTAGCACAGCTAACGTTTGGAGACCGTCACGAATACAGGCGTTGAGAGACTGTCCCTGAATATTCAAAGTATTTTACAAAAATATAAATGTGGTAATATTGTTATCAGTTATCTGATTCCAACATAACAAGCTTAGCTTAATTTCTTGTGAATGTGAAATGCCTAAATATTTTTTCTCATTAAGTTCAGATAATGATAGTTTAAAAATGAGTCAAACGCGTGACTCAACTTTAATCGCAACGCAGAAAGGCCTGTACTTCAAAATATCGTATTTAATATATAGTGTAGATCTACCTCTAATTAATCTTGAGACTTTGAGTTTTATAAAGATGTAAAACGACCACTTGATCCATGTCTAAGTTCAACTGACTTAAACATGGATCTGTAGGTACTATACATATACGAAAGTATACTAGTGCGTGTGAGTAAGTAGAGTAAGTAGGAATGGTAGATGAGCCGCGTGAATTAGAACGTGGATATGTCGTCGGCTGATTGCGACGCGATTCAATTACCGAGTTTTCAGCCGCAGATCGAATTGCTATCGAATCGCCGAATTACGTGGATATTGAAATTATTTGAGGTGTTTCGTGTATATTGCGCTTCCGATTTACCAATATTATACTCTGGTTTTATTATTTTTTCAACCGGTGGTATTAATACAATCTCGGAGTAGCGCACGCAGTGCACTGCCACATAGGGCACTTTTTTGAAGGGGCAGGCAGTACTCCTGACGCGGGCTTTCTCTAAAACTTCTGCTATCATTTATCTACAGTGGATGCGTCATGTGTACCTAATGTATGCTATTTCATTACTTTTTTTTTTAATTTAGAGGTTGGTACTAGTTTTAGACAAACACCCTACTCAATAGTTTTCTATGAAATTTTCCTACCGACTATAAGACCGTCAAAAAATAATAATCTAACTAATATTACAAATGACACAGTTTGGATGTTTGTTACTTAATAACACCATAAGGGCTGAATAGAGCTAAATGAAATTTGGCACAGAGATTATAGAGAGATAGATTATAGTTTAGAATAGCATATATGAAACTTTTTATCCCGTAGGATTACCGGGATTTAAAGCTACGCGGGCGAAACCACGGTGGCGCAGCTAGTAGTAAATAAAATTTAAACAAAAAGTTTGAAAATACCTTCTTTAATGTTATTTTTGAAAAGTACTGAAGCGCAGATGTACTTAGACATTTTGTTTGAAAACAAGTGTTGTGTGTGTGTGTGTGCCACATTAGCCAATTCTTACTCAGTATATTATTTCCACAATGATAAACATATTTATATTTCCATAAATAACCGATAACAAGGTATTATCATTACTGTTTATTATCTAGAAGTCCCGCGCAAAAAATACTTTCGGCACCTGACAATATAGTATAATTTTGATTGAATTATTTTCTGTTTGTTTTGACTGATATTATATCGGATGCGTAGGAAGATATTGCGTTTCATCACAAAGCGAGATCACTTCACATAATAATCGTAAACTGAGATCATTTCAATCCAAAGCATTAGAATATACCTATCACAGGCACCAGTCTCTCGCAGTGTAGGTTTATATTATCTGGTTTTCACTACTTAATACTTAGACCTAGTTACGACAAACCTTTTGTGAAGAGAGAATAAATACATTTTTATCATTATTATTATATAGCACAAGTTAATAGCGCAACAGAGCAGGGTTACTCGCGAGGGCGTTAAATGCGTGCAATTAAAATCTAATTTGAGATTTTAATTCTCTTTTTGTTTCGTATCAAAGTTTTTTAACAAAGTCAGGGGGCCGGAGAAGAGTTAGAATCTCTTATTGAGAAGGATTTAAGTAAAAGTCCACGATAAAAATGCGTATTAAGATTTTAAGGCCTATTGCCCAGCAGTGGGACCTGGAGAGGTCACAAAATTGATAGTTTTTTAAATAGAATAACCGTAGAGTAGTTATCAACATTTACTATACATTGGGTTCATGTTGGAAGTTTATTTTTTACAATAGAAACAGACTCGCTTAGAAGTGAATGCTACTTCAAAGGCAAAGTGAATTGGGATTTATTCCATTGAATTACAAGCTAGGTTAGTCTGGGCGCCCGATCCACGCGACCAACACTACAAGAACTGGCAACAAACTTACAGCTTAGTTCCTACCGTTCTTTTGTATGATTCATGTTACAAAATAATATAGTTATAGACTTGGCTATAAGCAATTTTTTATTAGATTTATAGTGCTTACTACGCTCAAGGAAATCACAAAGATTAGATAGCTATAAGCCCTCTAGTTTGACTAGACGTCATTGCTAATTGCTCATTGCTAAGCAAAGGCCTCCCCCATTTCCGCCAGTCACTACAATCACACGACACTAGTCATAATTATAGTGTTTTGACTCCACAGTATTTTGTCTGTGTCTAATAAATAAATGTATTAGAAAAATAATAGTATTTTTACAGTATGTAGGTAGCCTAAAGTTACTTCTCTCATAATTGTATCCTTAAGAATATAGTTCAGGAATCACAGAACCATCATCATCATTATAAGCCTACAGAAGTCCACTGCTGGACATAGGCCTCCCCTATCTGCTCATCTGAGCGATTCTGAACAGAAAATATACATTATTATAATTGTGTGTGTGTGATTGAAGTCAAATAAATGTACGTTATAATCTATGAACATGGCGCGTGTGTGTGAAACCATAAGTTACAAAGTGACTTAATGTATAATTCAACATCATGATAGGTATCGTATTTCAATCGTAATAACGCAGAGTAATGAAAGCAATGACCCGACTCTCGTATGGTTTCCATCTATTAGCGATAACGATACATCGCACTAATATACATGCAACTGTCTGTCTGTCATGCATTAACTAGTGGTTTAAGCGAGAGCATTGTATGTTGCTATGTGGGTATGTGTCAAACCTTTGATTACCCCCTTAGAGCCTTAAAGAATGTTGAAATGATAAATTATAGAGATTTGAGGGGATTATTCACACCTGATGAAAATTGATAGCCATAATAAAGCAATTCCTCGTAAGTCGTGCACAATATAAACGTGCTCTACGATGCGCGATGCACTGCCCTGCGTACATAAACTTTAGGCATACGGATGTAAAGCCTCATGTGCCCGTAATACGACCGATAACTACATCCTTCAAACCAAAATACAGCAACGCAGCAACGTTCTGTCTATTAAAATAGTTTATTTCCAACGAGCAAAGTCAGGAACGGTCGCTACCTCGTGATCCATCTAAATCAAATTACAGAGGCGGTAAATCCAAATCCGAATGCTGTCTCTTTCACTCTTATTAGAAAAGTCCCGTTACGTCGGTCGTACATTGAGGTTACAAAGTAAGCCTCACAAGCTAATACTCGTGCTTTCATTTTTAAACTACCCGCTTTTATTAAAGAAAATGGGTATACCAGTTTTCTTTTCAAGCATGCCTAGTAAAGTAGTAAGTAAATAGTAAGTAGTACATAATTAATTACTTAAATTGTGATACAAAATATATTTAATATCTCTGCCTGTATCATTTCAATACTGGGGATGTAAGTCTTACAAAAAAAATAACACAGACATACATCGTATTTAGCTACTCGGAATTTCATATAGCACGTACAGTAGTTGATTGAATTGATTGATTGAAAATACTGTATTGCACATAAAAATAACAGTACAAAGGCGAACTTAATGCTATAAAGCATTATCTTATCACTACCATCACTACATAGTATAAAACACTCCCTTTTTCTGTCCCTATGTCCCTTTGTATGCTTAAATCTTTAAAACTACGCAACGGATTTTGATGCGGTTTTTTTAATAGATAGAGTGATTCAAGAAGAAGGTTTATATGTATAATACATGCTTAATATGTGTACCCATGCGAAGCAGGGACGTGCGAGCGGGTCGCTAGTTAGTTAATAAAATATAATATTTTGTTTTAGTGATATCTACAAAATTTAATGTGATTTGATCTCCGACTGATTATTAACTCGTATTTTTTTAAATAAACGTCGGCTAAAGGCTAAAACAGAAAATAAACGACCGTGTGATTTTGTGTAAAAGCAATTCCGTACGAAGCTTATCTTATACACAGTCGTTTTTACGTCCGCTTTGGTGAATTTGAATTTTATGAAGGCTCTATACGGCAATGAGCGGAGCCGTTATAAGTGTATCGAGGTTTATTGTAGCGTTTACGGCCCGAGTCGAGGCGATACCTACCAGCCAGCGCAGCGGCATTATTACAGCGACCACGCCAATTCTAACTTGAGGCACTATTCTTCTGTGCAGTGTTTAAGTATGAAGTCCATTGATTTAGGGAACTTCCTTTGATGAAATATCTGTTCGAAAACCGCTTCGCTGGCTAACCGACTCTCAGCTCGCTAGGAGTGTCCTCTGCCTCTTGCGTCCGTAGGTCGTGGGTTCAATCCCCACAGGATTTTAATAGTTTGCTAAAATACAAAATACGATTTATTTTGAATAAAAACAACACTTAAATATAATTTTTATGTGGTTTCTTTGCTTTTGAATGAATTTAATGACTTTATGTTCTTGACTAATATACTAAATTCAAAACTTTGTTCTCCTGTAACTGAATGTAATATTAATGGATTCTTAATAAATGTATTAAACGGAACAGTTAAATGTGCGTTTAGCTTATCAATAAAACAAAGTATTCAATCAAGCTGAAGCCACACGAGCGTTGATAGGGCGGAGTGCGTGACGAAGGCTTTATATTAGGCCTCGGCGTCACTCATCCACTGCCACGCACCACCGGCGCTGGAGAAGCCACACAAGCACTTCTACTGGATCACTGTGATTCATCACATACATTGTGCCTACCTTGCTTTTAATCTAAATTACATGCACATGTATGCTTCAAGATGATGAACGCAGGGCAGTGCATCATAGGACACGCTCTTAACATTGTGCTTGACTTATGAAGCAATTTTTTTTTTTTTTTTTTTTTTTTGTATAATCTATAGGTAAAACGTTTGACCGCAATCTCACCTGATGTTAAGTGATGATGCGGTCTACGGTGTAGCACGCTTACCTAGAAGAAACCTATTCACTCGTCTCTTGAAAACATCCAAATTGTACGCTTCCGGAAAAACCGACGCCGGTAAGGCATTCCACTCTTTGGCTGTACGCATAATAAAAGTAGACGCAAAGCGCTTTGCAATGCTTTGTTAAAGTGATGTTCATTACTTAGCATCGGGTGGGCTCTGATCTGCCTTTGCCATCAGCAAGTAGTATAAGAAACTCAACACTTAAAAATAAGAACAAAATTAAATGTACTACAAGATGGATGGACACAATTGGCTAATGCGATTAATTAATTTATTGTAAGTATATGCGATTTTGTGAACGACTATACAAAGAACCAATTGCCCCCCGTTTTTCCCTCAAGAATAGAACCTGCACTAGATTCAGCTTCTCGCTAAGTATGCCACTGAGTTCGTCTCCAATTATAATGTAAGTACATTCATGTGATATCTACTTGAGGATATTGTTCCCCGAATAAGCCACCGAGCATCATCGATCCGCAGAATATCACGGAAACCGATCACTCGGATCTCTAATAACATAAACAGAATTGGTTTAGCACATTATTATGTTACCAACTAACATTGATGCTCTCGATAGATAATTGTACAATCTGAAAAGAAACTTTGAACGGTATAAATAACATAAAATTTCCCACAAAAAAATGAAATTGTGAATTGATGTACTGGCAATTTTAAAAAATGTTTTATGAGTGCATACGATTATAGATCAAAGCTACACAAAAAATGACGCTTACTGCAACGATATAAGAGTCACCATTGTATAGCCTGATACGTAACCGTGTGTACCTCATACTATCTAACATTCATGGTAATAACAACGGTGTTCCTATTTTATGTTTCAAGATCTTATAATTTTTTTCTAATAGGATTACTATCTCATAATCTATCACGTCTCGGTGCTTAAAGAACGTCTGTGCTTTGTGAGGAAATCTCAACATCAGGGCTGTCTACTTAGATTTTATAATGTTCCTAAAGTTATTCTCCGAGCGGGATTTGAACCCGAGACATTCCCCTTGATACGCGGCTACGGTATAACTGCGCCGTCGGAGTCCAATCACACTCGAAGAATAACTGAGAGAGATGATTTGAGACATTTTAAAATCTTTGTGATTTCCTTAAGGGTAGTAAACACTAATTAACTAATTATAATTATGCTGTCTACTTGTCTTATCATTGGTGTTGGTTATCAAAAATACCAAGTTTCTTCCTTGTTATGCGCAAATACATTTTATAACACATTTGCTCGTAAAGGGTCTCTTATTTCACCAATTTCAGTATCGTGATGTATGTCATTACGCACTCGTGCGTTATGGTAATGTAAAACGTACGGATTATCAAGATGCTCCCACTAAAACGAACGGAACCTTTTTTAAATCTTAGCAAACAGTTTTTATGTCAGTAAAGTGGTCAACATTTTATGAATAAAATTGACTTTGGGAGATAAAAAATAAGCATTTAATTCTTTTACAAATTGTTAAAATTTTTATAACTGCTTCAACAAGTGAATAAAGATTTATTCTTTGAAGAAAGTCCGAGTTTTATTTATTTCCTCGCAAATACATTTTACGGTATCCTTTTCTCACAAAAGAATAAATACTCACTGCTCGTAAAATAATAGCTAGCATGGCGGTTCATTAGTCAGTATAATAAAAACGTTCAGGCTGACCGTTGACAATCACTAGATGCCAGTTACCAGTTGCAACTGTTGCAAGTCGCCAGATGCAAGTCACTACGGGTCACGTGCGTATTTAATAACTGAAAATTACACTATTAATAAATTGAACTGAATTCATTTTCTCTGCGAGTTATCTGTGACTGCAAGGGGACTGGCTTGGCACAAAGCATAAGCTGATTGTGTCATTTTTGCGATAAATTTTGAAGAAAAGTTACAGTAGTTAATCTATTTGTCGTGTAGCTTTGCAAGATTATTGAAAGTTAATTTAATAGACAGCAAAGGTCTTTCTCTGTCGGCGGTAGTTCATGACTGAAGATCCTAATTCACTCGACTTCTTTGTTGTTGAGGATATATTTTTTATTGCGTAACAAAAAATAACTTAATTTTTATTATGTTTGCTTAGATTGCCAAAATCACTTCAAATATTAAAAATAGCACATATCTACAATTGGCAGTGGCAGGTACTCCATTCATGACAGGTTACAAGCCCATCGCCGCTACTAATATACTGACTGGCTGTACCATATTTTTATATTTCGGTTATTTTTCGGTGTTATTGTTTGAAAATACAAATACTAAATGTAAACTAAATAGTTGTTCGGCACTCGCACCGACCTCGGTGTCGTCGGGGCCGCGGCCGGGCCGAGCGGACGACGCGACGGAACGATATTGAATACTATTTATAATGGACGTCTAACGATCTCCAATTATTCTGACAAATAGTTTAAAATCAACATAAACGTAGTTTCAAAATAGTCAACTTGTACATTCAAGTAATGAACTTGTTAACTTAGGAATTAACCCAAAATACATTATTAAAAATTAAAATACATTATGGTTAGTCGGATTTACTAAAATAAGTTGGCCTAATTTGAGTAACTTGAAATAACCGATAGTCCGCAGAATGCAACTGTTTCTAAATACTTGTAGTCTTTGTTATTTTCGATGGAAAAGAAAGTCTTGAACCTCAAAACACAAACTACAAATTTTATTCATCGCTTTTGTTAAATGCTCCGAACATCAAAAGCATGCTCACGCAGTAGTAAAGCCTTTTGCTCCGAAAGATTTAAGACGTCTCTTTTGGAAAGTTTCTAAAAAAGATAAATCATTTACACAGAAACTTAATAATTCAGCCATTATGTCTCGCGCAGGCTTTCCTCTTATCCCCTTTTAATTCGAATACCTTATTCCTGCTTCACGCTGGGTTAGGGTCTAGGCACACTAGCAGTGGCTAGTAGGTAGCAGCTCTGCCGTTTACACTGTAGGCCGTGGGTTCGGTCTCTAACGAGAACAAACAATTTGTGTGAGAAACGAACATTTTTGTTCTCTACCTTATGTCATAATTGACATTGACATTAGTTAGAAAGGAGTGAGCACCGAGATGACGAATGATAGAGGAGAGTGGAGGAGTAGAACCTGTTGTGCCGACCCCACTAGCGTGGGATAAGGACAGGGAGATGATAATGTTCAACAATCAAAATAATAAATAAATAAATAAATAAATCCGATTACCTTTAAAAACTGACGTCATCAAGGCACACAAGAATGTACTAGTTCACCAATCGCTTTATCATTCATTTTGAATGCAAAGTTAATACTATGTCATTATTGTAATGCTTCTCTTGTGAGGCAGGTGAACGCAAGCTCTTTGTATATTCACGAATCTCTCGCTCGCTAATTGCGAGTGTGATATGGCCCTAAGGACCTTTTTAAACTCGCTATTTTAATCCACATCACATTCAGGCTTTGATATTTTGCAGCGCCATTTATTTATACTTTATTTTTTAGCAAACACTTGTCCTTTTTAACTATTAAAATATTTCTGTTGTATTATTTGATCGTGGTTTGGATTTTAGGGTTGTCTTATTGATCTATTGTGCTTTCAATATAGCTATCTTGCCATGTGCACAATATTTGAAAAGCTGATAGTACCCAACAAAACCGATTAAGATTACAAGGCTTTCATGACGTCACAATGTGAAACAGCTTTCAATGGTTTAATTCGAAGAACACGACTTGGCAATCGCCAATTCGATTTAGATTGCTGGTTGCATTTGACGGTGCATTCAATCGTACACACAAACCCGGCTTTGTGTGCTATGTAATTCTGAGAACACGAAATGGCGATGGCAATCTTCCGTTGGGCTTGTTATGTCCTTTGATCTATTCGACACGGTTGTTCATCTGAGCCTTTGGCTGTGCGACGGGAGAGAGGGGAGAGGAGAGAGGGGGCGGGGAGAGGTACCACCTGTTTCTGACAATATCAAGTCTCTAATGAGTCCGTGTCGGACTGGTCTAGATAATTGAAGCCACTCGTTGACAAAGCTGATTACGTTTCGAAACTTGTTAGAAAGTCAAACAAATTAACCTCACCATGCCTCAATGTGGTGCTTTAAAAGCTTGTATGACAAAATGCTGTTTGCATTATTATAAAGTTTATGTCAAGACACCTTAAAAAGTAACTTAGCTTTATATATTCATAATTGCTTATTTTCGACTGTTAGTAGCCTCTTAGAACCTCTAAAATCTCCCCAAATTATAAGTATTGTAGTTTGCGAAAACTAGTAAAGTAAACTTTTAAGTAGGAAAACATGTTTGGATTGAAATGATATTTATAATAATAGTAACAATATATTATTTTGCTTAACTGTCTGTCATGTGATTGCACACAACTTGTTTGATTGCGATTTTTTTCAAATAA
The DNA here is from genome assembly GCA_963576535.1 of Plemyria rubiginata. Lineage (NCBI taxonomy): Eukaryota > Metazoa > Arthropoda > Insecta > Lepidoptera > Geometridae > Plemyria > Plemyria rubiginata. The sequence goes on from OY754923.1 coordinate 11,674,138, forward strand.
GTTGGTTCTATATTTTTCAATACTAATCAGTTCAATACTAATCAGTGGTTTTATTTCGTTCAATACGTCGAAATGTGCGAGCGAGAGGTGTTCCTCTACCTACTGTATAGCAGCTGTCATCGCCCTAAGCAATGTTTGAAATTAAGTGACGATACTAAGAATGGAGGATTGACTTATACAATTAAAAACTTATACATCAATTTAAGTTATCTGTCAGCACATAAACTATATACGAGCAATCATGGAATGGTCCAATTTACGAAGATCAATAGCCATTACCGCAGAGCTATATAAATTTATCGCATTAAGCGGCACAAAGCCGCAGTGACACCGAAACACGTCGCTGTCGTAGATTACTGACCATCGACAAGCTAAACGACGATATTGCCGGCCACTGCCACTGCAAATTATACCCTATTGACACTGCTTGCGCTACATTCTAAAGTAAAGATTGCTTTTCGCTGTAAAGCGCGCTGAAGAGTATTAACATCGCTGTCAGTAATGATGCGCTAGCAAATATCAATTTCGATACCTATATACCTTTATTGACAAAGAAAATTACAACTAATAGTAACAATTAATTTCGATTATTTATAATAGGACCACGGACTAATCTGAATGAGGGCCTATCAAATGAAAATAGAATAATTCTTGTAACAATCATACAGTGAAATTGAGAGCTTATTTTCAAAGTCAATTAGAAATAATAGTTTTTTGTGTCCAATTGATTTTCTTTCTTTCTTAAATAGGAAAAATTGGAGTAGTAGGAGTGTAAAAAAACAGTAAAATAATAATTATTGTTTTTTAATCTAAACTAAATATTATAAAGAGGAAAGATTTGATTGTTTGTTTGTTTGTTTGTTTGTTTGCATTGAATAGGCTCCGAAACTACTTGACCGATTTGAAAAATTCTTTCACCGTTGGGAAGCTACACTATCCCCGGTGAACATAGGCTATATTACATTTTCAAAAAAATTTGGGATCCTTACTAAAATTCAAATAATGTAACCCAAAGTGTAAAAAAATTCGTAAAATATTCTTTACATCGCGTGCACTGCGAAAACTATTGATGATAGAATAAAATAATGTTCTACAACTTTGCAGAACACATCATTATTTACAAAAAGTGCCGCGACAGCATACGTCTAACTATTATAGTTATGCCACAATAAGTGTTTTTTTATTTTAAAATTTTAATTGAAATGCCGCCGCTATAAGAGGCTCTTTATTTGTATCTTGGTATTAATCCTTATCAAAATAAATTACTTCATATTTAAAACTGCTTCAATACCTTTATAAAACTTTTTAAATTATTCAATTCGGACATTCCATTCGAAAGATATCACAAGTTTAAAAATGTAAGTATTAGAAAAAAGTCGCGTGGTAGCCGCTCACCCTGCTTGGCGAGCTAGGCAGCACCTTAGGGTAGGGGCCGTACGGGTGGGGAGTCAATATCAAGAAATGAAGTCGGCTCCCCTACGCAACGGTCGTGTGCGGAATCGAATAAATCAGGCTCTAAAATATTTTGAATTCGATTAGTAGGTAATTAAACTCAACAAATAAAGTTCTTTTTAGAACTGAATAAAAGTTCTTTTTAGAACTAAATAAAAGTTCTTTCAGAACTAAACCAATATTTTTCAGTAAGTAGGTACTGATAATAAATGTTGGCAGATGTTTTGAATTATACCGTATTTAGATGTAATACATATTTTAGTTTCTGAAAAATAACTAGATGTCGCCACAGGAAAGATTAGCAGGCGCTAATCGCGCTAACGTGTGTGTATTATAATTTTGAAATTATTGTTAAATACCCGTGCGAAGCCGGGGCGGGCCGCTAGTTTTGTAATAAATTTTTTTTTCAACCTCATGACTTTAAACTTTGTCCCCCAGGCACGGCAGATATTATTCCTCAGTATCTGTGTACACCCTTAAAATTTTTCTGTGGATAACCCTGTAACGAGCCAGGGTTGACTCCTTCCAAAATAACAATTATTTCAAATAGATAATTAATGCATCGAACAATAGAAATTTCTAGAACTAGAATTTGCCAGCTAAACATTAAAAAACAATGGATTTTAAAGGGATTGAGATTTATTGCTTCCGTGAATAAAGATAGGATGGGAAAACAATAAAAAAATATTGGCAGACGAACCCTTTTTGATTTTCAAAGAAACAAGCAAGAACAAAAAAATATGGGTCTTGGGTTTATTCTACATAATATTTATTTTGTAGAACAAAGAGTTTTACGGCGAACGTGCAATTTGCATTGTTTTAGGAAAGATTTAGTTAGAAAATAAATTTACACAATTCTAAGGGACATTTTGTCAAAACCGAAAAATGGGAATTCCCGAATGCAATACTTGCGTAAAATTCATCGTAAAATACCAGAAAATAAATGTACACAATTCTAAGGGTCATTTTGTTAAAACCGAAAAATGGGAACTCCCGATTGCAATATTTGCGTAAACTTCATCGTAAAAAAACCCTTTGTCAAGCGTGTAGAGCTTTAGAACTTTGTGGATTTCAAAATAATGCATGGTGGAGTTTCCCATTTGACAGACAGTGCAGTTGAGCGTAGCTTGGGAGTTTGGCGTTATGGAGGGGGTACGGTGTCGATGGGATATAAGCGAGGGATTTCGTAATACAAGAGTGAGTTGGTTCGAGCGTTCGTACGAGTTAGTTGTTTTGGAGCAGCCAAGTGAAGTAGTTGAAGAAATAGTGTTGGGATGTGGTAGTATGGTGCGTCGGTGGGGGAGCGCGTGAGTCTGTGTCAATTGTTATCCGAAATTAGTTATTTGGGATTTCATTTTTTTAAATAGTGATTGTTATGTAAAAATAAGCAGTTTCGTACGCGCGTTATAATTTGGGTTATTTCTGAATTATCATCACGGATAATTCTTTTATTATGGGGTCGAGCGCGAAGAGTTTGATTTTGAATGGGAAGGATAAAATCTAAAAATACAGTGTTTGGTAAATATTAAAGACGAAATTCAGCTCTTCGGTTAAATTAATAAATTCAGTTGGTTTATGAGTAAACTGCAATTCTGCACATGTTTCAGATTCATTATATTAATCTGATTTCAGTGTTAATTTCAGACTAAATTATTAGCTAAAAATTATCTATATTATATTTGTTTTTTTTGTCTGTTTATAGACATTTTGATTTTGAATTATCATAGATTTAATTGAAATTTGAGATTGTGGAGAAACAGAATATAAATTATGATATTTAAAATATATAAAGAACGAATATTCTTATTACATTATTATAGTCTTGAACAGACTTTTACAGTTTTATAGTTTGACTTACTAAACTAATCAGAACTTTGAAAATATATAAGAATGATTTAATTTCATTACATTTTAGTCTTGAACAGACTTACAGTTTTAGAGTTTGACTAACTAAACTCATTTAATGATTTTCATTCATGGCGTTTAGACCATGCACCATCTGATGGAACCGGTATTGAGTTCTTGAAGGAATAAATTAGAGCAAAGCTTATAATTATTAATAGAAGATCTGATTGGATATGGGCAACGTACTCTTGAGCGTGTGTCTCGTAGTTATTCTAACCCGGAATTAAAGGGAAAGATGGCTACCAAAGAGTATGTAGTTGTCGTATTCATTTCATCGTTTGAGAATGTTCTCTTGGTTTTGACTCTGTTTATCTGGAGAGAAGCGACTGGTTAAAATTGGAGGAGAAAGACGAGACAGTGGTGGTTATTGTAATATATATTTATAATATCAATCCGCTCACTTTGAGCCATAAATCCCCTTTGTTTGATGCAGATTTTCTTAAATCTGGAAGCCGTTGGTTGGCAGTAACGTAATATACCGGTCTGGCTGTGTAGGGGTTGTAAGACCTAGATTTCGGTCTAGACTTGCAGGTCCGAGGCGTTTAATGGGAGGACTAGGTGTCCTGACTTTTTACAAACCTGCAATCTGCTCGATTGAAAAAAATCCGTACACTGTCATAGGTGTGGGGCCTTACCGGTAAAACAATTAAATTCCAAAAATAATCTTTACTATTTATATCCTAGATTTAACAGCTTTTCATATTTCTTTAATAAACTTTGTGCATGCAGCTTATATACCTATGTGTTCCTTCCTATGTTAGGATAACCATATAGTCGACTAGTACTGGAGTTGAGGTGACGACAAGAGGAAGAAGGTAATTGACGGTTATCAGCCCCTTAACACTGATTACTGTTCGAGAATATTTCTACGCTTTTTCTAAACAGATAGGTAGTACGTTTTTCTAAATAGATAGGTGGAAGATTATCATTGAACTAGAATCTGTTCATTTATTTAATTTTGGTACTCTAAAATCAGTATCATCATCACTAGAATAGCTGGTGCTGTTTTCTTGACGACTTAGGTATAGGTATTATCTATTTGGTAGAATGCTGCTTTTATTAGTTAATTAATAATAATAATAATAATAATAATGCTGGACAATCCACACAGCGCTATCTAGCCCCAAAGTAAGCTACTAAAGCTTGTGTTATGGGTACTAGATAACTGATATATTTAATACATTATATAATTACATAGATAGATATTTTTTATTATACATAGAAAACACCCTAATTATAAATAGATAGAATTATTTTCAATCCATCCAGTATTAGAATCATACTTCACAGATTAGATAGGGTATTTATAGGATTGTAGATAGGTTAGTAGTAAAATCTTTAGGTAATTTATATCTCAACATAATTCCTTCAAAGTTTCTGAGTTACTACCGATCACAACAGTAGGATCCTATGCCATTAGACGAACACGAGCCATTTCACGATTTCACGATGCCACGAGTAGGTATCTATGCCTGATACGTAGGTAGGTGTTTAAGGGTAGGTAGGTGGGTTATTTAAAGGGGGGGCGTTACAACCCTCTCAGTCAGAGTCAGAGTATGATTCGTTATAAGTTGTTTTTTTGTAAATAGTGAATTCGAAATTATTTTTATAATGTTTGTTCTTGCGCCGTCTATTATTTTAAGATATTAACCATAATGCAATGATATTGAATAAAAAGTGGCAATATAGAATGTTGCCATCCTCTAGGATGTTCGCGTGGCTCCAGTGCTAAGCACGGCACTACTTAGTTTGACCGTCAGCAAACATAGCCTACTCTCACGTCGAGGGCTCCTCACCGTATGCAAATGCAGTAAGTGCAGTCTGTGGTGCGCTGCTCGAGTGGTGCTACTGAGAGCTGTATGTACCTATACTGTGGTGGTCGCATTGCGTCAACGCTTGGAAGCTACTTTAAGATAATATGTGTTTCATATTGACCGTCAAAAAGCCGTGCTGAAAGAGTTATCAGTCTGATATGATATGACTCTTCCTTTCATCCATATCTGGGCAACCACTTATTCGCTTTAAGCGCTTTGCTTCTAGCTTCATTATGCGAACCGCTATGGAATGTAGCTGTGAAAGCTGTCGGTGGAAGCCAAGGCCAAGGTCCAAAAGCTCCCTATTGAAGGCTCTTCACCTGCTCCTCAAATTACTGGTTGAGTTACGGCCGCAGTTAGGGTGCCTGTTTAAATATTCATCCGGACCGGTTATTTACCGGTTCAAGAACTGACGGTAGAGTTGTCACAACAATTATTATAAAAACTGGAAAACATGCCTTTTATTTTTGTTCAAGCCGTGTTTGAGGGATCAGAATCTTCTTTCCTGGTAAATGGGAGTAATGGGGAAGGCTTATGTCCAGCAGTGCATTTCTCCAGGCTGATGATGTTTTTTTTTTACCAGAATCTCCTAAAATATCGTCGTTTCTGTAGCGGAGATGTTTACTTAGCAACTCATATGTCTTGCTTATCATTAGATAGTTAATTCCTGTTATAATGAATAGTTTTAAGATCTGTTACTATTTCTTTCTGTTATTGGTATCTTCAAACTGGCTGTGCTTTTAAACTAGGTGATAAAAAAACATCTTGTCTAGACATTGGTAAACTTCATTTTATTATTAAAAACCTATATTGAAATTTTGGTACTTGTCAGGCTCATAATGATTAATTTAACAGAGTTTTAAGGACATAAAATAAAAAAACCAAATTTACATTATCTTAATCAATGGATAAATCATATTTTATTTTGTCTTGTATTTTAGTGTTTCTTTTTTAAAAGTTAGTGAATATCCGGCTAAAAGTAACCGATGACGTCCCCAGCAGCGCGTGGAATTTACGCGGCGAATAGAATTAAAGGTTGCGATGCAAAGTTTCGGGACTGCGGGACCTTAGTAACTACTCACTGTGCGGCGGGTACTTTCAAATTGTGTTTTAAACAAGATATTCATGCCAGCCGTGCGTCCACAATAGTTACGGAATTGTTACAATGTTTCTGAATTTAATATTTTTGCTTGTCAACTGTAAAAGGAGATAAAAAATAATCTGCTGAAAATGCTTCGTCTATACATTTCCAGAAAGTATGATTCTCAAATCTATCCATACAACGATTTTCCGCGATTCCCATATCAGATAGATAGAAGATAATAAACTCTTTATTGTAGTACACTAACATAACGTTGTTATGAATTCTTACTGTAAGAATTAATTAATTTAAACTACAGCGAAGCACAATGGGCGGTCTTATCGCGATGAGCGATCTCTTCCAGACAAACTTTGGATAGGCAGGATTTTATTAATTTCACTAATTTCAAATGGCGGTAGCACAAAAGACTTCTACACTAATTATCAATTTGTTGCATTTTTTCCACATTGTCACTTTCTATTCAGTTCAGTCTTTAGAAACTATATCCTCCAGCGGCTGTCATTTCTTTGAGCTGAAAGATTTCCCCTAAAAACGAATAATATTAATTTTACCTAAGGACTAGTCGATTGAGTTCGAAATATATTTTTCTCCTCTGTTTTCGTCCTGACCATGTGTATTAGTCAGGCTTCATGAGAGGTAATCATGATTCGCGCCAGCACGCTACATTACGTAGTAATTACTAGTTATGTATAACACATTGATCGCGCTGATTTCTTTACATTATACATTATTAACGTGTACGTGCAACAGTAGATGTGCTGGAAGAACAAACAGTATACTGCATCTTAAACTTAACCCTAATGTATAAATTTTATACTACTTGCTGATAGAACCAGCAGATGCTCCACCTAATGTTAAGTGGTAACCATCACCTATAATAAAACATTGCCTCATAAATAACGTACGATATAAACGTGCCCTACGATGCATTGCCCTACGTCCATCAACTCGGGGCATACACATGTTAAGCCATGTCATGTGTCTGTAATTACACCGGCAACCACACCCTTCAAACCGGAACACAGTAACGCTGCTTGGTGGCAGAAACAGGCGTTATGATAGTACTTCCTCAGACCAGCAGTACACAAAGAGCTCTAGTAATCTTAAAAGAAGAGAGATATCTTATCTGACATACATAATTACAGTTCCCTGGAGGGAAATCTTTGAATACGAGTATCTTAAATAAACTTTTACGTCTCTGAATGGCTGTGAGAATGTCGAATACGAAATGTTTGTGTATAAATTGTGTTTATGTTCTAAACAAGGCTCGGCGAGACTGAGTACATGAGGGAGATCCCTCGCCGTAATCATAATTAACTTTTTCGGCGTCGGTCAAACTTAATGGCAATAACGCAAGCCGGGTCAATGGAACTTAATGATCTTTACATTACCTTAACATGCACAGGTTCGTTATAAAATCTGATAAAATTACATAATTAGCAAAGCTATACACTTATTACGTTGAGTGAGTGCTTAACTTTTAGTATTTTTCTGAAAGTGCTTCCAAAGTCAGTTCGACTATTTAGACTTAGTTTTACTGCTTAAAATGCGGTTTCTTATAATAATGTAATTCATAAATAAAATTCTAATCATCTACACTAATATTAGAAAGTGGAAAAATTTGTATGCTTGTAATGATAAACTCAAAAAGTACTGGTCTGATTTCAAAAATTATTTCACCATCAGAATGATACATTATCCCTGAGTATTATATATACCTTATCATAGGTTATATTTAAATGTAAAAAAGTCCACCCGAGCGAAGCATCTAACAATATATAATTTTAGAATGAAAACCTAATCATTATAAAAGTGTTTTACATTTATTACAAAATACTCATTTACTTCAAATGCAGAACTTATAAGTACAGCAGCAACAAACCCCAATCTGTTTTCTAATTAAAAGTCTCAGTAAAATGTGCGCCAACGAATCCACTACAAACAAAGATTCTAACTAAAATATCCGGCGAAATGAAATCAACTCGCTTTTTCTCGTTTCCTTCAGACTCGAGACTCGCGCCAGAAAAACCGCTTACGTTCGCCACAGTAATTGCATGCACCTGAGTCAGCGCGTCTCACTTCGACGCACGGTGCAATTCAAAACGAGTCTTATTACCATGCAGTTAGATTTTAAACTCGGCGAAAATAATGCGAGCTTTGGGACTAAGGAAGCGAATAGAACTAAACCGTTATAGTATCGATTTAAAGTTCAATTTTAATAAAACCAAGTAATAAAGATGTTCGTTATTTATGCCAGTTCACCTAGCTTTTAAGATAATTTACTGAGATATTTCGATTTTATTGACTTTGATACCGAGTTTCAGTTTCGTCGGCGTCACTGCGCTGGTTCTTCAGAGTTGGGGTTAAGAAAATTAAATGCATACACAATAACATCAAAATCAAAAACATTATTAAAAAAATAACTTTTTTTATTAGTCAAAAGACTATGCAGTGATAATTTTGAATGTATGTACCTATAAATTATTCTGCGGATAACGACATCATTAGGAATCAATACTTAATATTGTTCATATTATGCTTAGTTTGGAGCTAATTGGGCGGATTCTGGATGGAATTCAGATCTCGTAGTAACAAGTATGCACAAATGCAAAATTGTTTGCAGGCATTATGCTACAGGTCAAAGTCGAAATGTATTTATTCAATTTAATGACAATGAACCCCTCAAAATGATCCTCAAGTGTTAAGCTACCTTTCAAAATGATCCTCATTTGTTGTGTTCATGTTATAATTATAAAATAGATGATAGTTAACACATATTTGCCTAAATTACAAAATAAAATATAAAAGAAACAAAAGTAAATTGTAAATTAATTTTTTTAATAACAATAACTTTATTGATCACAAGGGTAGTCAACGGTACGTCTCCAAATATTACATTTGAACAGATACACATTTTGCATTAGTTGGCATTCCATGCATGACAGGTTACAAACCTTTCCCCGCTGTTAGAGTACTAACTGGTTTTCTCACGATGTTTCACTTCACTGAGTATAGAACGTTTAATTTATTTCTGCTAGTGTAGCTGTAGTGTGTATCTGTGATGAGTACATACGGCGCAACAGCTCAATTCAGAGCGAGGTTCAACCCGTCGATGCATTGTCTCCCTTCTCGTTGAATTGCTGCGAGTAAACGCCCTTCCGAACTATCCACGTGTTTGCGCTGCGGACGACTAAACGCACAGCTTTCGCAGGATAGCAATACGTTAGACATATAAGATAGATTTCAGTTACTTCTTTTGTTTTCAAAAGGCTTTGAAATAGTCTATGGAACTAATGATTAGATTTCAAAATGACGTCATTTGGTAACCGGTAAACAAGGGGCGAAATTTCAAATAAATTATTCAAATTCTATTACCTCAGACAAAAATACCTTCGCAAAAGTATACCTCAGCCTCTTGGCGATGGAAGCAAAAAACAAAGAAATTTATTAATTGAAGAGAGCCTCTTGTAAATTAATAAAATGAAAAGGTTTCAAAGAAAAAGAAGAAGGCTTTCGAAAAAAGCCTCTGACTTTTGAAGTTGCCAAGTATTCGGCTCCAAGGCTAATGAATTAATTTGAAACCGTAACTCGGATCTTTGGTGGAAAGTAGGTACATACAACTATTAAATACAGATTCAATCAGTTTTAGTTCGTCAAGATTATACACCCAAGACAAAATAAATTAAACCGAAATATAAAAAATAAAAACTTTAGGGTTACACTTCTTCACTACACGTTACCTCATATTATTTTCCAAATACATTTTTATAAAAATGTTACTTAGACCACGCAATGTTAAATAAAGTTATTTTTATTCAATAGTAATGTAATGATGATAATAGTTACATTTTCTTTCAAAGAACAATTTTATTGAAAGAGACAAACGTGATTTCAAATGATTGCCAGTACGTGTGGGTGGCTGTGTGACCTGCTAGTGTGGACTGTATAAGGAATTTATAAACGAGGCATAAATTCGTGGGAGTATAATATTAGTAAGGTATAATTTTCCCTCACTAACTAACTATTGTTGACAACTGCAGTTGCATTTCATTCGCACTCGTACAGCGTAATAGTTTAGCTTCGATTTGAAATTATAAACTAGAATTTTGGATCCCTGAACAAAAGACTAACGACCCGATCGACAAACAGCAATCAACAAACTGTTGACTTTAAATATAAAAAATATATTCCTCTTGATTAATAAATAAATAAATAAATAAATATTGGTGGACTTTCCACACAGCACTATCTAGCCCCAAACTAAGCTTATGCTTGTAATATGGGATCCAGATAGCTGATATACTACTTATAATACTTTTTTTTTGTAAATACATACTTATAATATTATATAACACCCAGACAGAGAACAAACATTTATGTTCATCACACAAATGTTTGTTCACGGTGGGAATCGAACCCATGACCTACGGCGCAGAAGGCAGAGCTACTACCAACTGAGCTACGTAGGCTGTCACATGGCTATAGCACAGAAGAAGTAACCAGCTAATATAGGTGCACATAGAAATTCATTATTTTAAAGTAATCCTACTACTATTATAAACGATGGTCAAGATGGTCCTTGTGATTTGATTGAATAAACATATTTTGAATTTGAACGCGAAAGTTTGTAAGAATGAATGGATGGATGGATGTTAGTTACTCTTTCACGCTGGAGTGGCTGAACGGACCTGGATGAAACATGGCAGAGAGATTAGATCATAGTCTGGAATAGCATATAGCTACTTTTTATCCCGTGGGAATACCGGGATTTAAATCTGCACGGGTGAAACCGCGGGGCGCAACTAGTAAATAATAAACATGCGAGTGAAGTCACGCGTATATTTCACTAGTAATGCATACAATCCAACCCACACACCACGGGAGGGTAAAGAACGAAGCCATGAGACTCAAAAATACCGAAGCCCAGCTTTGAGAAAGGAGACTTTGAACTTGGCCTATCAAAGCTATTCATCAAATAAAGTAATTCGTTTCAATGCTTCATTGATGAAGTCTAAATAATGACGGTCGCTTTTTGTTAACATGTGTATTTTTGTAACTAAGGAGTAATAACCTGCAAGGTTCATTGAGAAAACAGCGCTTGACTGAAAATACAGAACATAAACAGAATTGTTTTCTAGAAATTAATCAAAAACACGATTATAAACAAACTATAATTTAGTCGCAAAACCCAAAATAATTTAAAACTAATGTTATGCTCGGTCGATCGTAGCTAACTGCTATATAAAAACATTATGAATCATTTTGACTACTCAAATGGCAAAATTAATTTATTTATATTTTTAAAGAAATAATTACATACAATTTATGCTTGACATGGTCTTTAAATAACTATTGACTATAATAATAGTAGTACAAATAAATTTATCTTACTTAAGTAGATAAAATAAAAATAAGTATTGGTGGACATTCCGCACAGCACTATCTTGCCCTAAACTAAGCCGAATCTTGTGTTATGGGAACCAGATAGCTGATATAATACTTATAATACTTTTTTTTGTCAATACATACTTAGAGAACAAACATCTATGTTAAAACATCAACAAATATTTGTGTGATGAACACAAATATTTGTTTTCGGTGGTGATCGAGCCCACGGCCTACGGCACAGAAGGCAGAGCTGACCTGTCAAGGCTGTCAAAGATACATAATAGATAACTGAAAAGAACTGCTAGTAGTACCTAGTTTGCTACAGTTTAAAGTAATCGCTTGAGTACTGTTATCTCCGAGCGACGCTGCGCGAATAAATGGCTGCAAGTTGCCACGTTTTTTAATTTTATCACGTAGAGAAGGTACGTACGTACGTACGTACGTAGCGGGTAGGTGTACGTATGTTCTGGGAATTTCCCGCCGCGCTCTCTGTGGACGCAACTCGTTACCGCTTGGCATCGCGAGGAATAGAATGCAGGCGCTTCGGATGGAATAGCAATTTTGTATGTTGAGCAATACGGTGAAATTTACAACAGTTTTGATTATTTTAGTTGAAATCCGTTTCAATGGTTTCTGTGGCTTGAGTTTCAGGCCTTTTAATTAATTAAGGGTCCGGCGACAGCGGCTCGCAATTTCGAGGTGCGATTGGCTATTATTTCATTTTATTAAATTTCGGGGAGGTTGTTTGAAAGAATAACTCTAAAGTGACACGCATAAATACTGTTCGAACACAAATAATACAATAATATAAGGAAAATGTGCTTGAGTCAGAAATCATTTTGGTATTAGGTAAACGTAAGACCAAACATACTAATACCAAAATGATTTCTGATTCGGGCATGTTTCCCTTATATTATTGTATTATTTGTGTTCGAACAGTATTTATGCGTGTCACTTTAGAGTTATTCTTTCAAACAACCTCCCCGAAATGAAATAAAATGAAATAATAGCCAACCGCACCTCGAAATTGCGAGCCGCTGTCGCCGGAGCCTTAAGCTTGTATAAAATGCTTAGGTGCCAAAGTCAAAAGGTATTTATACAGTTAAATCACAAGAATGACCTTTAAAACGTATAAAGATATATTAAGAAGTCTTAAGCTGGGTCCTGCCCAATGTTACGAGGTGTAACGTAACATGTTACACAGCGAGCATACATGCAGTCAGTACGTAGTGTTACGAGGAAACCAGCGAGCAACGAGCGAACTGAGCGAACTCAGCGAACATCTCAATGCGTAACATGATCGATTCGAATGTTACATTACACCGAGTAACGCAGGTCAGTTCCCAGCTTTAGCCAGGTTACTGTCTAGTTCCACAGGACCAAGCCTAGAAGAACAGGCAACAAAATACTAAAATAGTAGGTAATACTAAAATTCACTGCTATGAAACGGCAAGCACAACATCGAGGGAAGTCGAAACACATTTTCACATCATCTCATCAACTATTGCCGCAATCGCCCTCGCCATCCGTGCTGTCACACACAAGATCAAGAATATTCGCAATTCGATCTAGAAACAAATCCCATTCAACATGTCCCTGATGCCTGCCTGACTAAGCCAAACGTAGCTGCAATACCTACGAGTATATTATTATCATATTTTATACAGCAGTATCGCAGCATGAGTTTTGCCGTTTCGAAATTGCTATCAAACTTTTGGAATAAATAAAAACCTACTAATGATATTCCGTATAAAAGTACCTACAGTCAAGCAAGGTTTTTTTCTTGAAACCTTTGTTTCCTTTTTCTGCCGCCAAGCACGTTCCTACCGTGTGTGACTTACAAGGCAATGCTTTGTTATAAGTGATAAATAAAATAAATAAATAATGCTGGACAATCCACACAGCACTATCTAGCCCCAAAGTAAGCTATTCAAAGCTTGTGTTATGGGTACTAGATAACTGATATATTAAATACATTATATACTTACATAGATAGATATTTTTTATTATACATAGAAAACACCCAGACCATCGGAACAAATTTCTGCAGATCGTACACAAATTTGTTCCAAGGCGGGAATCGAACCCGCAACCTCTTGCGTCGCAGGCAGGCTCTCGCCCGCTTCGCCACAGAGGTCGTGAGGAGTGATGGTTACTATATTAGCCAGTTGTACAATACTTTATAAAAAACGGTGCCAATTTGTGCTAGCCCCTAGCGCTGCAGGCTCCGCCCGTATTTTCCAGGCAATTACAGAGGTCATCAGCGCACGCCGATAGGGGCATTTTTACCCAGATCGCGTCAGTAATCGTATTCAGCACACATTCGATCGTAATTAAACGCGGCCCTCTTCAAACGGCTCGTAACTCAGTTTGATAGCCCCCTGGACCCCTGGACCCACCTCCTCCGGACACTTCCATTCTAATTTCAAATAGGGGTTAAGCTAGACATTTTTATTTTGGGTGATAAAAACTGTTAATGGCTGGGGTTACATAAGAAGTCGATTTGAGACCATTTACAATTACGCAGTATCTTCTAGATTCACAAAAGCTCTCTTTTTACGAATAAAATATGGTCTGGTATGGTCCACCTGATGTCAGGCGGTGAATTTGCCCTATGACAATTTCATTACGTCATAGAGCATGACACAATAAACAACAATAATCAAAGACAGGTTTTTAATCAATTCAATTTAATTCATTAAATTTGTTTTTCAGACCAAAATTATTATGTGTGGAGACAGAAATAAGATCTTAAGAAAATGATGATAGTACATACAGTTTTATAAGAAAGGTGGCAGTGGTTTGTTTTTTTTTTCATAAAAAAAATTCACTATGAGTACATAGTTGGACATAATACATTTTGAAAGTTTTATAAAAGACCCGCAGTCTACTCATAAGGAAAACGCTTTGCTATAGAAAATATTTTATAGTTAAAACTTTTGCTTCACCTTTGAGACAAACACGCACTTTTTGGGAGGTTCATAGACAAAACAAATGAGGGGTCACCTTCATCTGAGGGTTTCTTAAAAACTGTAGCCGTCTCATTGACTGATTATATTTTTTTCTTCTTCTTCTTGTCATGTCACGACTATTTTTCGACACTTGACTAATTGTATTAGAACATTATATGTATTAAACTGTGCAAATAAATTTTTGAACAGAAAAACTCATTGGTGCTCGACCGCTTTTAAGCCCATGACCTTAAGATCGAAATGCGGGATAGGTTAGTGTGATGTATGTTGTACCTATTTATTAGGGAAAATCTCCGTCATAATGCGCCTCTCCGCTTTCTTTAACGGCTGTCAGCAGCTGTAAAGTTACGGTAATCGCATTTCGAGGGATCGCAGTTTTATTAGAAGGGGCGACAAGAATAATATTTGAGCTAAAATTAAGGGGAGCATCGCCTACAACGAACGTAATTATGATCGGAATCACCTCGGGGACGTCCCTTTATTTTTCTACCTTGAAGGGAGATTTTAATGAAATCCCAAAAACTTAATACATTATCAATACCCGACAATGAATGTCTATTTTTATTGAAATTTTCTTTAGTTTTTATAGTTAGTAGGTACGTAAACTTACTCGTGATTATAAGATTATTTTCAGAAAGTAGTAAATATAATATCCTTGTTAATCCAAAATATGGTTTAAGTAAGCAGTCTGCTTTGTCTCATTTTAACCTAGGTACGGGAAAATTTAATAATAATAATAATAATTTATTTCAGACTTGGTAACAAGATAAAACTTATAAAATAGTGTTAGTGACGATTATTATAAATAAAAATAACAATTTAGCGCTGAGTGTGCAGCTGCATCGCGTAAGAAAGGTTATAAACGTCATGCGTAATTTGAGACACGCCGCGAGCCAAGACACCCTCAAATCGGTTTACTATGCACTATGTCAGTCCCTGATAGTTTACTGTATCACGTGCTGGGGTAATGCTGCTAAGACCTATATAATCCAGGTTGAGAGAGCACAACGTTCAGTTTTAAAGGTTATGCTTCGTAAGCCGTATAGATACTGTACGTTGAGTTTGTATGCGGATGCTGGAGTACTCAGTGTGCGCCAACTTTTTATCCTCAGAACTTCTCTTGTAGTTCACAGATCTGTAATTTCTTCCTGTGATTTTGAGATGGTTTCTAATCGTAGATGTTATAGACTTGTTACACCTTCCTTAAATACTAGGTTTGCACAACGACTTGGCCACTCTAACAGAATATTTGTTTATAATAAAGTTGTGAAATTTTGTAATATCAAAAACAAATCGATAACTGAAGCAAAACATACATTATATAAGTGGCTTGCTTCATTGTCTTACGATAAAACAGAGGAATTATTGCATGTTATCATATAGTTCTGCTAATTTTTAATGTAAATCTAGTTTTTATAACTTTTACTTTATATATTGTATTATTATTATTATTATTTTTTCATTTGTTATCAAACAGTTCTTTTAGCAAACAATTATATTTGTTTATCTACTTTCTTGTCTGCCGAGCGCTATTCATTCATGTATTCTGTTCTGGTACACTGGTCTCCTCGATACAGGTTCTGCCTAGTGAGGGGACTAACGATCCTACTTTTGTATATTGGCTCTCTGCAAAACATAATAAGTTTCCAATGTTTAATTTTAAGTATATTTTACTGTTTTGCTGCAATAAATATTTTTTTACTTTACTTTTTTTTACTTTTTTATCCAATGATGGTAGAGTGGACAGTCCCACCTCTCGGACAATACATTAAATTAAACTTGAGGATTTAATTATTTTAATTTAATTATTTAAATTTGAGGATGTTATAAATTTCCGATTGTTTTTTCCGGTTCTAATTCTTGTAACCACTGTTTGTACCCACTTATCTCCGACACTGATGCTCATAAATGTCTATAGCAAATTATTGACATAAACGTCATAGATAAAAAAAACAATATCATTGTCCAGCTGAGCCCCAAAGCCACTCATCAATAATTATATCACCCGCTTCAACTGCGCTTCATCCATCTAGCAGTTGCATCGATAACCAATCAAACTACGTCATGAGCATGCTAGTTTAACCATTGATTGTAACCCATTGGTGCAACTGCACCTTTCACAGTCCGTCTATTTACAAAAGGTATCTAATTGCCTCCGCACACACGTCCATTGCTTTTCAGTAGTACTCCTCAGCGATCTACTTATAGAGAAGTTGTGAAGTTTGTTCCGAAGCTATCTATCGTAAGATTTCTCGGAAGCGCACAGCGAGCGGAAACTGTTTATACCATATAACTATCGATTAAACTGCACACACATTTCATATGACAACCTCAGTGGCGCAGCGGGCGAGAGTCCGCCTGCGACGCAGAGGTTGCGGGTTCGATTCCCGCCTCGGAACAAATTTGTGTACGATCTGCAGAAATTTGTTCATTGGTCTGGGTGTTTTCTATGTATAATAAAAAATATCTATCTATTTATATAATGTATTAAATATATCAGTTATCTAGTACCCATAACACAAGCTTTAGTAGCTTACTTTGGGGCTAGATAGTGCTGTGTGGATTGTCCAGCATTATTTATTTATTTATTTTTTTTATTTATAGCAGGATACACTTTTATGAAAATTACTGTAGAAGGATGAAATTCTTGGGTTGTTTGCGATTTAAATAGTCCGTCAAAATGACAGAGAGAAACACACGCATGCATCGCTGCCAAAAAACGCAAGTCGTAAAGTAATTAACTGCCCAAAAGTTAGAGCGGGACAGACATTGTCACAACATCGTTTTAGACTCGGTTATTTCATTCGTCGAATTTTTTAATAGGCTATTGATGCTAAAAGCAAACGAAAGTTATTTTAACGTTTCGTTTCAATAAGCTCCTGAATATTCATCAAGTTATCCCTGAATATGGATATTCGAATTAATCTATATTTTTACTGTTACGAGTGACGCTGGCGGCGGCGGCGGCCTGTTGTGAACGATTCCATTGTGGCTGAATGTTTTTTCAAATGAATGCTTTGAAAGTCAAATCAAATATAATATAAACATCGAATTACTATAATACTAAAACATAAAATACTACGACTACTTTTGGCAAGTGTTCCTAGTATTCTGTTAAATAATACACTGGACTAGTAAAATATTGTTATGGATTTGAGAAAAGATTTAAAGTTATCTTCCAAGCATTGGCTATCAAGATTCGAGAATCGGATTCAAAAATTAATACGAGAATTCTTGTTAGAATCATCGGAATTCATTTCATTATAACATTAAATAGTTAATCGCACTTGACAAGTATAACTATTGCTACTTTAATGTTAAATACTATTTGATAGTATATTCAAACGTACATCTTTTTAAAGAAAATAGCAAACTTATAACATTATTGTAAAACATATTACGTTAAACAGGTCCACGTATGAAAATAATATATTCCAACTTTAAAATATAATGTAGTCGTGTTCTTTAGTATCGAAGTAGGTATCGACGTCAATGAGAAAAATATCCTCAACTTAGAAGGGGCTTGTACAAAGTAGAAAAACTTATCGCAAAGTTCCGCATGCAAACACGTAGGAGGGCGTTCGAGTTGCAGCGAAACTTGGAATGGGATCCGATCGACTCAGTAGCGAAGCACCAGCAGCGGTCCGCACGCCCTCGGGCGGCGAGCGAGTGCGATGATCATGTTAAATGCTGATGTAACTGATTGATATACTAATAAACATAAAATAGGTGTCTTCTGGCCCGTTCCGCTTAATCGCCGGCTTTATCGACGCTTACCATCAGGTGGGATTTAAAGTATTTAGTTTAAATAGCCACTGATCTCGATTTATGGCAAAAAGACACTGGTTTGAGTAACTTTTTGCGTGTATGTGTGTATGGGTAAGTGGATTTTTTCAGATTTTTTAATACTAAGCCCCGGTTTCTGAAAGCCCGATCAACACTAATCGGCTGGTAAACAAAATACATAGCAATTTTTTGAAAGACAGAAAATGTCTACAAGTGTTGCAGATTAAATCGTTCAAACGAATGCGAAGTTGCTGGTGCTTGCCAGTATGGAGAGGGCTTACACGTTATAACTACCCGGAACCTGTGCTTGCCAGTATAAATAAATAATGCTGGACAATCCATACAGCACTATCTAGCCCCAAAGTAAGCTATTCAAAGCTTGTGTTATGGGTACTAGATAACTGATATATTTAATACATTATATACTTACATAGATAGATATTTTTTATTATACATAGAAAACACCCAGACCATCGGAACAAATTTCTGCAGATCGTACACAAATTTGTTCCAAGGCGGGAATCGAACCCGCAACCTCTTGCGTCGCAGGCAGGCTCTCGCCCGCTGCGCCACAGAGGTCGTCAAATATGGAGTCAAGTATGGAGAGGACTTACACGTTATAACTACCCGGAACCTGTGCTTGCCAGTATGGAGAGGACTTACACGTTATAACTACCCGGAACCTGTGCTTGCCAGTATGGAGAGGACTTGCACGTTATAACTACCCGGAACGATAGCAGAGACGGGAAAACACCTTGTGCTTTGTATTCTTTTCTTTAAACTTTATACTACAAGCTAGTTAATTGTTTCAAGCAAACTTTTCGTTGGCTTCTTTTATGTTTCCACTCAAGTCGATCAGATGAAGATGTCTTGTGAAATTTGAGTTAGTATTCTTTAAAGATGAGTATCTCAAAATAATAAAATAAAAATTGTGTAATATAAAATTTGTTATTAGGTATTCTAGTAGATCACTGGTTTCCATTACTTAGCTTTGGCTTAGCTCGGGACCAAAAGGTGCTATTTTCGTCACTCTATTCAATTCAATTCTCAATATACTC
This sequence comes from Plemyria rubiginata, assembly GCA_963576535.1. NCBI lineage: Eukaryota > Metazoa > Arthropoda > Insecta > Lepidoptera > Geometridae > Plemyria > Plemyria rubiginata. Next base: position 11,693,615 of record OY754923.1, read on the forward strand.
GTAGCAGTAGGTAGGTACATAGCAATTCAAGATTAGTGCAATCTCCACAAGCGTCCGCCTGTCGCAGTTAGAAACTTGTCCCTTTCAGCACAAGTCGCTCGGATCCAGTTCAAACCGGTTGGATCCAGTGCGATCCGGTTAATTTAAGTTTCTTAGTCTAGAGTAATTGGTTCAGCGTTTACGCATTCATATGATAAGGCTGCACTCGACAGTTTTGCCACACGCCAACTTTCAACGTGGACGGTCAAAAAAACGGTTTCTCGATTATCTCTCATTGATACTTTCTCTTGTTCTACTCTACGAATAAAAAATAGTTCTAATAAATAACGCACTTCGAAATTGCGAGCCGCTGTCACCGGAGCCTTAAGTATTCTCTCTCTCTTTACAAAATATGGTAATAAAACTAAAATTATAACTGGTGTCCAAGATAACATAATATAGAAATAGATCGCGCCTGGTACAAGTTTGATTAAACTTGGATTTTAAAATGTTGTGTGATGTATCTGAAATGTCCATAAATATTTATTTTATATCCTACTGGTTAATACTCCCCCCCCCCTCCTCTTCAATTGTACAAGCGATTTTGTCGACTGTATAGAAATCCCTATAATACTTTGTTACATGATCAGATATGATGCGACAACCACTATATCATGTTATCAGCATCACCATCGCTTTGTCGTATGATTGATTTGCAAATGTAATAAGAAGATATCATGAGACAATGTTGTATCGCGCTATTGATCAATCGAGGAAGAGATAGAGTAACGCATCCCTGCATCAAAGAGATGGATATAGGTTTGAATCCCACATAAGTATTTTTGAAAAATATAATAAAAATATTTACATTGAAACCAGTGTTTTAATGAAGTTTTCCAAAACCACTCTCGGTTTTGGAAAACCATAAATGTGAACCATATTGAGACCCTATTTCACGTTATCTTTCAATGTCTTATTTCCTTAGCGGTGTAAACTGTAAAAATAACTCAAAAATTATTCTGCAGTTTTTATCATCTCAGTTTTAATATTGCAAAAGACTAGATTTGCTCGAAGACCAGCTACTCGTATTCGATGAGTCAGTGCAGTGAGTTCAAGTGTGCCAATAAAGCCATTTTTAAAACTAGTGCAGTTGACACACAACAAAGGAGAAGTGGCGCCCTCGTCCTCGTCGGAACTCGGAGCTCGGAACTCGGAACTCGGAATATTTTATGTCGACCCTTTTCAATCGCAGACTCGAGCCGTAGTTACTGTTAGGTAATCTGCGGGTACTGTAGTTTTTTGTTATTTAGACTAATGTTCGAGCTTTGTGTGGAAACGAAAATAGGTTGTACATGTTTTAACTTTGTCAAAGTTGGGTGAATGTTTTTGTCATGTGAGGTAATTTTTATTTCGCTTTGTTTCACACTGAAGTATTTAATGGATTCTTCTACTGATTAAACATTGTCTGGTCGAGATACTATAGAAAGCTATTCAGTCCATCATGATAAGGACTGCTGGATATATAGGTCGCAAGGTTTAGAAAGTCAACAGTCCATCAGCTAGGGGAGGCCTACGTTTTGTCTTTTGGTTCGTAATCACCATTTGATTCTCCAACGGTTGTTAGCACTGCGAACTAAACATCCATTTCCCTTTAAATATCTTTACGAAAATTCATTAAGTTACAAATAGTTATTTAGCCGTTATAACGGAAAACCAAAACTGGCATGTCTGACAAATATTTCTGTTCACAGGTAATTATTGCGCGTCCAATCGAATATAAACTTAAAGCTTTCATCAATAATGCAGAACAAAGTTCCGATGCAAAAGCTTACTCCGCAGGTCGAGTCACGCTCGTCTGCAAGTTAAGACATCATTGAGTAAACTACAAAAACTAATAAAAGCTCGCTGATTGAAAGTTTAACCTAGTTCCGCCGCGCATCCTTGGCGCCCGTATAACTTTGATATTTAATTTAAAGCCTTTTGACTATGAAAATAAAGTTTATGTTACAAATACGTCATCAACGTCCGTTCTAGATCTTCTAGAGGCAACTCCATACGTAAAGTATTTTGAATTTTCGATAGACTTCTGCCTCCTGCAGCTGTTAAGGGTTTGATTCATATCGTATCCATAGTTTCCGTTTAGAAGAACAGATAAAGTTTAATAAGCAAGGTTCGTTTAGACGGTGCCGTGTGACATGTACAAAGGCAAACTAACAAGATTTTCAGTAAATTTCCAACGATAATTTTCAACAGCATTTTAAGTACATAACGGTTAAATGATGGCCGTCATTTTTGAGAAAAGCAAAGCTGAAGGCGCTAGTCATCGTTCAGGGCTCATTACACGAGTAATAAGGAATGGCCTCGCTCAATAACGCGAGATCACAAAGGCAATACATTAATCACTCCGAAGCGGCCGCTGCTACGCTGCTCACAGGGATTAGTTATTAAGAAATTCTTAATTTACTTTGAAACTAGTTTTGTCTGTCTGTTGCTTCGGTGAAATTTTTATGGCACAAAAACTACAGCAAATTTCGGGCAATAACAAATAATATATTTTATACTACACCTGCTTGGAAAGTACTTTGATACTTTAAATTAATAATATAATAATTTAATCAAATTTACGGTAGAAAGTACGTCATTGCATATCGAACAAATATGCGGGGAGAAAACGCATCTGAGCGGGAGAGAAAAGTGTATGAAAATCCATTTCTTACGTGGTTTTTCTTTTTTAATTTTGGGTAAGACTATGCGCCGGTAACCTAAATATCAAAAGCCAAAAAGTTTTTACAGTGAGTTTTTATCTCCAAGTTCGCAAAATGACACTGGCCACTAGCTGTGTGTTGGATGGTGTCGGGCTTGCAGTGCGACCCTGCGGCGGCAGGATAAACAATTTGAAAAAAGAACATGTGAAAATTGCAGACGCCATTGGCGCCATTTTCAATTTGTGTGTTGTTTGAGGATTCAGTTTTAGTTTTTTATTTTCCTCGTAGGTGTAATATAAAGCACTATGTATCACTCGAGAGAAAGTGCGATTCCCGATCTCGGGTGGTTTAAAGCCCTCGCCTACGGCTCGGGCTTCAAACGCCACCCTCGTCGGTAATCGGTCACTTTCTCCTCTCGGTGAACAATGTACTATTTTTCTTTAAGTAGGCCTAATACTTTGTCACCAGTGGCTACTGACTTATACGAACGCCCGTAATTTTATTCGTATTTTTCTATACTTAATACTTCGTCTACTTACTCTCCCTTCTGTACAGTATTCTATTTAACCCTACCACTCCTCCCTATCTCAAGGAACGCTTTGAGTTTCTTCATCTCTCCAATCCCCGCTCGCTGCGTTCCTCTGAGACCTTGCAACTGAAGACTCCTGCACATAATTCTACTTTCCTCGAATACTCCTTCACTGTACAAGCTGTCCGTCTCTGGAATTCTCTCCCTTCACATGTCAGATTTGCTAAATCCCTCCCTATTTTCAAGAAGCTCTTGCTGAATCATTTTTCATCAATCCAGTAGATTAGGTATATTATGTGTCATTAATATTTATTTAGTTTTGTAGGTATATATATATATATATTAGGTATTATCATATTTCTATGCATGTATTGGTATATATATATTTTTAATAATTTAATTTATGTATGTATATTGTGTATAATATATTATTCGGGTAGGTTATTAGATTAGTATGTAAGCAATATTTTATTGTTTTTCTACACCAACGTCCTTTATCGTTCTTGTCAAATCCAGTCCATCCCAAGGTTGTCTGGAAGAGATCGCTTTTAGCGATAAGACCGCCCATTGTATATCACTCAGATGTTTTTTATTTTTATGTTATGTGTAATTATTATGTGGTGTGCAATAAAGTATTATCTATCTATCTATCTATCTATCTACATTTTATGATACCCACTCTAAGAATAGATGTTCAGTCAGCCATGTAACCTTTTTATATTTAGAAATTATGACTTTATTTACAGTAAATATACAAGTATGTGATTTTGTAGACTACGAAACGGTTTATTGGGAGTGAGCATTCGCAGATTATTTTTAAAGTACTCTTCAAGTAGTGGCGGGGGGAGGGGTGAGGAGGGTGCCAATATATGAACCGGACTGAGATGTAACAGTTGGCGTCTTCATCTCGCTCAGTGCGGCCGATAGAGCGGGTTCTGTAATTGTAGGCTGACTGTTCTCTCTAGTTATTGTTCAACCGTAAGACATATTGTATTCCTGTCGTTATTATTAAATTAATTTGCACACTGCAGCATGAACTCCTATTATATGCACTAACAAGATCTCAAATCTAAAACTGAGAAACATTCTGAATCACCAGTTCATTAAACAAAATACAAATGATTTTAAATAGTCAAATTGTATAATAAGTAAAGGGTGGTATTAAGTGCACATATAAAATAAAACAGTTGCATTGCCAAGACACACACATAAGATATAAATCAGCTTGTGACGAAAACAGAAATTAAAATAACATGCCGTGCGTTGCATCGATGGAGATGAAATAACACCCCAATATTTTTCTTCCCATAAATCAAGCAAAATCAACAGCCGGCGGCGGCGCTGGGGCGGCGTCTCCAGGGCTCAGCAGAAACAACATGATCATTCATTCTGGCACCTCGCTAACCCGCCGATGTGCAACTGTAATCCCGCTCACTTTTCTTATTAGAATTTAAACTGCTTACTAACTGAAATAGAAATATGTTCAACGCCAAGCCCCACCGGCTTGGAGTTGAACATGGTTTTCTTTTATGTGAAGGTGTTTGTCCGCGAAGTGCTTACAGCGTAGGTACTTATTTCTGCCGTCAAGCGTTCCTATGTGTTCCGAGGAAAAGCCAGTGCAATTACAGGCACATGAGACTTAACATCTGTATGCCTCAAGTTGATGGACACAGGGCAGTGCATCGTAGGGCACGTTCCTATTGTGCGTGACCTACGGGGCAATGTTTTGTTTATAGGTGATGGTTACCACTTAACATCAGGTGGGCCATCTGCTTGTTCCATCAGCTAGTTGTTTAAAAAAAAGCATCTTGACATATCTGAGTGATGGACGCTTTGCTATTGCGGATTCCTCTATCATGCTTTTTGAATGATTCAGTGCACATAGGTCACGGGAAGCAAAGAACACAATTTTTTAGAGCTATCTATTAGAGTCGTCCCCTTTACCATAGCAAAGCAACAGAAACTACTGTATAATTCAGTGGATTGTGGTTTGTACCTGATCTGAATAATGTCACTGAGACCTATATGTAATAAAATATAGGTAGAGCGCGTAACATTAAATAAGTATTATAAACAAATATTAGTTGACATTTCATAACAATTATTTTCAAAACGAAGTAAATCCACAATGAGAAATAAAATAGAATCATCAATCACAATAGAATCCGTCGAATCCGTTCAATTGTAACCCGTTTATTCACTCCTGACTGTTGCATTCATTCCATCCTGAATTTTAAAACTTTCTAATGGGATTCGTAAAGTTGTAATAAGTTAGTGAGTGTCGTGGGTGAGCGATGCCGGCTTCTGTCAATTAGTGAACCATATTTGGTGAAAACAAATGCATTTGAAACTATTCGACAATGGAAACTTGAAGAGACATAATAACTCTATTTAGTAGGTATGTTATAACTTCAAGGGTGAGCTTCAGCTTCAATGTGAGTTCCCTTTGTATCTCACATCGGTTAAGTTAGTTAAATATGTTTTATAGAAATTATAACGTAGTTAAATAACACTTTAATAATTTTAATTTCCTGATTTCTCGATCCACGAAAATATTATCTCCATTTAACGAGCGGAATTGTAATCAATCAAGAAATGCTTCAACGACGTAATTGGCTTCAGACCTGTGTGAAATGTTGTTCAAATTAAAATATATAAATAATGTAATTTTCATCATTTTAAGTTGTTTGTTGGTCAAATAAAGAATCACAAAAATTATTTATTAAATATTTATATTAATATACAAATGATAAGTTAGTTTATATAATAGCTACAATTAGTAGATAAATAGTAAATTGCTGCGAAGTTGAAGTTAAAAATGCTAAGTAATTGCTAACAAAAAGCTGTCATTAAGCGGTGGTAACTAAGCCGTAAGGTTTTATAGTCGCAGATCGCGCGGAACCCAGCTTTATGACGTTTCAAAGTGGTTTAAGAAAAAAAACCATTACGATTTTAATTTTGTACAGGTTCCGGGCACTTTATTCTAATAATAATAATGTCTCTAGACAAGGGGAAAAGTAAACTGACGATGTAAATTATCATGAATAAATGAAAACATTGCTAGTTTTACCTATAATTATGATATTTAAAGCATCTTAGATTGATAGCACCGGTGGTCTAGTGGGAGTGACCCCGCCTTCCGATCGTAAGGTCGCAGGTTCGAATCCGGTCGTGCACCAATGGATTTTTCTATCGAAAAATTTATGTGCGCAATGCCAGTGCTCTTAAACGGTGAAGGAAAACATCGTGAGGAAACTAGTTAGTATTCTAACAGCGGCGATGGGCTTGCAACCTGTCACGTATGGAATACTAACTACTGCAAAATGTGGGTATGTGCCAAATGTAATGTTTGGACGTACCTCTGACTACCCCCCTTAGACATCCTCAAAGAATCTTGAATTAGTACCTACTTGGTACTGGGAGATCTGAAGGGATATCTACCGTGCCTGGGGATCAAAGTCGTGAAGCTGTTTCAGTTTCAGTTTAGATTGATCCCTCTGTTATAATTTTTACAGTATTTGTGTGCCTTCATTAGGCACTTAAATAAGTAACCGTAGTAAGTCATTAATTTACTATTCAAGAATTATTATCATCATTAAGTACTTGCTTTCTGATGGCCTAAGGGAATCACCAGAATTGGCTAAAAGTTAATAACTCCATAGTATCGGAGATGTTACGATTACAGTATATAGAGGCACACCGCGCGGCGGCAAAAAGAAGCACGCGAGAGGAAACACCAGATGAAATATGGCTTTCATTGTACCCGCAATTACATAACAATGGGGTTGAATTGAAAAGCGGTGGAACAGTCCAAACACCCCCCACCCCCCACCACAGAGCATTTGAAACTTCGATAACATACGAGATTTTTATCATCGTATGAATGAAAGTCGCAAATCCTTGCGATATCCAATATAGTGGAAGAAAGTTGGGGAATTGAAATTCCTCGCGGCCATTTGTAGAGCGCGGTCCGCCAAGGATTAGCGCTGGATTTATAGTTGAACCGAGAACAAGCTCGAGTGCGGGTTCAAATCAACTATATAAATAGGTTCGCTACACGTTTCTATTTATTGTTTTGGTCGATGTGATTTTAGCGGAAAAAACTTCATTTTGTATTCCGCAGGTTTGGTAATCAGTATTCAGTGTGTACATTGCGCTAATGTGTAGGTTTAACATTGTCAGGTCAATCGTGAGTGGCATTCAAATTAGCAGTAAGACTAGTAATCGCGCTGACGCACAATTAATCTCATTATTTTGCGCTAGTGAGTAGTGCTAGGATGTACTTGTCCGCTATAAAAATATTTTAGGTAAAACTCTATTTAAACAAAGACTTATTGTTACAAAAGACGACTGTTGCATTTCTAACTCCGGAGTTTTTATTTACATAAAAAATGTATGTACTAAAACTTCCATTGAGAATAAAATTCTAAGGTAAATTTTAAAAGCGTAGCGGCCTCTACGCATTCCGTAGCGTGTACTGCTACGCGGCGTAGCCGGGGTCGCGCTACGCGGTTATATTGTTCTCCGAGCTGTGTTATTAGAGCGCCGTCGCTACAGATAACTTTCTTTCTCCACATTTTATTTTACTCTACAATTTCAGAGGTCGAATAGAATATTCTTCAAAATATACAAAAATAGTCAGGATGCGTTTTAAATCCTGCGCGATTCACGCGGACGAATCGAACCGATTTCCAAAAAAACGGTTTCCGATCAGAATCCAAACAGGACCTATCCGAGCACACAAAGATTCCGGCTCCGGCCGACCGGAACGCAGTCCGGTGGTCGAAGACAGCTCAATCGAAAATTGAATTTCAATGTCACAGTGCAGATGTAAAAATTGGAGGCTCCGGCTCGAGCGATCGTTGGGGCTCGCGAGGGGCGCGGCGCGGGGGGCGCGGGGCGGTGTGCGCGCGCCGCTCGGCTGGCGGCGGCGGCGGCGGCGGCGGCAGTCCCCGGGCGCGCGGCGGGTAGCGCGCGTGTGCAGCCGCGCCAGAGAGTGCCGCACTGCGACCGCCATGCGTCCGCTCCGCGACCGCTGCGACTCTGTGCCGACTCTGTTGCGACTCGTGCTAGCCGCGCTGCATCCTGCGCTGACGACGAGACGCGCGCCAATTTCGAACGTATCGCACTAAAACAATATCAGTTGCGACTTGTCGAAGAAGTGAATTGAAACATATTTCCGTCGTAGAAAGTTTTCAGTGTAGCCGATTGGAATTGAATCCGGAACTTGCGGAAACTGACCAGTTCAAGAGAGTTGAAGTGACGCGTGTTTATGTGACGGTTCGGTAGCTACCTGTGATACAGATGACATGTAAAGTGTGTTGATCTCGTCGAGAGATCGCTCGCCCGGCTTCGACCGGTTTGTGTGGATCCTTCTACGGATAGGTAAGTTTAAGCTTCAAAATAAAAATAACAAATCAGAACCTTAATAAAATTATAAAGCTTTTCGGATAATATTAATCAGGTTTAAATCAGGCGAGGATCAGGATTTACTGTTTGATTTCATAATAGAGTTTCTATTTATAGGTACCCCGTAATGTAATCTTCGAACAATCTGAGTTCTTCGATATCTTAGAGGATGCTTATCGCCTCCGGGAATTAGAATGTTATTTTGACAAAGTTCTTAATTGTGTTGGCGTTTATTCGTAAACAATCCGAAGTATTAATGAAATAAACAAAAGTATGAAAAGTGTTCAACTTTTGTTTCCTACTTATATTGTATGTAAACGAACAGTCATTAGCACTACTTAACCCACATAAGTTTCCGAAACGCATACATTAGCCGACTTATGCCTGACCCTATATATCCGCACGCAATCACTTTTTACTGTCATCCTTAAGTTGTTAAGAAGTACGTACGAAACGATAGAAGCACGCAATCGCGCAATATCTTCCGCACTCGTCCGCATTCTAATGTCAAGTCTACTCTAATGACATAAGTGGGTACAAGTGATAAATTGGTTATGACGCAAGAGGTGTGGGTTGGATTCTCAAGGCGACAGTATTTGCCAAAAACTTCATCATCCATTACCACTTGTTAAAAATGACGGGACAATGTGAAGCAGGGGCGGGTCCATTGGTTAAAAATAAAAACTCGTCTCTAATAAAGGTGTACCACAAAGCGCGGATCAATGCGCTTGTATGTAGCCAAAACCATAGCGTATTCCGATGGTATCTTTAAATTGCATCGTAAACCAGCGGTAGGCGTGCCCGGTTTTGGAGTCGAACCCACGACCCGCGAGCTGCCATTTATTTTATAGCCGGAACTCACGCCCAGCCCCGGCTCCGGCTCGACTAAACAGCTTATTAGATCGTTTCTCACTGATCTCCTCAGCGACATTCAGCGCTCTCATGTGGATGGGTGGCCGCTACTGACATTATTTATTTAAACTACAAATATTTTCCATTAATCTTTATTGTTTTCTCTTGTCATCGGATTTAATGTCTTGAACTAATAAAACTAGAGTTTCTGAATCCAGCGCAACACGAATCAGCCTTTGAAAGAACAAAGACATTTTGAGTCGATAATGTAGTCAACAGATCTACTATGTTTACCTAGATAGTTTACTAGCGACCCGCCCGCGCGCCCCTGCTTCGCACGGGTGCACATATTAAGCATGTATTATACATACATAAACCTTCCTCTTGAATCACTCTATCTATTAAAAAAACCGCATCAAAATCCGTTGGACATCCGACAAGGGGACATAGGGACAAAGAAAGCTACTTTGTTTTATACTATGTAGTGATTAGACTATGTACGGGTTGCAAAGACTTTTTCACTAAGATTAAAAATCTACATAAAGTTGTACGTGTAAAGCTCAATCAAGTTTTTTCACTCGTCCGCCTAGCAAAGAAGCAAAAACATTTCATTTCATATCGAAATCTCAGTTCAAAGCTTTAAACAATAAACTCTAAGTCCCAGGTTCGATTCCTCGCCGCATGCGGCTGCGTAAAACTTTAGTGGCAGTTTAAAGCGGCACTAACCGCCAGATAACGGCTCCTGAATAAAACATTCAATCTTCGAGAGAGCACTCTCTTTGATTAGTCGTAATTATGAGATATCCGGACGTGCGCCGGCGTACATGGCAGGATTTATAAGAATTGTGATAGTGGCGATGTTAGCATTTACGGCATACTACAGATACGCGGGATAGGCTCTTGTTACGTAAGCAACTAACAGTAAAATTAAATGATAATTAAAAAATATATATATGAAAACTAGCATTTAATATAACTACATATTTTGCAAATAATACCATCTTTAAATATCTTTTATTTAAAGATGGTATTATTTGCAAATCAAAAAATATGCGGTCACAAACTAAAAGGTCACGAACATTCTTTGATTATTAGTTTTATTTTTCAAAAATTACTATCAGTTTTGATTTATATTAAATCTCTGACTTAATGCTCTACCACCAAATTTTCTAAAATTCTTCAAAATCAATTCATAATTGGCGGAGAAATTGCTCCACAAACAAAATAGATAAGAACGATTCTTATTGAAAGTCCGTTGCAGTCTCATTGTATAGTCACTATAATTGTTTGGACCATCTAACATTCTGCCGTTCTATATTTTGCAATCAATCAAAAGTTACAAATTATTTAATTCATGAAACAGGACGTTATTTGACTAGCTCCGCAGCACAGTACCGTAATTAAGAATACTCAGGACGGAAAGATAAATAAGAAAAAGTTTGGATCAATTAGACTAGTAATGAGAATAAGCTGATGTAATACTTAAATACTTTTTGTTTGTAAACACTATACATTTATAAATATATTGCAACAAAAATACATATAACAAACATGTATGTTCATCACACGTTTTTGTTGTTGTTAGTCTATTCTGTCAACAACACTCACCGAGTGACCGCGGAATCCGCGGCGAGTTTTCAATTTGGCATTCTGTAATACTCGTAGTGTATTAATAATAAATGTTCTGTAATTAATATTTATACATTTAAATATTAATACATTCTGTATAAATATTTAAATGTATCCATCACTAGCGCCACCCGCGTGGGTGTTTTGGCAGTTCAAATGCCGACGTAAGTTAGGTGAAGCTCGTGAAGTGAGTGCGGAACCACTAGGTACCGTGAAACTCCGAGATCCTGTTTTTTACGCAATAGAACTTATGAAAGCAGAGCTACTGCCGAGTACACTGTCAAGGCTGTCACATTTAAAACGATTTAAATTGAAAGAAAAATAAATAATAAGTTTGAGCTTGGTATCGGTTTGAGTTTGATATCGGAAGTATGATATAGTAGTAGTATGATATACCTAATAGTAGTATGATACAAACAAGATATCATTCGATCGTTTGCATCGAACTGAAACGGGAGAGAACTGGGTCTTTCACAGATATATTATACAATCGGAACACGTTTCACTTCAATATCTATAACATGGAGTACCCGCTGAAACTTTTCAAAGGATTTTCAATAATCCTCTAGACTAGCTCGGTCAGAGTCTGGGAAAAACCTCGAGTAGAAAATAAAGAGTGGAAAGCGTGGAAAAGTTGGAAACAGAATTTCTCACGGTAATTAAATTTATAAAAATAAAAGTTTTGACACGGAAGCGGAAAGTGATGCGCACAAACTGACCAAAAACATTTCCACTTTTCCGACTGAATGGCGACATAATTTTAATATTTCTTCGTCCTCTTAACTAGCATATTATTATCCTCGCTTTTTTATAGTCAAAAGTGTGAGCATCATATTAAAATAAAACAACAAGACAGGAAGTGTAACAGACGTATTCTAGCTACTAATGGAATAATGATGATTATGATGGGTCTTTGATTTGCTTTTTTTCTTTAATATTAATTAAAAAATGCTTTTAATCTGGCAAAAAGCTAGTACTAACGTTTTGAAACTGGTGCTAACTCGACGCCGCTATGTAAAGTTATGTGCGTGCGTGTCAGATAAATATTTGAATTTTATTTCCTTTTCTGTTGTTTTGTTTTTGTTGTAAACATAATAAAGTGTTTTCATTTTATTCCATCATAGAGCCGTACTCTCAAACAATTGGAATCTGTAATCATATCTGTGGGTTTGTTGTGTCTAAAGCTTATTAGCGGCGTATTTAATACACGTCGGTTAATAAGCTCAGCTAAATTAAGTTTACGAAGCCGTTTGCAATGATATTTGAATTTCTCATGAAAATTATTAAACATTGTCAGAATATTGTCAAAATTGAAACGGTCTTTATTCAGTACGATCACACGGATCACTTTGAAACGTCTTGTATACTAGACCAGGTGAATCTACCGCCAGTTCGAAGAGTAGAGCCGATAAAAAAAAAATATTTTTTTATATTATAATACTCCGGTTACTTGACTACAATTGTTGCATAAACTATGTATAGTTTTATAAATAAGAATAAAGTTTATACATTATCTATATGTTTACTAGTGGTTTTTTAGAATTACGCTTCATTTCATTAAAAACGAATAAATGCTTATGATTTTTATATCACAATCATATAAACGAAAAAAAAATTGTTTCATAAAACATAATCAATTTATTATAGCAGACCTTGTGTGCCATAAATAGCAAACGCTATAGTGGCCGGCGAAGAGGAAAGTCTCATCACTAGAAGCACACAAAAAAGCGCTCTCACGGAAAATACCTAAGAAGCTCCTTCATATACAAACACGCGTGTCCAACACGCGTCATTCAGTACCTTAACCACTGGGTTTCGCCTAATTTATCTATTTTTATTTTTATTTTTATACTAATTTTTATTTCTCAAATTATTTGTTAGAGAGAATAATAAAAAAAGTGTTTATCGCATAAAATCTGGTTTAATTTGCGGTCGGAAATATAAGTGTGTTTATCGTTTTTCAAACTGTGTATTTTGATCATGAAAGTTTGAATAATAGGAATTGTTTCAAAATAGTTTCAGTAGTTACTGACTGTAAATAAGTTGTTAATGTACCTAGTTTTCCATAAACAATAAAAAATCTTTATCTTCATGCTGCCCTCATCCCACGATAAGTGGGGTCGGCACTTCAGCATGCAAACATGGTACTTGAAATATTAGGAATACCTGAAGCAATTATTTATTTAATATATCATGGATGGATATGTTGGATGTAAGGAATGTAAATAACATTCCATACATCCAACATATCCATAATGATAATATATAATAATAACCATGTTTCAAATTCAAATTCATTTATTACAGAACAGTCAAATTCATTATGAAAATAAAATTATTCATTTCATTATTCCTATCAATTAAGCATATATTATAAAATTGTCGTTAAAAAGTCATTTACACTCTAATACACCTGATGCAGAAGTAATTTTTAAGCTTACAAACATTAGTCAGTCAATAAAAATCTTCCAAACTACACGTGAGCCGCTAAAGTTGTAGATCAAAAGAACTCACTAACATCTCAACAATGTCCAAACCGAGTACTAACAGCTCTGTCGGCTCCGTGTGAGTCCTCACCAGGCGAGGCGGCCATTCAGGCGGACGCGAGCGGCTCGCTTTAGCGAGGGTCCAATGAAATTAGCCCTTTCGGGACGCGATAAACTAATATGCGGACTCGAATTGGCTTCAAATAACCCTATTTTAATACGAACCGGACCTTCCCTTACCTGGCAGATATAGAGAACTATCGATACGACCTTTCTGTAAATTATTGAACACACATCGAGGCTACGCCGCACTTGAGGCACGCCGGAGCCAACCCTCGCATCCATCAGGTCACTGTTACTGCTGTTTGACGACTTACGGGGTACATGACGCGTGCTCAGAGCTTTTAGGATTTAAGGGAGCTAATATGTCGTGTGGGTTGTCGAAAGGTTTATCCTTATTTATTATTAACAAAGTAAGTAAAAGTAGTCTTTACAGTTATAACAACACAAATCATCATCATGTTCTTGATTGCTCTCTTTTAATAATTCTGAAATATCATCGCAATAATCACTTCACGGAACGGCGTCTGGAGTTTACTCAGGCGGTCCAATCATAAAACTATCTACCGGATTAGATTCAACAATATTCTGTCATCATCACAGTTGCGGGTAAAATAAATGTCACCCCTCCCCCCCCCCATTACTAACAAGATATTTACTCGCTGGACTCCAACTTTGTCCTAATTAATATAACTTTGATATTCTTTAAGAATTTTTAGTAGTTTTATGTTCGTTTGTAGTTGAGTATGCTTTGAGTTTAACTTATATTGAAAAAAACACATAATTTAACATCTTTGCCGCTGCAGATGGAATGTACCGCCTCTATCCCACATAACCTCACCGTATACGGTGATTGAACGAACGAATGCCAGCAAAGACGAACAAGCGTACCTGTGAACGGTACCGTTTCAAGTGCGAGTGAGACGTTTTTACTTCGATGCCTGTTCTTATTCGTTCAGTATAGACCCGGCATTAGAAGCCAAGGCTTTTATGGTCGGAAACTCGATAGGTATATTATTTTGTTGTAGTCCGCAGTGAAGTGAACCGGCGAAATTTCCTCCGCAATTTTATCCCGCACTTTATCCTCTTTTTTATAGACTTCCCGCAAACCTTATCTCAGAAATAATTCATAATCTCTCGCTATAAAAAGAGCTAATTTTCCCTCAGGAGAGGATTACGCTTATCCAGAACATGTCCGTTATCCGGACTTATTACTGCATGATGTCACACGAGTGACATCACAGCCATACTCTGCGCTAAAATACGTTGTGGTATTCGTATAATAGTACTTACGGAGTATTTCAGTATTAGGTATTTAATGTTCTCAATATTATTTTACTCGGTTATTCTTTGTGATATGGATTTCCAAATATTTCCAGTGTTATTAGGAAAAGTTTTATCAGAATTGAATATAAAAAAATAACAAGCTATTTAAAATATCGTAAACTCAAGAGAAACAAGCCCAGACGTGTATTTAATATTGATGTTAAATGAAAGAAGAATTTTATAATTACCGGCACTCGACAAAAGTCGCGGGCGGCCGCTACATCATAAATGCGTTGGCGGTAGCGAAGTGCTGGTTCTTTTACTGGCATCGAGTATAATGACAGCACGTACAGTAGGTACACACGGATACGCGTCAGGTTCGCTTTTATATCCTTGTAGTAAGCGTCATTATTCTTTGGCTTCGTGTAGTTGATCCGTGTACCTATTTATAATGAGTGTAGGCGTCTAGCTTAAAATATTAATATAGAAGGATTATGGTTGACACCTTGCGTCGTCTCGAGACTCGGGTGGGAGATAGCTAGATTACGTGCGAGAGAGCGTCTATGTCTGTGTATACTTTCATACCTTTGATTTTTGCGACTTGTATATTGAAACTAAGATTAATTTAAAAATACACATAATTACAGAGGTCGGGACTCTAGGTAATCGGGGTATCGGGGCCGGGGTGACGCGTGACGTGAGGGCGGTGACTGTCTCAGCGCGTCAGCATTGCCATGCAGCGTTGCAAACCAACCAGTGTATTTAAGACGTTTCCGACTGAAACTAATTTGGATCAGTTATGCTACCTCTTAGGTGTTTGAAACGTTTACAGATATACTGTTATATTTGGATTGGCTTAGATTTATAAATGGTTGGTAACGAGTCTTTGTATTTTCTTGTCTACATAGTAACTGTGATTACAATTGCTATAATAATGTCACAAAGTAACTTTTATTTTGGGCCCTTTATAGCTGAAGATTCATAACAGGTGGTATTGGATAGCCTTTGAATTGACAAGAGATTTATTGCGTACAAGAGGCTTCGCGCGGCGTCACACGTATTGAAGTGTCAAATTTTGAATGCCTTTGCACACTTATTAAGGGTGGTTTAAAAATACTAAAAAAGCCTTTCCTATTTATTAGAGTGCATGTGCTCCAAGTTTCAAGTCTGTAGGTTCAAGGAATACAATTTTTCATACAAACGCTTTCAACCCCTTATGGGTTGAGTTTCCAAAAATGGCAAGTAGCCTTGACCAGTCTATTAATAAAATCTTCTTTCTTGGACTTCTTTATCTATATATATTTCAAAGCTCCTTTCAGTGTTTCAAAAAAGTTCCAGCATGTCTCGTGACGTCCCGCCTCGTCTCCGCCGATCGCTCCCTCGGGACTAGATAGCGCACCGCGACCATAAACCCGCACTATTTTATGACAAAGTCTTAGATAGCACAGTGATGCTCTGGTTTTGACACTCTCAGATAAACTGGAGGCAAAACGTTCAGCATCATACTTTATAGTTGGATCTTATAAAGATAAACGTTCTCTGAAATAATGTGTTTATTAAGTCTTTGATTTAAATGTAGTCTGAAATAGCACATAGGCTCCCTTTTATCCTGTGGGATTTAAAAACATAACATTATAAACTCAATAACGCCAGAAGGGATGAACGAATCTGGATATTTTTTTTCGCACTTAGATAGATTATTATAGTCTGGAATAGATAGGCTACTTTCTGTCCGTAAAAATACCGATGTGAAACCGCGAGGCGCAGCTAGTATGCTACAACACTCTGCTCAAAGTTCCGTTATTGTATAATACTATTAATTTATCGATACCACATCGATAACGCATTAACTTAAACATGTTTTTCGCTGTTGTGGTAACAAGAGCGAAAAACATGTTTAAAAATAGATCATGTTGTTTTGATAAAAAAAAATTTATACAACTAGCTAATGGAACAAGCAGATGGCCCACCTGATGTTAAGTGGTAACCATCACCTATAAACAAAACATTGCCCCGTAGGTCACGCACTATAGGAACGTGCCCTACGATGCACTGCCCTGCGTCCATCAACTTGAGGCATACAGATGTTAAACCTCATGTGCCTGTAATTACACCGGCGACCACACTCTTCAAACCGAAACACAGCGTTGCTGCTTGGCGGCAGAAAAAGGCGTGGTGGTAGTACTTCCCCGGACGATCACTACACAAAGAGCTCTACTACTCTTAAAATTGCATTGCCTAATACAATATTCATAGTATTCTGGAACGTTTTCGATGATAAAATGAACTGTTTTTCTCATCGATAAAATTGATTAGCTAAGGTTGACCTCCTGATAAGATCTGACAACTCCGTATCAGAGAATAATTTTTTTTCGGTTCCTAATTTATTCAGCTTTACCTTGAAATCGTAAACGGTTCATGATTTTGAAGTTTAGATTTTCTTTAGAACTTGATATTGAATTTATTTAGAATTAAATGTAATTTCGATTCAGATGAAGAATCTCAAGAAACCGTTTCACCAGAGTTTTGAAAGACTGAGTTTTAATCGAATATACTACTACTTCAATACTTTACTTAGTTACTGTGAATTATATTTTTTTTAAATAAATATTTATTTAAAAATATTTTGCTTTCCACGTTTTGTGTGTGAGTCTAATACGTGAGGCCTAAAACTAAAATAACTAAAACTAGGCCAAGTTTTTAGTAGTTTTACCGCCAGTTTCTGAAAGCTCGATCAACACTAATCGCCTGTCAAGTCCCTTACTATATCTATCTACTTTGAAGTAAAATCTGCAATAGCAAGCGACTTGACAGGCGATTAGTCTTGATCAAGCTTTCAGAAACCAGGGGTTAGAATAACATAGATTGTTTCAAGCATTTTCACATAAAACAATAAATATTTCAAAGTAGACCTAGGACCTGCGTGGGCTACGCACTACTTAAACTTAGTCACTAACATAATGGTACATGGTAGGTCGGTATTGTGCGCCTCGACTCTACTCCAGTCAGCCAAAGTGAAAGATCTATTTATTCCTTTCTAATACCAAAAATAGGTAGCTATTTTTTAAAACCAATTTTTTTTTTTTTACTACTTATAGGTAAAAACGTTTGACCGCAATCTCACCTGATGTTAAGTGATGATGCGGTCGACGATGTGGCACGTTTACCTAGAAAATACCTGTTCACTCTTCTCTTGAAAGTAACCAAATTATAGGTCATCGGAAAGACGGACGCCGGTAAGCAATTCCATTCATTGGCTGTGCGCATGATGAATGAAGAAGCAAAGCGCTTGGTGCGGGCAGTTGGTATGTCAACCATGAATGGATGCCTCGTTTCCGTACGTCTAGTGGTCCGATGGTAGAATGGGGATGAGGGGATCAAGCTGTGGAGTTCGGACGCGCACTCACCGAAATGTATCCTTTATAGAATACCGATAGACTGGCAACTTTGCGGCGATGCTCGAGAGTCAGGAGCTTTGACTCGAATAAGACATAAAAACACTTTAAATATACCTCGATTTGAGTCAGCGTTAAGTAAATAGGTATAGCTTTCAAAAATACATGCAATTATTTTTAGAATGCTCATAAAATTATGAAGTACTTAAATAATACAGCTCTTTAATCAATCTCCCATTGAAAGCCTTTGATCCAATGTTTCACTAAAACGTCGGTATCAGATTTCAATGGTAAAATATTATACTAATTTATACAATTCGACAAATTATCAATTCGTTTCCTTTGATTAATGGGTCGCAATGGCCACAATGGCGGCGCGAGTGCTGGAAAGTAATCAATTAGGATAATTAAATAATTGTCAATTGTGAATTCTGACTGAGTCGTGTCACTGGCACGACACGACTCTACAACGAAGAAATGAAGTTTGAGGGAGTTTATGACCTAGTTTGATTATGCATTTGATTTTTACTACATAAGCAGTTAAAGACATCAAATAGATTTATAGAGGGTGTTGTGTTTCATGTGTAGGTGTAGTATTGTAGTATATTATATCCATGAAAATAGCTACGAGTTAAGTACCTAAGTAGTTATTCTTGATCCAGACTGATGATGTGATGATGAACATAACTAATGAAGGACTGTCAATTATGTCAAAAAAATATTAAAAACTGGTGCTTAAGGGACGTCAATAAACGGTCGTATTTGGGTCAGCAAAGCCTCAGTAACATCGACAATAAAAAACAGAAATAACTACCCATTAATTATGTAATGGCGCCGGTCAAAGAACGGGCTGAGGAAAATGAGCTTTTTTAGATGTTGTTTATTCATAAGAAAGTTCTTTGCTTTGTTTAAAATGTGTCTCAAGTTGATTGTTTGATCGAATGCTTTGTGAATTTAAATCACTATGTAGACTTCCACGAAGCTAAAATATTCTAGAAATGATCCCTAGTTTATACGGCTTTCCAAATTGAACCTTGTGGTTCATCTAAATAAATATTATCGTTATGATTTCAATTTGATTTGAGACGTCCAATTATTTGATTTGTTTAGTTTATAAAATACTTAGTACTACTTTTGTATCCGCCCGGCCACGCAAGAGTTAAAACCGTTTGGGTCAATTGTGATATAGCCTTAAAAAGTACATAAAAATATATAGAAAAACTACCGATTATGTATAAAAAATCTACTATACAATACAAGTGTTTTAAAAATGGGCATTTGTTTTTTCTTTGCAAACTTTTTGGGGTTTTGCTGTGGACACGTAAACAACAAACAAATACACTTTTCCATTTTTAAATTGGTATAAATGTAAATGTACCCAATATAGAACGAAGAAGCTTCGAGTGGTAATTTCTGTCTGTATCGATCCGCCAATAACTTTGTCGCATCGCGATAAATGGCCAATGACTTCGACGCGGCATAACAACTTTATAATTATAAAACAGTGACAAATCGAACGCAGCACCTAAGAATACAATAATACATCGCGGTGATTATAAAGAAACGCGAAGTAAAATACTTTTAATAATATTTCACAGTAAAAATTGTAGATAATCCGCCGCCAAAAGTAAGCAAACAAATAAAGTTGAAATAATGTACCCGAAGGAAGGCTGTACTGTACACTCGACGGAACAAAAGGCTGCGTTTAACGAGGACCCGACTCAAACCTGTCATACCATTTACTTATACCTTAACACATAGGTACATCTGGCCTTTTGTATTGTATTGTTGTAGTTTTAAGTTTTGATAAAGAAATAATAATAATATATAATTATATTAATGGACATTCCATACAGCCATGACTATACCGACATGATAGAATCGAAAAAATTTCCAATACCGGGATTAAAAACTACGCGGGTGAAACCGCGTGGTGCTACTATTGACGTGGCGTCATAAAAACGCCGGCAACATTCTATCCAGTGGTACTAATATAGATCAGTGTTATACTTACTTTGGTGGTGACCTGGACGGGCCCCGTGGAGAGCTTGGGCTAGCATCCAGAATGAAAATAATAAGTTTAGCCATCTCTTTTTTTATTAGATTTATAGTGCTTTTTTAACCATCATATTTAAAGTGACTGTACTTAAAGACGAAGAAATAATGATGCTATTTCTGTACCACTCGTTCACCTAAAGTGAGCTATTATAAGTATTACTTCAAATGTAGTGCAATTTATCTTTCACAAAACAAATCAGAGCAGTGACGGAAGTAACTACTTAGTGAATGGAAGAAAATGTCTTCCCAGATGATCTAATGACTTGCATTTCTGATATCTCTTTTAATATGGGCTAGATGTGTGGATTGTCCAGCATTATTTATTTATTTATAATATTATTTATTTATATCTATTTCTAACAGGTACCTCTCATTTTGATCTCAATATTTTAATGTTTGTAAATAGTTTTATTTTAACTAGTATAACGCATTGGACGTGGTCTGTAATGTTGTACTGATATTCATAAATTGAATTTTAATTTTAATATTGGTATTTAAATTCCGCACATAAATTATGTATTGAAATTTTGAAAAGTTGTTTATGTGATCTTTGTGATTGTACTGAATAAAGACCGTTTAGATTTTTTGATTTTGATTTTTACAACAAATGAACATGCCGGAGGTGGACGAGACTAGCTCTGGTTCCTTCTAGTTCTAAGCTTGGCAGCGTGGAACTGGCACCTAAATTAGTTTTAGGACGTTCCAAAATTATCCTTGTGATTTTTAACTTCCACTTATTACTATGAGCCAAGTTTTTTATACTACTTGAAGATTGAACATGTTGATCGCCCACCTGATTTTAAGTGGTAATATGATAAAGCATTGCCATGCAAATCACGTGATAGAATCGTGCCCTACGATCCACTGCTCTCAGCTATGGTAGTCTTGAAGCTGAATGATGGTGATACAGGTGACCTGCCTAAATGTCCATTTATTCAATACCCCGTGTTCGCAGTTCTATGATAGATGGCGACACTATCGGACGGATCGCTTTGTAAGGACACCTCTCGATGGATCGCTTCAGTAATCTCTCGAACAATGGACAGGCCGTTGAGAGCGACGCCTAATTGCTATATTGTACAAATTGATCACAACCAAAGTCGAGTGTTTTATGGGTTGAGTGTACGAGAATCTTTGAATAATCTGACGGCAGCAAAGGCAAACTAGTCTAAAGGATCTCCTTCAGTAGAAGTGAATTATCTGTTTCTTGCGTTCATTTAAAAATAAAACTATAGAGTCAGCTAAGCTTTGCTAAGCTAGCTAGCCTGTTGCAAGTTCCAATGAATACTAACTTTTAATTAATAAGAAAATATTAATTAAAAGTTTTCGGTGTTCAGCTAGAAAAATATGTGATTGGTAAAAAACATAAATGTTTTGATTATTTCTGAATGACAGATTGTTGTTAATTAAATCAATCTTAATTTTGCAATGGGGATAACTGGGGATAGCAAAAAATTTTACATTTCAGCTTTGTACGTCGGAATAGGGCAGATTGTTTGTACTTTTTATATTCTTAATACCTTATACATTCAACAGTTTACAATAAAGATTATTCTGACTCTGATTCCCTTTTCAAACAAGTATTTTGTGGAAGTAAATATCGATTAAGGTGGTGGAAAATTATGAAAAATTTTCAGCAATCGGGTATTGTCGCGAGCCGAACTTGACTGATCTTGCTAACAAGAAGATTTATTAAAAAATAAAAAAACCCAAGTGCCCGAACTAAAAGTATGTAGGTAGGTAAATAAGATAATGTTTTAAGTTTGGTACTTTTTAATATTGAAATCCTTTCTTCAGTCTTGAAGAATGATAAAAATGTAAAGATCGCAGACAGTCGGAGACTCGCGTACCTATGTCCTAGCAGTTTACTGACGCCTGTGGTTGTATAACTCATTTTGATCACTTTGGGGTTACCAGCAATCACATTTTTTTATTACAAAACTCTTATTATCTTTGAAACGGCTTCATCGATTTTGATGCGGTTTTTTCTAAACGATTTGTATGACCATAGGGAAGGTTTTATGATATATTTTAGTATCACTCATGGCCTAGTTCACTAAAGTGACTTAACGAATTTTGCGTTCTGGTTTTGTCTTCGAGGGTTTACTTTAAATCAAAAACTAATACATTATTTGAAAACACTTTATCACTCTCTTGATTTTGATACCCTTATTGCTATGATAGCGAAAAGATTTTTTTTTAATGTGAGAGAATATCGCTCCTGCTTTCCTTCCCACGTGACTTTTAGGGCTTTTTTATTCTAAGGACACTTGGCAAGTTGCGACGAATCTTTTGATACCAGAATCATCAAAATCCATCCAGCCGTTTGGTTGCTACGCGGTAATAAAGGAAATATCGAAGGAAGGATACATGATAGATACCTACACGCCAAACGCATTATAACCCTCGGCACTCGGGTAAAAACAGACCTAAATTTGAGGACTAAAAGACAGTTGAAGACTGTTGTAAGCGCCTTAAGACAACGAAGAACCATCCGTTTCTATACTGTGGAGTTGAGACTATCTCTGACGTTGGAGTGTTTTAATTTCTGGACACACAACTACAAATTATGTTTACTATAATTTACTACACTATGTCGTTATTTTGTCAAATTAAAGGCAAATAGGAAATGGATACGTGACAGTCCTTCAATAGGTGCGTGTTGTGTATGATCGATAGGTACCCAGTGTCTACTGCGGCCTTGATATCCGCCCTCCGTTCATTGCTCTACAAATTGCTGTATAATTGTTTAGTCGCCCGTCTATTTCCGTTGTTGTGTTGTTGTTTCGGGCTATCGTTAGCACTGTTTATGATTAATCATGAAGATGTAATCACTAAATATTTGTTTTCATATTTTTTTCATGTTAAATTGAATAAACAAGTGCATTCATGTACGCACATGTGATAATGGGCTGGATATAGATTTTATCTAGTTTGCTAGTTTTAATACATACAACTACAGAAAGTGGATACGTGCATTATTTTATGTTTGGACGTAGTAACCTTACTACGTCCAAACATTACGTAGTAAGAACCTGGAATTAGTACTTGGTCTACTAAGAAATCTGGAGCAATGTGAACAGTGACTGGGGTCGAAGTCGTGATAATGTATCAGTTTTTTTTTTTTCAGTTATAATGGACTTAAAATCAATTTACCATATTGCATTGCGTGGTTTTATTAGCTCATTAAACATAATTTGTCATTCATTTACACCATAGTATTATCATGATTAAAATAAAAATAAAAAAATTATTGATTGTTTCAATAGAAGCCCACACTGAATATACTCGTAAACATATCACCTCTCTTATTTCAAATAGTCACAGTTAATGAAATGACTTGATTCAACATAAAGTAAATCTAATGTAAATTTAACGAGGAAGAATATTTTTCGCCGAATTATAATCATAAAATGTACACACTACATAAGCTTCTCAGTATTCTAGTATTAATCATTTGAAGCCCTCATTTATCTCACTCGAGTCTCTAGCACCAGTTTCAGCCTGGCTATGCACTTTGTTTCAGTTATTATTTTATTGCATCTAGGTAGAGAATCAGAGATATTACCAACTGACCCTTGTTCGAGTTTTGTTTATTAAATAGGTTAATCAAGAGGTTTACAACTACGATTAACAAGATATTTTGACACGTGTACTAATATACATTGAATTCAGAATAATGCTGTTTTTAGTCATTTAGGTAGTTGAGTTATTTGATTGCTTTTGAACAAGTGTTCTATTTGATACTCCTAGAAACGAATGCTACGGGCGTCGCCACCACACGCCGCGCCGCTAGGATACGGCTTCTCACGAGATCATTTTAATATGACTAGGTTTTTGTAGCCGTCTGACTCACTTGTCGAAGCTCTATCAAAACGTAATTATCGGAAGGGCTGCTACCTTACACTTCTAGCCTAAAGTTTTACGAAAAAGTTGATGACGCAGGGCAGTGCATCGTACGGCACGTTCCTATCGTGCGTGACTTATCAGGCAATGTTTGCTATAGGTCATGGTTACCACGTAACATCAGGTGGACCATCTGTTAGTTCCATCAGCAAGTAGTATAAGAACAAAAAAAATTACTTTACATTAGTTCTGGTTTTGTTTTAGAAAACATGCGTGGGTTTACGATGTTAATTTCAGAATAAAAAAGAATTTTTTTTTGACTCTGAAATTAACATATTTTTCCTTGCCGTGCTCTCATGAACAATAAGGAAATATTCGGGTACAAATAACAGTAAGCCATCAAGGCACTCCAATCACGGCGCGTATGGCTGGCTCCGGCATTAATGTCCTTTCATCTCCCTTGTCCTTCTGCCTGGAAGCCGCGCCGCGCCGGGCGCTGGCTCCCCGACCTGAAGGGTCCTTACTGAGACAACCCTTCAATATAGCTTTACGTTGAAGGGCATCAGCAATGAAGGGCAATCTTTTATTCAAAGTGTTTCTTTTGATTTTACATTTTTTATTTTACTTTATTAAATTTAAAATGAATGCCACTACGACGCTTTCAACGATTTTTAAGCTAAATAAACAGTATCTCAGCATCTTGAGTACTTAAGAAGTAAGCAAAAATTTATAAAAATGACATAGGGCATTCGTAAAAGTAATTTAAAAATAACAATAAAAAAATAACACTATTTAATGAGAACAGAAAATTAATAAGTAAGTCACTCACAAACTCTAACTCACAAAAAAAATAATTTATCAGCGCAGGAGCTTCGAAAATTTTATCATAGCTTTTACAGCTCTTTATTCCACCTGCCAAACCCACTCAAAATCAAAGAATAATTTGTCATTGTTCCCATACTCAATCCCCTCATCTCTTCCATGTTTTAAATGTATAAGCGAGCTGTTAGAATAATGTTATCGAAGTCACGTCTCGGCACTTTGTCCCGCGCCCGCGCCGTCCCGGCCCCGGCCCGCACTGCCTCGCCAGCCCTCGCCTGACAACTCCCACGAAGAGTACAACTCCCCCTTGGCAGAACTCAACGACAGGTGCTCGCCTAAATAAATGCGAGCGCACTCAATAACCTCTCGATAAGACCTTGAGGCGACGACGTCTCTACGATATTTAGAGCTGAATTATATTTTTCTTTCAAATTCCAAGTGCCTTTTGTAACTCGAGTAAATTTGTGGAAATAACGGCGTCAGTCTATACAGACGAAGCAACATCGGCAACAAACTAGAAGACCTTTGAAAATGTTTTACTTTTAAATTAAAATGTTTTTGAAGATCGATCCCGCCTAAAGTGCCGAGAGGCGGCGCTATCACACTCCGTCTTTTCATCATTACATTCAATACGCTTGTAAAAGGATTTAAAAAATTCGGAGCATTTTGGAGCGCATGTGAAAGGGTTCGCAATCATTTTGCTTATTCGAATTCCCATTGATCCCTTATTTTGAATAAGTAATGAGAATTTCATGAACTGAAGATTTTATAGTGATTTTGCATACAATGTTAGTAAAAGCACATTCGTTTTATTTATACCTTCATACGAAAAAGTTAATAAAATATAATTTAAGTATTAATTCAAGCTGAAAATTACGTTAATGGGTGGCGAGGTAACATAATTTTTCATAAGATACTATGTATTATGATAGTAAAATACGCAATCATCATTACTACATAGTATAAAACTCTGTCTCTGTCCCTATGTCCCTATGTATGCTTAAATATTTAAAACTACGCAACGGATTTTGATGCGGTTTTTTTTTTAATAGATATAGTGATTCAAGAAGAAGGCATGCATGATATGAGCACCCGTGCGAAGCAGGGGCGCGCGGGCCGGTCGCTAGATAAAGTATAACAAAAATGTTATTTATATTCTTTTGTTTCGCCACACCTACACACCCAACCACCACCATTTATTCTGCAACTATTTTACATAGACTTTAGTTAGAAACTATTCAAATGAAGGAAAGTGAGCCATCGATCTTGAATTCGCTGACGTCGTTACCTCGAGCTGTGGAATTTAATATGAATAGCTAGATATACATTATTAAAGCCAGGGCGACGGTGAATCCTATAAATGGCATTCAACTTCGAAGACAGCGTGTAGGTACACCTACGGCTGGAATACACAAAAACCAATTTTGTCGTCCGATGGTGGACAGAATTTCTCATACATGCATGTTCTCACACTGTTGTCTGTTTATCGGCCGCCGTCTTCGGACGATGACGATTGTGTACTGCACGCGCTTCTACATACGTTTAATTAGATGATACGGCTGAGCTTGACCAAAGACGCCCGAGTAAAGATCGGCCGATAACGGTTTTGGTATATTCCAGCTGTAAGCGTAATGACAACTGCCGACTTAGGGATGGAATGGAAATGGTATAGGAAAGCACGTTACCCAGCTTACTGCGTTTCCATACATATTCAACATAATCGTTGACACCGAACAACGCACTCACTTTCACTACGCTGAACCTGCTCACAAACAGCTGACAAAACTTTTCGTGAACACGGCCTAAAAGTAGGATTTATAAAGCCCTATACTTTGTTACTAAAGCGCAGACAACTCCTTTAGGATCAAATATAGATTTCGTTCACTACGACGCGACTTGTCAATCATAAACCAACGCCCGTGTACATACGTTGTTGGTAGTTTTTTCTACTCTATTTCACTCAGTTATTAATATTAATTATACCAAACTTTGTTTTTGTTGCCACAAAAGAAAAAGTGTAAGTAGCTATTTATTTAAGCCAGGCTTTCAAACAAAAGTACAAACGTATATTCATGAAAAACAACTAGTTTCATAAAAAACAACAGTTGGCAAGCCTCGGCCACAATGGCGCCGTGTACTCTTCATGAAAGGCACATGCTCCAAATTACGACCAAGTGTATGCAGTGTATGGTACGCTAATTTTAAATTAGGAAAGCAGGGAAAATATATATGAAAATATATACTGAGCTAACTCCAAACTGGGGGAAACTGGAGGAAAGACTTAAAAACTTGCAACCTTTTATAAATAAGATTTTTCTGGGAGAGATTGCTTTCTGAGATAATGCCATTAAGTTGTGCCTAAATTTATGATGTGTTTATCCTTGTTTATTGTCCATCCTAGTTTATTGAATAATATCACTGTGTTTTTCGGCGTAAAACTTCAACTGAGAACGTAATGGTTCGTTTAGCTGTTAAATATTGTTCGTATTTTGATGCTATCAACTTGGTTTGTTTAGTAGAAAGTCCGGCATTTACCTATTTCTCGTGGGCGTAGTTCCAAGTTAATTACAGGCCCGTACGTACGTACGTTCGTAGATACATACAAGAGGCCTCAAATTGGTGTGTAAACGAAAACCGGCTTGTTATTAAGACTTCGAGTGATGTTCGCGAGTCGAGCAAAAACCTAACGACGTGTGCGATGGCGCTCTGTCTACAGTGTGCGATGGCTCTCTGTCTACAGCTATTTTGTTTTCTAAAACATGCTTTAGTTTTTGTTGTTTTATAAGACACGCGATCCTGGGAAGAGGATTTTGTAGTGGAAAATTGTGAAGCTTATTTTGTATTGTGTGAGTAATTAAATTTATATTTTTTGGTAAGAGACACGTTTTGGAAGGTATGATTTTAATTTATTTCTGAATAGTTTAATCATAGTTTTTTGACCCGGAGACGCTTGCACACTGATTTGGATCAGTTGAGCTATCTCTAGATTGTTCGCAATATTTTGTAGATTGCTCCACTGATCTGTGTGTAATTTGTATTATTGTAATTTTCACACTGTAATTTTGTTTGGGAATAAAACTCGGAGTTCACTTTCATTCACACTTGAGAGCATGACTTCTCAATCACTGATATTAACTCGTAAGATTGCGCGGGACAAACAACATTTTCATTTATTGTATTTGCAAAAGTAATTCAACTTGTTTAAATCAACATCTACTTTAGCTACTAACTGCGCGGGAACAAACAAAGCGATCAATTATGCAAGCTTCGTTGTACTCGTAAACCACTCGAGATGTCATATTGTCTCACCGAAGTTATTCAGACTGTCTCGAACACTTCTTGTCAAAAGGTAAGAAGCGATAAATATCTTGTTAAATAGTGTGACAATCTGATTCCTATGGTTGCATGGAGCTGGGGCATAAATTCACCTTCTATACGTTTCAAAGTCAAACAATTAAATTAATGTTCATTTCACTTTGTGCTAAATCCCTCTGGGTTCAAAATTTTCATTCTAAATATATTCTTCCCTTGTTTAACAATATTCTGTTACCTATTATTTAAACGTATCAACCATAATTATATTGTGATTATGCTGAGAACAACGGCAGTAGCATTATGTATATGTTTCTGCGAAATTCAGCTATCTCCAGGTATTCGATATGCTTGAGGCCGTCAGAGGGACACCCACTACGTATTTCGGCTTTGTGTTATCCTCGCATCAAGCGCTGTCTCCGTGAATTATTAAATCAGCGATCGGATTCTATCGAGTGCTCGCAACGATTTCGCTGTTCGAGACGTGACTTTAAAACTTTTATGCATAACACTACTTGAGCAATTCCACCCCTTCAGCCATAAACTACAGAGTATAAATTCCTGAAACCGGCTGTAAAACCAAGCTGGCAGAGTGATCTGGCTAAAAGGAGTAACGCTGACCCTTCCCGTAGCGAATACAACGGCTAAGGCACACAGACTACGGAACACCTGCTTTCCTCATCTCTCTGAGTATCTTAAATGAGCAGCTGAGCTAGATATTTTCGTTTCTATTCATGCGGTCGTTTTAGTCATTTTTTTGATAAAAATACTGTTATACGTTTCTATGTAGATACTATTATTATTATGAATAACATCCCAAACACTGCAACGACATATAAATTAGGAGCTGAGTGACAGTATTTCGCCCGAGGGCATGAAAATAATTTAAATAAAAAAATTATGCAAATTCTTGGTTACGTACTCGTCTGAGTAAGTACTTAACTAAAGAATGGGCTTTTAGCTATTGTCATGCACTAACCTTATTTAGAACCATTATTCTAGGACTTCACCAACTCCACCAATTCAGAATTTTAGGCTTGATATTTCTGTATATACATGATAACGTTAGAAACGTGTGCTAGAAGTAGGTGCTAATTATGAGCGAGCAACCGCGTCTGTTGATTCAATCTTGTTTCAACCCCTTCAGGCCCTTTCCAACCCTTAACTTTTGCAATGTTTGATATATTCACGCGCTTCGTATGTTATTGTTCAATTATTCTACCTGAAATCTGTTTGTTTATTTTACAGAGTTCGTGATGGCAGAAATAAATTGAATATTTTCATTATATTATTAGGTTTCGATAGGATTTCAGTTGATTTAGTAACAAGTGGTACCAGAGCAGTGAGAGAGGGCCCTCGGCATCAGTTACAAGTGTTTTAATAATCTTTCATTTTAGAGGATTTACTCGAGTTTCTATACAAACATAAAATAACAAAATAAATACTTTCGATAATAATAAATGGATTCTAATAAAACTTTATTGACATTCATTGCCAATCACTTTTTATTTGGCCAAAACTGCTTCGTTCAAATTATTGTTCTTTAACTGGGTGTTATGAAATATAAATTATTTACAAACATAAAAGTATTTATCTGAAGCTTACGTAGTTTTGGGCGCGGTGTAGCTATGTATTTATAAATGCCAAAACGGTTTGTAAATAGCGATTGAGTTTCAGTCAGCTCGCACAAATTTAGTTAAATTAAAAAAGATACCAGTAGCTAGATCATAAAACTTCAAATTAGCCCATTCGTATGTTCAACTCGTAAATAAATAGTTCTGAAACAGAATCGCATGTCCTCGTCCATTCCCGCTCGTAAAGCCGCGTGTGACGCGTCATCGCGAGTGCGCCTAACAAGGTAATTAACATACAACCATTAAACTGTGTGCCTTTCAGCTCCGCCCGTAAACCTCTCCGCCAGATGTAGCAGTTAAACTAACAAAACTACTACTTAACGCACTCACCTGCGTACAGGGACGATAAACACAGCTTAGCGAATGACAGCTGGCTCTCTTGGCCATTAATAGCTCATAATCATCTGAGCTGGGATTCTACATGTTGGTTTATAGAGCAAGTGTTAAAGTGAACTGCTACTCTGCTAGTTAGCTCTTAGCTAAAGGACATTGTCGCACACAACCATCCAATAGCTTATTTCGCTCGCACATTTCATAATTTCAAGATTAGTTCGCAGTTACAAAAGTTCAACAAAAACAATATTATCCGAACAAGGTCTTCCTACCCAAAAGTTTGATTAAGTAGTTAATTTAATTCTTGTTAACTGTAATTATACGCTCGGAAACTTTATTGCTCGTATTTTTTTTTTCATAACAGCCTTCTGTAATTTTGGTTAATAATAATTGTTTGAATATGCGATCGAGTAGTTGTTTCACGGATATCAGCCGCTTAAGGGAGATGGTACGTCCAAATAAAGACAATGCAGTGTTGTTACAACGCCAAAGTCCCGCCATGATGTGCAACTTTACATTATTATTCCTGGAAAATTGTTTTATAACATCACACATTTTGCACATAACTTTAAAAATATTTTCAGAACTTTCACGGAAACGTGAATAAAGTTACACAAAGATATACACATAATATACACATAATATATCTGTAAGCTTTGCTCTGCAACAGAATCGTGCTCAGAAGCTGTGACGTCACGCAGAGCTCTTCTTTAAGAGGTTCACACACAACAACGAAGAAAATGTACAATAGTATAATTTGCTCAATATTTAACCATAAGTGGTGCCCCGCGGTTTCACCCGCGCAGATTTAAGTCATGGTATTCCCACGGGATAAAAAGCCTATGTGCTATTCCAGACTATGATCTATTTCTCTTCCAATTTTCATCCAAATCCGTTCAGCCGTTCCGGCGTGATGCAAACATCCATCCATCCATCCATCCATACTTACAAACTTTCGCGTTTATAATATTAGTAGGAAGTAGGATTTATTACCATGTGAAAGCAAATAAATAAAGTAAGTTTAATATTGCAAGTTATTTGCTCAGTAGATTTTAATAGAGCATCATTGAAATTCGAATTCGTTAGCATCCGGGATGTGACGTTTCGACTGTCAGCCTGACGCGCGATGCTGTTTCCGGTTGTGCAGTACTCTACTAGAGCGAGCGGAAGTAGCGCGAGAAGCATTTGCCTGAAACTTTCATGTTCGTCTTCTGATCAATCAGCTATGACGAGCTTTAAAGTTTCTTTAGAGGATTATGGATCATCGTGCGTGGAAATTACCCCACTATATCACAACATCCGCAATAAAGCATTAGTATATAGATACAGCTGTAGGATTCGTTGTATATGTATATAATGTACTGAGCAGATCTGGGTTGTCTTGAGTTCAGTAACATCATTATGTATGAAGGTCGCATACATATGAATAGACCAAAGGCCCAACCTCGCCTAATTTGATTAAATAGTTTTTGGATCAAGATACAAACGCTTCTCGTTTTCGCGTGACAAAGTCTGCAAACGAATGTCCTCAAAAGAGGTTAGTTTACGGTCGCCGGAGCTATTTATTCCACTACCTAAACCTTCGCGTACAATGGAATAAAGGATGATTTTGATACGCGCTCAGTTTCAATAAAATAATACTTGTTTTTTTGTCACTGATCACGTGTTATTCCATCCCACCCGTATGTAATAGTAGTAGTAGTATTATAGTTGTAGAACTTAAACCAAAGATATTGGAAATTTGCAATAAACTATATTTTTTTAATCAGAATGATATCAGAGGCTTTATTAGTTTTTTATAATTGAAAAAAGTAGTGTTTATTGCACATACAAATGTGTTGGAATAAAAATATTCGATATGTCACCCATTTGTAGGCAGTATTCAAATTTCTTGCTAGGCATTGTCTCTGACATCTCCACTTTACCTGAAACTTTTTGACACCATGAAATCTAAACGTTCTATTAGTTAAACGCCATAATAATTACAACAACTTTTTTTACAACAGTATCATTAAAAAAACTGTAGAACGCTATAGATTTCAATATAATATTATCGTCCTATACTATGATACTATACACGATGTAATGAAATACAAAATGGTGTAAATACAACTGGCACTTACTCTAATGAGACGTAAGTACTGCGCGCACGTGTGAGCGCGTCGGCCACGAGACACGTGCGTGCGTCTCCAAAACGATAGAGTATTTATTACCTCCACTAATTTGCGTCTACAGTGGAACTTGTATTAGATGTTATTTACGATGCAGTTCGACATTATTTATGCTTCCGTGACAATTCCAAGATAAAGCTAGTGTAACATCTTTATGACAATTATTTCTGCAGTTTGTCTTACGGCAGGTTTTATTAGCTCGGTAATGTTTTACGACAGACTAAAATGTTTTTGACGAGCGTAAGTAGACATTTTTTTTTTTTTTTTTTTTTTTTTTTTTAAATAAATTATGCTGGACAATCCACACAGCACTATCTAGCCCCAAAGTAAGCTACTAAAGCTTGTGTTATGGGTACTAGATAACTGATATATTTAATACATTATATAATTACATAGATAGATATTTTTTATTATACATAGAAAACACCCAGACCAATGAACAAATTTCTGCAGATCGTACACAAATTTGTTCCGAGGCGGGAATCGAACCCGCAACCTCTGCGTCGCAGGCGGACTCTCGCCCGCTGCGCCACTGAGGTCGTCAAACACATAAATGTCTTTATTTGATATCTATATTCATATTAATTCCAGGTATAAGTGGCTCAAGTTAATTATTTTATCTGTTCCTAATTTTATCCTTTACACAATAAAAGTATAGGTAACCGATTAACAAAAAGAAAGTATTTTTTTGTTAAGTCCTTTTTTCCCACAAAAACAACCTCACGTGGTTGTTTTCATCAAACTCAAAACCAAAGTCATAATAATTACAATAATAATTTTAAATCGTCGTCATCACGCACCTAATGAATAGGCTTTGCCACTAAACATTGAAACACACACCAGTTGTATAATGGACGCTTATCTGGCGCGATATTTCAGATCAGTTTACGACACTTAGTGACCGGGAACGGGCGAGTCGCACGCCACGCCGCCGCTACAACATCCTACTAATATTATAAACGTGAAAGTTTGTAAGTATGGATGGATGGATGGATGTTTGTTACTCTTTCGCGCCGAAACTGATTTGATTTGTCAGCGAACGCATTACTTAAATTCAATTTTTGTATAATGGCATGTGGGGGTAATCCAACTTCGCCAATGTCACGTTGTAAGTTAGTAAGATAGAACGCATAACTTAATTTTCATTCGAAGTTTTGACTAACCAAATGTCCGGTTCCGCTAACACAGGATCGGCTGCAACAACAAGCGAAATATAATAGAATAAATGTTTAGGTTTTCCGAATCAGATATTGCGTACACGTGAACCGAACACGGCATAACTAGTTATTTAAATTAATCTGTTAAACGACTCAGCTGCTGTGTTTGGCTCTACACAGTTGTAATAAATGTTTTTTGCAATGTTTTAATTATAGACATTTTTTTTTTTTTTTAACGGCTGAACGGAACGGAATAAAACTTGGCAGAGAGATACAATTATAGTCTGGAATAACACATAGGCTACTTTTTATCCCGTGGAAATGCCGGGATTTAAATCTGTGCGGGTGAAACCGCGGGGCGCAACTAGTACTCAATAAACTCATTCAGTCAACTAAACCAGGCGTATTTTGGAATATAACTGGCATGACAAATTCGTTGGATAACAGATTGAGAAGCCAAAGTACGCGACAAGGACTTAGCGAATAACAATCATTATCACTGCCTGGTTCACTAGTATATCGTATCAAGTAATTGACGCTATACATCTTACCATTTATTTCAGACTGATTTCGAATTTAGTTTTTAGAATTATAATAGAGGTTAGGTAATTTATCATAAGCTGTTACAGTGCAAATCTCGATTTTAATATGTCCAGTAAGTGCCGAGTATACTAGTTCCAGTAGCTTGCACAATCCGAACGCGGCATAACCACGTCGCGTGCGGAGCTCGCTTTGTTTACACCGGGCCTTATCTCGAGTTTGCGCGGGCCCTAATGTCGCCGCTCCGGTCCATAATGAGATCTTTTGTGTTTTTGTTGGGAAGCAACTTTGTTGGAATGGAGCGGAAGTTACCGCGAGCCGCACTCATTGCTGATTTCAATCTCTCACCTGAAGGAATGAAGCGGAGGTCCTTCACCTCAATAGCTGTGAGTGTGAATGATGTGATGAGGACGCAATAGTTGCCGTTTGATTCCCGCAGCGGGACACGTTTTTACATGTCCTGCAAACTTTTAGTTTTGGGTGTTGTGGTGGTACCACAACACCCAAAAAAAATCCCAAAGGTGGATTCAGGACTTTTTTATTGCGATGGGATGAGTGGTTTCCAAAAAAACGGAGGATAAAAGAACAAGGCGAGATGAAACCACAAAAATAAGCCGTTGGTTTTCCAATAAATAATAATTCATAATTCGTTTATAAATACAGGTTATTTTACATAATAGAAGATGGCAAGCGTCGGCAAGTATTGATCTCTGTGCTCTCCCTGGCGGCGGCGGCGGCGGCGGCGGCGTATAAACATTAAAAATTCAAACAAACAAATAATCCGCACTTCGATCTTTATTTACTAAAGATTTTATTTTATTTTGTTTTATTAGTATTCCGTGCGCATATTGTTGTAAGCATCGCGGCTGCTAGAATAGTGAACAAGCTAAAGTATTTGAATAAAATAATAATTATTCTTGAATATTATTAATTAATTGGTTATACATGCTCGATAATAATTATGTCAACTAGATAGATGAGAATGATAGTATAAAATCAGGTATCTAAAATAAACGTAACGTTTATACTAAAATCCTTAAAAACAACAATTTTATAAGTACCTACGCGTGTTCATGCGAGCGGCTGCTGCGGCAGATTTCCCCAAAAGCACTATATTTAGAGCAGATACATTTGAATCGTCGTTAAAATAACAAGAGTCGTTTACACGACGGACGGGAAGCGTTCAGCACTGAGGGTGACAGGGTCCAGGAATAGATGCATAGCCCGGGAGACGGGGGTGGCTTCCTTACGTCAAGCTCCCTAGCAATAGTAGAGTTAAAAACTTAAAAATATGAGTCAAGATGAAAGAAAAAACTAAATTTGCTTATAATAATAAAAAAACACATAGTTTACTTCAAAAACAGGTAAGTTTAGGCGCCAGTTCAGTAATAAAAATTGTTCTATGTTTTCATAAAATATACAATAACTTATTCTTATCCTTTACTATCCTTTGGTTTACAGAGATTTTGACGAATGTATCCTTTAGTAGACTTACGTTAGATGCCAGCATGACTTAGTTAACCCTCCTCTGGCTCCCGCTCTACCACTTTGAAGGTATAAATAAACAAGTGCAGTTAAATCAGATGAAAGTAAACTAATGAGAACTTTGATTGATTGATTGATTGAAAATACTTTATTGCACATAATAATAACAGTACAAAGGCGAACTTAATGCTATAAAGCATTATCTTCCAGATAACCTTTGTGTATTGTGGACATAAGATGTGTCAGTAGTGCACATGAGAGGAAAACGTAGAGATAGGTACATTAAACCGAATACATTTAAAAAGTTGTAAAAAATTACATACAAAATCTAAATATGTATAATAAAATAAATAAAACAAACTAAATAGTACAAACATACATACATTGTCATACATTACAAACATACATATATTGTCGATACATATAGGTATATATAATATATATAATATAATATATTATGATAGGGATATGATAATGTCAATTCAAAATTGCTCATTCGTTCAGTTTGCCAAAGAGATGATCATGGATTTTAGCCTTGAACACCTCAACTGAAGTAGCTACGCGATTTGTAAGAGGAGTGTGGTTCCAGAGATGAGTAGCAGTAATTGTGAAGGAGTTGCTATAGGCCGAAGTCTTATGCTGCGGAGTTACCAATTGTAGTCGCTGGCAAGAGCGAACTGGTTTGTCGTCTGCATATAAGGGCGTGAAACGCTCACTAAGGTAATGGGGAGACATAGGATTATGGAGAATGTTATAGAGGAGGGTTAAAATGTGCTCATCCCGACGAGCTCTGATGTCAAGCCACCTTAGCTGTCGTCGAAACATAGAGACATGGTCAAATTTCTTTAGACCATAGATATACCTGATGCATAGATTTTGTAAGCGCTGCAGTCGATTTAGTTGCTCTTCAGTTGCATCAGGATAGCACACATCGGCATAATCTAATAAGGGAAGGAGCAATGCGGTCACCAGTGTGGATCTCGTGGACAGCGGCAGGAAATTTTTCATGCGTTTGAGAGAATGCATGGTACCATACATCCTCCTGCTGATTTGGGTAATGTGGTAATCCCACGACAAGTTTTCTGTAATATAAAGTCCCAGGTTTTTAACTACTTTGCAGTACTGCAATGGAATGTCATTATATTTAACAGGGAGAAGTGTGCTAGTATCAACTCTGCTAACCAGAGTGTTACCTCCTATAATTATCACCTGGGTTTTGTTTGGGTTGATAAGAAGACCAAACTTTTGAGTCCACTCATACACAGCACATAGATCCTTAGTGACGCAGCAGATACCATGAAGAAGCTGATCTGGGTACACACTAAGATACAATTGGACGTCATCCGCATACAGGTGATGAGAGGTGTAACGAATTACTGAAACGAGGGTGTTAATAAAGAGAGAAAAGAGAAGAGGTGAAAGAACGCCACCTTGAGGCACCCCCGCCTCAATGTCACTCCACTCAGAGGTCACGTTGTCGATTCTAACTTGTTGTTGCCGCCCACAAAGATATGAGCTGAACCATGAAACAGAAGATTGAGATAGATTTAAAGAGCGAAGGACTGCTAGCATAATATCGTGATCGACACAGTTGAACGCATTACTGAAGTCTAATAGACATAAGAGTGTGAGTTTACGGTTATCTATGGCAAATCTTATATCATCCGTAATTTTGATGAGAGCAGTACTAGTACTGTGAGCATTGCGGAAGCCAGATTGCAGATGGTTAAGTAGGTTATTAGCTTGTAGAAAGGAAGATAGT
Organism: Plemyria rubiginata; assembly: GCA_963576535.1. Taxonomy (NCBI): domain Eukaryota; kingdom Metazoa; phylum Arthropoda; class Insecta; order Lepidoptera; family Geometridae; genus Plemyria; species Plemyria rubiginata. The sequence goes on from OY754923.1 coordinate 11,731,045, forward strand.
TGGCGATTCACTACTTTTTCAAGAACCTTAGAAAGAAACGGGAGAATAGAAATGGGACGATAGTCTTTGAGTTCAGTGATTGTAGATTTTTTGGGAATAGGGATAACATAAGCTTTCTTCCATAGCGAGGGAAAGTTGCTATTGATTAAAGAAGAGTTGATAATATGAGTAATGCATGGGAGAATCAGTTCAAGGATCGGGGATAGAAGTTTAGAACCAATACCATCATGACCAACTGCCTTACTGCTAATACTTCCCAATATTTTACGAATATCCCCAATATCAACCTCAACAAAGGAAAAAGAGGTAAAATTACATAGTGGTTGCAAAGCTAACTGTCGGATCGTTTCAGACTTGACAATGTCGCTAATTTTGAAAGGAACCGTAGAGAAATGTCTGTTGAGAGCATTGACATCAACTGTCGGCAACCCAGCACACCTGCTCTTCCCAAAACCGAGACTGTTTAGCACTTTCCAGATGTTATTTGGTGTACATTGTTCGATTAAACCGTAGATAGTTCGACGTTTAGCGTTTCTGATTTCTTGATTACACTTGTTCCTAGCCCTTTTATATCTCGTAAACGAATCGTCCGTTGGATTTTTCCTATGCTTACGATATAGAAGATTTCGTCTAGCCATTAACTTGCGGATGTCCTCCGTCAGCCAAGGCGCTGGAGGTCTTTTCATGCGAACTGGTTTTAGGGGAGCATGTTTATCGTAGAGTGACGTAATAATTTGATTGAATAAGGAGATTTTTTTATTAATGTCACTAGACGTAAAGAACTCGTCCCAATCAATAGCACTAGCATCAGCACGCAGTCTATCCAGATCCATAGCAGCAAAGTTGCGCTGCATTATGATTTTAGCCTTAATTTTAGGAGTTCTTATTTTAAATGATGCAAAGACAAGGTCATGATGAGAGAAAGCCGGAGCTGGAAACTGTCCATATGCAGATACGCGACTGGGATCAAGGGTTAGAATGAGATCAAGTATTGTATGACTATCATTCACATGATGGGTAGGATTGAGACCAAGTATAGATATATTAAATGAAGAGGTTATGTTGACTAATTTTTTACACCTAGTGTCATTTCTTAAAAGGCAGGTATTGAAGTCACCCATAACTATTAATTGTTTATATTGGGGTACAAAGGCTTCAAAAAGTTTTTCGAGGGGATTAAAATAATCAATAGTGGGAGGAGCATATACTACTCCCAGTAGAACTTTACCCGTGCTTATTTGAACCTCAAGGAACAGATGTTCCATAGATGCAGAGTAATCAGACGGAGAAGCAGATAGGACTCGGTATTTGAAGTCAGCCCGTAGGTATATCGCAACGCCGCCACCACGCACAGCTGTCCGATCGTTACGTATCAGTACAAAACCAGGAAGACAGAAAAAGGGTGAAGGAAGGGAAGGCTTGAGGAAGCTCTCAGAAACAAGGATGGCATGTATGGAGTCAACATTAAAGGTGGCTAATAACTCGGAGTAGTGTGCCGGTATACTTTGAGCGTTAATGTGACAAACATTGAAATTGGTTTTGAATGGACCAAAAGATTTTACAAGTGAGTCCCTCAGCAAAGGTTCTTCAGAGCTGTCATCCAGAGCATCTTCGAAGCTGTCAGAATCAAATGACACAAATAAATCAGACGAAATTGAGCAATCCATTAAATAAAATAGTATATTATGTACTTATATAAAATAAAATAGGTAAATAAAATATAACAGTAATAAAATATAATAAAACAAACTAATTTACATCAGACAAGCCACAAAAACACAGCCAGATTATTTTGGAGAGAATGCCAAGAACTAAAATTATTACAGGTACTTATGGTAAAGTTATATTTAAAAAAACAGAAAAGTAGTAATCGACAGTGGAAAATCCATACTGGCGAGTTAGGACGAGAATTACGTGCAGCAAAACGTTCCTGCATTATCAATTTCCTGCGCGTGGAACGGAACGTAAAACATTAAGGGTAAGTAGTCCGGTGTCAGCGTCATTTACACAGGCTTTACTGTGTCACTGTCATGTCACACATAATTCACTTTTGGAGTTCTGAGACGTGACATTGACATTTTGACATGACGATTGACGTCGATCGGAAAAAGCATACCGGCAAATTACAGCAAAAAATAAAGTATGTTAGAAAGTGAGAGAACAAAAAAATAATACACGTATAACTATCGCTACAGTTCACTCCCGCCCGACAAAACACGACGCCTGCCTACTTGGCCCTCACAAAACGCCCGGCTTTAGAACGCGCAGGCGCTGACCCGGGGGCACCTTTTCCAGATGCTGGGGCCCCCACTGCTGTGGCGGTACTGGAGGCTGCAACCGGTGTAACCCGATCTGATGGGAATTTCTTATTGATTTCGCGGAGCTGGGCTTGAGAAACGACACGTTGCTTCGTTCCATCCGGGGTCAATAGATAAACGTTGCCATCTTGAGACCAGCACTTGTTTACGCCGTAAACTCGGCGTCCCTCATTGAAGATGTTACGTCTTGTGGCCGTAAGGTACTCGGCAACTGAGACCCCTGACCCTTTGAAGTCTTTTTTGTTGCGCCAGATACTGGTCCGAGTTTCTAAACTGAAGAGTTTTACAACAACTGGCCGAGAACCAACCTGAGGAGTCTCCCTGCCAAGACGGAAGCTGAACCGTATATTAGCAGGCACAAAGTCGCTCATCTTGAGGGTGTCCTTAACAACCTCAGCAATGACCTCACTGAGGTTTTCACCCTGCTTTTCCTCGACTCCTCGAAAAATAAGGAACTTACGGCGGCTCCTATTCTCAGCATCATCAACAAGTGCTGTCACCTGAGTCATCTGGGTGCGCACCAGGTCAATAGCAAGCTTCATGCATACCTTGAATTGTTTGACTTCTGCAGCGAGCTGTTCGATGGATGTTGGGGAAGCGTTTGCCATCCGAGCTTCAAAACTAGACATGCAGCTATCCAGTTTGTCATCCAGCTCCCTTATTGCTGCCAAGGGATCGCTTGCAGAGACTCTCCTGGCTTGACTATTCAACGACATCATTGAGTAGTGAAGAGGAATTTTTTGGAGAAGTGATGTGGCAGTGATTGTGGCTTGTACAAAAAGTGTGGTTATATCATACCCAGTGGTATTTGGTGCAGACTATTAGTGCAATCTCTCTAAAAAAACTAGAGGATGAAGATATTACCAACTCTTTTCAAAATAATAACTTGTAAGTAATTTATTTAATTAAATAAAGATTGACGAAAATTTTTTAAATGTTTGATATGTGACTACCCACATCGGAAAAAAAAGCACTCGTTTGTTGACATTTTTATTACTAAAATGGTAAGTCTCAATGTAATGTAATGACTGAATTCGGGAAGTTTCTTTTGACAAGTTATAGGTACCTTAATTCATTTACACATTGTACGAGCTAGTGGCTTATTATTTTGACGGAATTTGTAGGCCGCCCCGAGAGTTCCGTTATGTTTTTTTAAGGCGATTACAACCGTTGATGAACCTCTCGCTTGCACGTTTTGAGATAATTATATAAAAGCTCATATTATGGTGGGCACGATGAACGTTGCTTAACTTAATGAAGCAGTCAGGACTCAGCCAGCTATGCCAGAGGCGCTTTTTGTCACTGTTTGGTCAGTTCTAGCATTTTTCTCATTAATATTCATCTTTTTTAAGCTTTTATGTACTGTGCAGGGGCTTTGTCTGAATATATTATTTTATGATATAACTACACTTAGTTCATCACTAGGAACAAGCAAATGGTCCACCTAATGTTAAGTGGCAACCATCAGCTAAACAAAGCATTGCCTCACAAGTCGTGACTTGTGAGGCAATTCTTTGTTGATGGACGCAGGGCAGTGCATCGTAGGGTACATTCCTATTGTGCACGCACAATCAACTTGAGGCATACAGATGTTAAGCCTCATGTGCCTGTAATTACACCGGCGACCACACTCTTCAAACCGGAACACAGCGTTGCTGCTTGGCGGCAGAAAAAGGCGTTTTAGTTACACTTATACTTGACGTACATGGCTGGATTCAAACTTGCGACCCTAGGATCAAAACAATCGATACTTAACCTTATTAGTGTTTAAATAAAACTGTATAATCTATAAAAACAGTTCATTGCTAACGCCGGCCGTCATACACACAAATAAACTGCAGGCACTTCAAAGCAGCTTTAACAAAGAAACAAATCCCTTTGAACAAGTAGAAGTAAACAAACACTTTTTAAATCCCATAGAAGAGCTTTGTAGAGGAACTGAAGAAACTTACACCTCGGAGCCAATAAAGGTGTTTATCCGAGCGAGAGCCAGAGTCGTCTCACCCACGCACGGCCACAGGCCGCGCACTAACGGCTTGCACAAATACTCATTGGACAACTCTACAGTTTTCTAAAGAGAACTAAAAAGTTTTCAGTATGCATCTCCTTTATTAATTATTTTTTTTCATTTTTAAATGTAACGGTCTTATTTAAAAGCTGTGTCACTGGAAATATCTTAATTATAAATACCTAATGTTATGTTTAATTTTATATCTTGTTACTACTAGCCTCGTAGCTGACATGACTTGTGCTATGAGTAGCTGTGGCTACACTTATCCTTGAGCGATTCCAGGATGCTGAGAATCGTTGTTGCTAAGAATATTGGTTATTACTTCTATAATAATATGATATTGAATATTGGTTATCATGAGATACGGGCGTTTATAAGCTTCAATAAAGTAGAATTCAAACAAAAATAAAAGGATATTTTTTATCGTTTCTAGGAACGGGATATTACCTATTTATTTCTCGGGATTTTTGTTTTCGTTATTTTGGCATCAGGTGCCATATAAAAAGATAGTGATAACTGAGGAGATCCTCAGTTATCACTATCTTAGTTATCAATATTTAGATAAATATTTTGCACAAATTATCTATAAGCCAAAGTAAATTGGTATTTATTCAATTGAATCACAAACATGGCTCGGAGAAGATTCTTAGAGCTAGGTGAATCTAGGCGCCAGTTCCACGCGAACAGCCTGTGAATAGTATGAGTAAACTAGTTGTTCTATATGAGCTGTGAATCCTCGTACCCTGGATGGATAACGCACAATGCCCTTTGTTGTATTGTAATAAACTCCTTATGAAGCGCTCTCAGACGGAAAATTATTTATGTGCTGGAGCCGTCGCGTGCACTACTGTGCCCTCTCCTGTGTACTCACTGCGAGGGCTTACTATCTGCTTGGGTTTTCACATGAGTTGGCAGAAGCTACGAGGAAGCCGTTGTTTGTATCGTTGTATATGATATATTAATGTTATAGTTATAAAACCAGATATATCATTATTATCTTCATCATTTTCCTGCGGTCACCTCACGCTCCATATTTTTATCGAAATTTTGTGCTATTTTGGTGACACAATACGCGCGGGTTAAACCGCGGGGCGCAGCTAGTTATCATATAATTCTGTAAAGAAGACCAAGCCATCATAATGTTTGTTGCCTGTTTTTCTAGGCGTGGTCGCGCGGCACTGACGCGATGGCGTCTAGAGACGTTTAAAAGTAATTTTATTTTTATCTTAGAGTTGGCATCTCTGCGTTCAACTTCTCATGCGTTAAGATCCGTCTGTTTATAGTTATTTAAATCCCTCATAGCATACGTTGCTATTATATTTTAGTATTGTGAGCCTCTGGCAGATGCCAGTGAGATCACTGGACATGCTTTGTTTCGAACCCTTGTAGATATTGTGGCTTTCCATTAATATATAGCACGTTTTAAATAATCTTATAATATAATGAACATAAAATAATATTGACAAAAAAGAACAGGCACAAAAGGTTTAATATTCTGGGTTTAATTTGTATAAAAATGTTACGAAGGTAGGTCTCACTACTTAGCTACGAAGGTAAAGGTTAGGCTAAGTTAAATAACATAATTATTTATTGAACGTAAAACTTCATACTTTATTACAATTAAAGTAAGTTTAGTAAGTTCGCGTATTTATACTCTTTTCTTGATTGCTAAAACAAAATTCTAAGAATGCTGAACATTGTTAAACTAAATAAATGTTGGGCTCCTTTTACGAATGCGCTGTTTGTTATAAAATGCCGCTGACAAAGCGACCAGAACGTGAGGCGATGTGAGGGCACGCGTCCACTGGAGCGCCGGACGGCGCGCGTCGCGTGTGCTGGCCGCCGCCGCCGCCGCCGCCGCCGCCGCCGCCGCCACCGTCGCCGCCGCCGTCGCTGTAATGAACCGTGAAATAGCATCGCACTTGCTGAAATATGGCGCAATTATATCTTTTTTCCGAGCACCATGATTGCGTGGAGACGCCGCTTTAAATCACGCTGACAACCCCCCTCTCCTATTCCCCACCGGGTCCCAGCTTTCAGGGGGGATGAGAGCGGATCTCAACGTTTAATGATGCGATTAGGGGGGCATTTAGTCTGCGTTGAGAAAGGGTGACAGAAATGGGAACATTCAAATATTTTTCCGTCGCCACTTTGAAATATTTTCTCGAAATAAAACGACTGGTTTTTCATTTTGCGCTGAGTAAATATCGCATTTTACAAGCTACTATAGCCAAAAAAATTTTTGCATTTTAAACCGTCCTTTATTAATATAGAAGTGGCTTAAAGTCGGCTTATAAATTACAGTAACCCACATTTATTTCTGACACCTATATAAATAAACATTAAAAAGTAGGATTCTGACAATGATTGCACACTTGAGAGACAAACATATCCCACATATAAAGCAGATTGGAGTAAACAGATTATGCTTTGTCTCATAAACTTGTGGTGCCGCTTAACTTCGAGTCCCGGAGGCCACAAGTTTGAGCATCGCTGCCTCCCCTGGAGCACGCATGTCGTCGATTTAGAACATTTACAGCGTTCGTACTTTACGTTGCTCTTCGTTGTGTTGTTCCCAACTGACATTAGAACGTTTTATTTCGACGGAATATTTACGATCTAGCCTTAACTGGTTTAGAGGGCGCTGCGCTCGAACCGCAACTACGGCGAGAGCTGCACTCGTGAGGGATTAATGCCGCGCACTGTATTTGAATTCTTTTCAGTTGGAAATGGTCGCGCTGTCACCACGGAGCGCGAGATGTGATCGGTGCCCATCATGTGTGACACCATTTACGCTGACTTAGTATTTCTGCTCATAGTCTAACTAAACACTTTCAGTTTAGAAAGGGGCAAATTGGATAACTGTTAGGTACTTATATTTCAAGCCCTTCCGAAAGTAATAAACCCTTTCTAAAGCCATGTTCACCCGAAACTGTTAAAACAGCATTCCAAATAACCCGTTAAACCATAACGTAAGCACAGCCAGTCCTCTGCTGTCGATCCTCGAGACATGTTCCGATTTATGTTCCTTTTATGGAGCTGACTCCGTCACTTTGAGCTTGGCAGCAGCTTCATGCGTAACCCTTGCATGAATGTTTCACTTCACCACATAGTATAAAACAAAGTCGCTTTCTCTGTCCCTATATCCCTATGTAAACTTATATCTTTAAAACTACACAACGGATTTTGATGCGGTTTTTTTAATAGAAGACGAAGATTTATAATACATGCATGATATGTGCGCGCGCGCGCAGGCGGGTCGCTAGTTTAATATTAAAACGGGTATTCATTTATCTTAGAATCTCACAAAACTAATCGAAGCTGCATTCCACAAATAATAAAATAAAGAAGCCTCACTTGAGACGCACTTTAAATTATTTCACCAGACTTGCACTGCTATAAAAGAACTGCAAAGCATGACAAAAGGAAAAAGACAAATAATCTTACGTTACCGGTGCATATCTCAACTGATTTTATTTATACAGTGCATCTATGTGCATATAGACACTGTTGAATATAGTATCTCTTTACCATTTTCAACAAACATATGACACTGCAAGTCACTTTGAATCTAAATTTCAGCACGATAAAGTTCATTTTACATATAAATCAGATCTGGGTGAGGCGAGCGTCAAGCCGGGCCGGAGTTAGAAAGTTTGCGCAACAGAAACAAATGGCGGCCGGAAGCGGATGTGCCGGTCAGGGTCAGTTTGCGAACTGCGAAGATCAATAGTTTTGTTAGGGATACGAAACAATAAAAATATACATAAACTTACTAACTTACAACTTTGGAATAACTCAAGGGGACCCTTTGTAATCCGGGTAAGTGAGTCCTCTCAAAACATGTTTGTTGCTATGTTTTGTTTTGTTGGGGCTTATCGCTGACTTACATCGACTTACTAACCACACCCTTCATTCAAACTGTGCTCCGGAGCCTATTTATCATTACAGTACTGTTTTTGACGTCCTTATACATATTCTTTCCAGTTCACATGAAGACATCTTGCTTCTAACGTACGAGATACTACGTCTCAATTTTACTAGGAACCGTTTTGTGATTTGTTGTATAAACCATCCATTCTCAATTGCGACAGATGAAACCGTACATTACGGATCGGATTTCACACCCATGCATGAGTTACTGAGAGCTGTGACCGCGACTAAGATCCGTAGGCTTCATGTTCAGTTTGAGATCAACTTCCTGTCAAACTTGTAATCTTCAATCAGTCCTTACATCAGTTTAATAGTCGAAGCTACGCGCGAGGTTCACTCAACTGTGAGCTTTATCATGGCGTAGGAAAATTCAAAACACCGTGACAGTTTGTGTCAAGGACGGTTGAGCACTTGAACGTTGCCGTCCTCACTTTAAGATTTAATTTTGCTTAGCACTGTCGTAAATTTCTCAGTGAGCCTATTGCGGCTGGGCTTACTGTGCGATTGTTCGTTCAGATTTATCTCCAGCGCCCGTCGCCGTTCGTTCTATACTATATATTATATAATCTGTGGGTCGGTGCGGGTGCCTCGCAGTCAGTATGATGTACACTGCGGCTCGTGCCAACTTATCAGCAAGTTGTCTGCAGATAAGAAGCAGCAATCTCCAGTCGTCTCATTGATGTTGGCACGGCGGTGCGCCGCGCGGCTAATCGCGATCCATCGTATTGTTTTACGGGCTACGATGAATAGCAGTTTGGGGTCACCAAAGTTGTAAAGTAGTAGACAATTTGATGTTTTCAAATAATATTATGCTCGAAGTTTATAACGATAAAACCTTTTTCTTTCTTGACGATGACTTGAAAAAGGTTTCGAACGAATCTACAACTACCAATACGTTATAATATAACTATTAAAAAAATATAGTTATACCTACTGATTGTTCTGAAAAAAATACCGTTTTGATTATGAATCTTTACGCAATATGTTTTAGCAAGAATCCATTTTATGCAATAAAACCATCTATTATTTTCATAAGTTTTATTCAATAGTTATATATAAATTCCCTTAATTTGAGCACCACTTTAACTTTGATTTAGTTCAGTTTAGAAATCTTCATTTATCTTAAGAACCCGCCGAGTGAGTCCGAAAGTTCAAAAGTTAATTCGAGACTTAGTGTCCGTCTAGTAGTTATTCCGGAAACGAGCTGCTTCGCACCTTCTTGCGCTGCATTCTAGCAACCCTCGGCTCCGACGTTCTTGTCTGCGCCTGTGCTTGCGCGGCCCGCGTCTCTATCAGAGCACTGACATTGCAGCCCGAGTGTTGCCTTAAAACCGTTCTAAACAAATCGAAACCCGAAAGAAAATGTAAAATGTTATTTCTATTCTGTATAAATGTTATTTCTGTTTATGTGTTTGTTCTATTTTGTTACCTCATGCCAATTTCAACTCTGATCAGATCTGATCTGATTGAAAAAAATAATAATTTTCATTTCTAATTCAAAACATTTATTTTTTTTACCTACATCGCTTTTTTCCCTTTCTCCTGGGATCTCCGTAAAAGCTCTGTCAAGGAATCTAATCCCTGAGAGACGGAGACACGAATATAGGGAAATTGATTGATTGATGCTCACTCAGGTATGATTTAATTTTAGTCAAAAAAATACGACGCAAGCGTTCCTGTTCGCAAGGTTACCACCGCCACCGCCGGCTCGAGTGCACAGACGAGCGGATACAACTTGCGAAATGATTGCCAAAACATATTTCTTTTCATTTCGACTACGCATAAAGAAAATAATATTGCTGTGGGAAATATAAATCCCTTTATGTATTTAAAAAGAAAATCGAGTTGAATGGGAAATTCCACATGACATTCAAAACGCTTACTCGAGTATTAGAAGGCTCAGAGAAAGATTGAAAAACATTGTTTCCGCTGAGGCGAGTTATTTGCAGAAATGTTTTGTTCTAAGCCAATATTTGAGCGCTGTGCGCTCCGGCCGGCGCACGTTTCCACTACACAGAAAAATCGCTGTTTCGCCTCACTGTATTTGCATCGGCAGGCAGTCGGCGAACCAGGGATAATACACCGTGTGTGGCAGCAATACAGTTCGTGTTGCGTTGTAGGCGGGTTTCTTAGGCGAGCACGTAGCGAGGAGAAAAGTTGGTGTGTTCTGGAACGTGAGGAATATTCCGGGATGTTCGGAGCCGCTCCGATACTCCCGCCTCTAACTACTTGAGGCTTTCGGTATAACTAGTTTTCAATTTAATTTGGAACGAGTGAAAAGAACTCTTGCTAGATGTCAGAGAATACTGCAACAGTTCATGTGTGTGTACCAGTACTTCAGTATTCTTCTATATGGTCTGATAGAGTTCACACTGTGACCTCATTGAAAGCTAGGTAGCTATTAAATACAGCACTTCCTACTTTCCTAGTTCTGGTTTTGAGGTAAAACAAATGCTTTATATATTTTACATTATTTTATAAAAAAATACTTAGACAGCGAACATCATAACCACATCATCATCAGCCGGCATAAGTCACGGCTGGACGAGGCGCACTCGAAACTTCAGGAACAATGGTTTTTAGCATACTCTATCCACCGAATTTCCGCCATATAAACAATGTAATCGATCCTAAGACTAACTAGATATCATGTTTAAAGTCATGTAAATAAAAACTTTTTTCTGTACCTATACTATACCTGTAATAAAGGTATATTGAGATAAAGTGTCTTCTAAGATGAGAGATAGTTTCAGAATTCTATTTCCATCACACATTCGAGCTCGCAGTACGACCACACTCGGCACTAAGTTGTTATAACGATCTGTGTGAATGACCCTTAACTAGAAGCGACCCTAGTTTTCACAATGGCCTGTAAATGGAATAGTTTTGGTCCGCAGAGCTCGGTTGGCTGGTTCTCTATGGCATTGGTCGTCAGCTCGAACCATTGCTGCAAGCGCTGCCTCGGCTCGCTTCATTGCTGCAAGCGCTGCCTCGGCTCGCTTCATTGCTGCAAGCGCTGCCTCGGCTCGCTTCATTGCTGCAAGCGCTGCCTCGGCTCGCTTCATTGCTGCAAGCGCTGCCTCGGCTCGCTTCATTGCTGCAAGTGCTGCCTCGGCTCGCTTCATTGCTGCAAGCGCTGCCTCGGCTCGCTTCATTGCTGCAAGCGCTGCCTCGGCTCGCTTCATTGCTGCAAGCGCTGCCTCGGCTCGCTTCATTGCTGCAAGCGCTGCCTCGGCTCGCTTCATTGCTGCAAGCGCTGCCTCGGCTCGCTTCATTGCTGCAAGCGCTGCCTCGGCTCGCTTCATTGCTGCAAGCGCTGCCTCGGCTCGCTTCATTGCTGCAAGCGCTGCCTCGGCTCGCTTCATTGCTGCAAGCGCTGCCTCGGCTCGCTTCATTGCTGCAAGCGCTGCCTCGGCTCGCTTCATTGCTGCAAGCGCTGCCTCGGCTCGCTTCATTGCTGCAAGCGCTGCCTCGGCTCGCTTCATTGCTGCAAGCGCTGCCTCGGCTCGCTTCATTGCTGCAAGCGCTGCCTCGGCTCGCTTCATTGCTGCAAGCGCTGCCTCGGCTCGCTTCATTGCTGCAAGCGCTGCCTCGGCTCGCTTCATTGCTGCAAGCGCTGCCTCGGCTCGCTTCATTGCTGCAAGCGCTGCCTCGGCTCGCTTCATTGCTGCAAGCGCTGCCTCGGCTCGCTTCATTGCTGCAAGCGCTGCCTCGGCTCGCTTCATTGCTGCAAGCGCTGCCTCGGCTCGCTTCATTGCTGCAAGCGCTGCCTCGGCTCGCTTCATTGCTGCAAGCGCTGCCTCGGCTCGCTTCATTGCTGCAAGCGCTGCCTCGGCTCGCTTCATTGCTGCAAGCGCTGCCTCGGCTCGCTTCATTGCTGCAAGCGCTGCCTCGGCTCGCTTCATTGCTGCAAGCGCTGCCTCGGCTCGCTTCATTGCTGCAAGCGCTGCCTCGGCTCGCTTCTACCACAACATCAAGCGATGTTAGTCCTCTGCTGGACGTAGATCTACTACGACACTAGTTAAATAGCTTCGTCTTTGTTTGAAATAGCTTTTATTTTAAGAAACGCTTATCTAGCCTTTTTAGGGATTTAATTTAGTGAAACCATTTTACCCTTCAACCTCAAAATGAACAGATTTATCTTGCATGTGTATTTATTTGTCTGCTACTTACTAAACAGAAGTAGTATCTGGACATTTGTATGTTTGTATATTTGTATGTATCTGGATATATGTTTGATACTTATAGATTTGTATTACACGTCCAACTAACTAAGGTGTTAGAATACCAATTTCCCACCCAGTTTCCTTCTTGGGGTGAGATACCAAGTCATTATGACCCGTTTTATTGTATCAGTTGCATGCAACCAAGCTTAGGAGAATAGGCAACATTGGTCTCGATTTTCACCTGTTGTGTCCCGGCTATAGCGTAGTTTTATAAAATGGCCGTTGGAGCACTTGTTCCAGTTCATCGGAGCGCCATTCCTCCAGGAATCCCTGACGAACTGAGCCAACAACGTGCTATTTAGCATCCATTGTGGTTTAGTGAAGCATCTACCTATATGTATATTCGTAGTATCGTGAAGTCTTTTACGTTGTGAAAAAATGTTGCTGTAATGTTTTAATAACAGACGCTGTTGACAGAACTCTGACCTCCAGAAAAATAAAGATAGATAAAAATACACCAGGTTCGCTAATATAGTGAAATACGATGGGCGGTCTTAATAGGAAAGTGTCTCTTCCAAACAACCTTAGAATCTGAGTGTAGCTATCAAAAATGATAGCACCTATTAGGGGGGGAGTGATGGCGTTCTTGGGGTTGCTGTGAGTTTGACAGAGAGCCACAGATAGGTTGAAAAATCTTTGATATAAAAATAGTTGTGTAATTTTTGTAAAATATAATAATTATGTCAAGTTATTTTTTCGTTTCGTTTTTCAATACAATTCCAACGTTATGTTCACATTCATATTATTGTACTTTCTATTGTTCCTGATGTCAACCACTCCCGTCATTTCCCACGAGCCCGGGTGTGTGATGTCATCGGTGACGTCACTGCAAATCTGGATTGACAGCACTGCTTGTACTGATTTTACGGATAAAACCTTTTATGGAAAACGTTGCAGAATAATCATATTTACCTACCAGTAGAGCACCGATGGTCTAGTGGGAGTGACTCCGCCTTCCGACAGTAAGGTCGTGGGTTTGAATCCGGTCGTGCACTTTTGTACTTGGTACTAAGATATCTACCGTGCCTGGGGACCAAACTCGTCAAGCGGTTTCCGTTTTTTCCTACCAGTACTACTTTAACAGGTTGCTTATAAATAAAACAGACTTTACTTGGATTATCTATAAAAGCTGTTAGTTAAACTTTGTGTTACTTCGAGTAACTGAATAACAAGCCGACATGCTTAAAAACTTACAAACATTTAGAACTTCGAATCTTAGAAATAACATTAGCATTAGAATTTCTTCGAATTTTGAACGTGTCATTAGATTGTAAAAATATCGCCATTCTCAAAGGCAGCACATTCACCCACTAAACTAACTAAAGGGTTAATTTTGTAGGAAAATATAAGCACGCCCTCTGCCCGCGACCTCATTATTTGTTACTGACGCCAGACACACTCCCCGCGAGCGACACGCGCGCTAGGAGAGGCGATGAACACCAATAAAATCGCTATTTGCCAACATCGGCGTCTCGTGGAACAATGCGTCCGCTCGCTCGACACACTCGCAAATCCGCTGCGTGCGAGCGGACGCAGCGGACAATACACTTCCAAAATGTCTGCTGGGGCATAGCGGTCGTCGAGTCATGGCTTTACGTATGCAAAGCTTACATTAAATACTCTGAAATCTCTGTACAATAGCTAGAGGTCAGTGGTAAGTTAAGACAAACAACAGTAGACAATGCAATCAAATGATCAGTATGTGTACAGAAAGCATACCAACATCTTTATAATATTGGTTGAGTATATTATAAGAGTCGATACTACGAAAAGGTATATCATAATTATGAAGATATTAGAAATACCGTCAGTTATTTTATATTTTTTTAAATGTTGAAATATGTGATGAATACTCTAACGAGTGTCAGCCTCTTGAGGCGCCTGCAAATCCTTTAAGTACTGCTTATAATTATGTTCATGGCTCACTCGATGCTGAGCAATCACATCTGTGTAACGCCAATTACATGATTTCACAGAACACGTTCACTGAAGGCGTCACTAAGGGGGCGTGGCCTGTACTTTGCTAGTAAATTGCTAATTTTGCAATATTTTGAGCTTGCCGCTGGAAAAGAGGTGTGTAATGTTACTGTTTAGTTTATTGCTTGATTCGATGCTGTAACGGCAAAGGCATCCACATCACTGACCTTCCGAGGGCGCGACGTTGAGCGATGAAACAAATCAATCCCCTCTGCGACCCGGACTCTGGACTCCATTCAAAGAAAACTACCATTTTACAACCGCGCTATTTGTACGTGTTTCTAGACCCGATAGATTACGATCGGAATTCTCTTCATTTTAATATTTATCGATATATTGTTAAACAGAACTTTTTTATTTCTATAAATATACAGCGTTTTTGTGCTTTGCTAAGGAGTTTTTTACGAAATGCCAAATAACTGTTATAAGAGTTAGTAATAATCTCCAAGAAGTATTGCGCGAGGCCTGAGGCGCGACCGTTGTCGTTGTATCACGAAGGCGATAAGACCGCACTACGGCTCACATCCGGTCACACAAGTACAGTCCGCGTTCATTTTAATCATAAATGGTTTCCATAACCCAAACATTGATTCCCACAACTGCTTTTGTATTTTAATGAGCGGAGACTTGTGTGGATTTATCGTTTAATGAGTGTGACTGTACCGCAGTGAAACGCCAATTACTGGAGTATTTATCGTCAATCTTTCATTATGGAATTATCTGAGAATCGTCGCATGAGCCGCGGGTCCTCGGGGTCGCTTCGCCCCAAATTAAATTCCCTTTATTGCACCCTCAAAAATGGCCGTATAAAATTTTACAGCGCCTATGTTAAGGGCTATAAAGGCTGTATTATTTGCGTCGAGGCCACAGGGGCAAGAGAACAGCTGCTTCAATATCTTGTGACTCCGATAGCACATTGATATTCTCTTACAAAGACAAAACAACAATTAAGCGAATTTTTTAAAGTGCAATCATTATCTAAAGGTACACGCTTACACGTTTGTGGTTTTTCATTGCTAACGTTTCGAACAGTATAAGGAATGTATCAGCTATTGGCGTAACAGGCTCTCTTTGTCATTATAAATTGCTTGGCTCTCATACTAAACTCTATGCGCTCGTGCTAATCACGGCCTGTTCTTGTGAACAAGCTGTGATTCGGCTGTATTCCGTGAGCTGTGGTGGATGTGATTAAACCGATTTAACAGCGCGGTAACCACCTGATAGCGCGTTACGTTGATTGGACCAGTCGGTTACAGAGCCGCTTGTAGCCGTTACAGCGGGTGCCGATACACATCATGTGTAATCTGACCACATAAAAAGAGGTTATTTTATGCTTCTCAATTTATTGCTACAGCCTCTGACACTTATGAGATTTTTCTACTCCACACAAATGTCTTTTCCCTGAGGAATTTTCCCGTTTCCTTTCAAATAAAATCCTTATTACTACCTCAACTTCTGGATGTTATTCATAAAACAATAAAATAAAATCAAATATTATAGGTCGTAGTTATACTCAGAATACAAGCAATAATATCAAATGTCTATCGAACGCCCATAAGCTGAAGCTATTAGTAGTATATCGCGTAGCCGAGCTACGAAATTAGCTCGTAGCTGATATCTACGCCGTAGCACCGATAACTGCTACGCTTTTATTGAAGCTACTATTTCTAGCGATCAAATAGAGATTAGAGAAAATTACGAGTGCGCGTATCGTCCAACAACTTTACAGATGAAACGAAATATTATGTAAGTTAGTAAGATGGCATCGCGCGGAAGCAAGAAGTGCTTGGAAGTACAAACTATCATTTGTGTAACGTGCAGCGCCATTAGCCGCGTGCTTGGAAGGGGTACTACGAGCGCCGCCATTACAGAAATGACCGTTTGAATATTTCATACAGTGCTTTAGTTTGGCAATTAGATATACCCAAATTAGCTATTAACGTAGCCCCTTCGCCGTTATTTATCGCAGCGGTTCACTGTGTAGACATTTCTGTGGGTATTTTGATATTAATCTCGGTTTTATTGCTCTAAATCACGACACCCTCAAATGTTTGGAGTGCGAGAAATGATTTTTCCTTTTTGTATGATGTTTGAGTTTATTGAATATTTTTATGACCGAAATAACTTGTTATTTTAGGTTTATTTCGTTAGAATTTAATGAATGTTGACCTCTTTATCACCAGGTCGAAAGAAAATAGTTTTGTACAAATCGTTTATTTTCCATAAAGTTATTTTCATAAAGAAATCGTGGCCCCGTGTCACAGCGGGCTATCAGATCAAACTTGTTATTGGCCAAAGTTGAAGAGGAGTTTAATTTTTACGAGAACTTGCCGTCCGTCATGGCTGAGGTTTGTGCGACTCAGAATAATAATTAAGTTTGAGCGTCTCGCTCCTACTGTTATTATTAGTTCACATAATCAGCTTTTTAATAAGTTTCGCATTATTACAGAATTGTAAAATAGATTGTACGACCGCATTATGTGAAGTTTATTTTGGTTTGTCGTATTTTAAATGTTACAGAATATAATATGGCGTGTTTGTGACACCTACTTAGTGTGAGAGCCGATAGGATAATTAAATGCGACAACTAATAATTACACTAAATAGCAAACGTCTTTGACCGTCGCATCGACCGCGAGTCAAACTAAAGGTTTCGTCGTATTTCAAGCTCTAACTTTGTGATTCAATGCTTACATCTATTTAAATCTAATCAGGGTTTGTCTTGTTATTTTAGAGCTCTCGGTAGTCGCGTTTTGTAAGTAAAGAAGGTAAAGATAATAATAATTAAAGAGAGTCATTGACCGAGCGAGCGAAGCGAGCGAAGCGTCTCAGTTTCCACATTGGTCAAAAGTGCGTTTGTCCGGATGTCTGTCTGTCTGTCTGTCTATCTGTCTGTCTGTCTGTCTGTCTGTTCTCCTCTACAGGTCGCATTTTTCAACCGATCTGGACGAAACTTGGTACACAGGTCATATGACTTATTAGAATTTTTTTGTCAACGGGGATTTTTGATTGGAGGGGTACTTCCCCCAAAAAAAGGGCAAAAAGGGGGCTATTTGATATACTGGATATCTCCACCAAATGAGATCTGATTTCGATTATTCTTTTTTTATTTGAAAGGTAGTAACTATAAGTTGGTCTCGTAAAAGTTTGGCGAAGATCTGATAAGGATCTTCAGCATGATGAACAGGATAGCTCATCAAACAATCGATGGTTTTCAATCAAATTTGAGAGAAACACAAAGGACCTCATTCTACACAAGATGATGCAAAAAAAATCAAAAAGATCAAAAAATTCACAAAACGGAAAATGCATTTGCACATTACATTCCTCAAATAGCTCACTTTTAGTATGCTCGCGAGGTCTACAGCTCCCAGAGCCACTAGTATTAGGCTAAGCCGTGTATGTGTTTGTTGTTATGTGCCTTAGTTATTTGATTCATCGAAGGTTCTATTGCTATTTCATTAGTCTAGTGCTGTCTTTAATAATGCTGGACAATCCACACAGAACTATCTACCCCAAAGTAAGCTATTCAAAGCTTGTGTTATGGGTACTAGATGACTGATATATTTAATGTCTTTGTACAGGTCTTGCCTCCGATTACATAACTCTCACTCACTCAGACGCAGTGTCAATATGAACTGACTTAGTTGTACTCGAAAGTTATTCTCCGAGCGGGATATAAATTCTTTGTGATTTGTTTGTGTAGAAAACACTATAAAAGTAGTAAAAAATCGTTGTACTTATAATGTTGCGGCCACACCAACGCCTAACGTCAATGCCCATCATCGCAACAATTATTGCGATAATTCTCGCGTTACACGTGGACACGTAGTGTGTCCGCTTCAACGCAATAATTCTCACGTTAAAATCTTTCATAGTAAAATTCTCGTGGTAATAAACGGCGTTTTGCGGTCACACCAACGTTCAACGTCCATTACCGCGATAATTATTGCCATTTCTCGTTAGTGTGGCCAAAGCATTACAGAGAGACCCTGCACCGCGACAGACAAGTGTAAATAGACAAGCACTCCACTTCAGCTACTGGCGAACGTCACTTCTGTTGACTGTGTGCGGCCCGCGGCCTCGCTCGCGTGTCTCGTGATCGCTAACATTTGTTCTGTGGAGGCTTTTCATTGGGTTCGTCAAATTTTTCAACCCTGCTCCTAGTATTTTTTCGGGCTTCACATCTTGGATTATCGTTCATTACCGTTCAGTAACATTCAAACTCCCTTTCAGCGATTGCGGTTTCTATAAAATGAGTAGCAATTTTGTAACCTTAAACAAATTAAAACGTGCGAGCGAGAGGTACGTTAGCTCTTGTCTTTGCCTTCAGTAACGCTTAGATCTAATCAAATTTTTTTTGTATAATAACCAATAAAAAACTCTACCTAGAGCCGAGCTCGCCTGTGTACGTGACTATCTCATAATGTCATCCCAATATAAGTGTAACTTAACTATCTCATAATGACATCCCAATCGTTTCAATGTTGAAGGCGTGATCGAGCCACATGCATCCTTACTTTTTCTTTTATATTTGTTATGTATTTGTTTAGTTAGGTACAACCATCGGCACATTTAGCGTTTCGGAGGCGATGAATCGGTTTAGCTAGAATTCAGCAACCCAACAATCGGTTCACCAGATTTTAAAATAATAATAAAATAAATAGAATAAAAATTGTTTAATTCAGACAACTAGACAACTAGCCCATACAGAAGTAAAAACAGAATTACTACAAATCTTAAAACTAAATACACGAAATAAACATAGGGGAAGCTCCAAGCAATCTCCTTCCTTTTATGTGTAGTCGGTGTAATTACAGACACGCGAGGCTTAACATCTGTGTGCCTCACGTTGATGGACGCAGGGCATGTTCCTACCGTTCGTGACTTACAACAATGTCTTATAGGTGATGGTAACCACTTATCACCAGGTACTGTAGTGCTTTATTGCGCTAAGTTACTATGTACGGATAGGTCGAGTTGTATGAGGTGACGGTAGACGGTTGTTTGCTGAGCGCGCATACGTACACGCTGACGCGAGAGTGATAGCACAGCATGTTGCAGGCGGCGCCGGCGCCAGGATGTGCTGCGCGCGGCGCCTGCACGCGCTGGCCGGCGCGCTGCTGCTGCTCGCGCATCTCATCAAAGGTCAGTGCCCCCACACCACTACACCACACACCAACCACACGTAGCAATACACCGCGGCTTGCCTTGTGTGGGAAATGCTCGCAGTGTCGGCCCTTAACCGTAAGGTTGGCCACGGGTGGAAGGAGGGCTGTCCAATACACCAGCGGCCATAACTGCCACCGAGCAGATTTTTCATCAGCTCCCCTGGTTCCTCCTGTAGTACGAATTTTATTTAGTTTGTTGCATGATAGAGTTGTGTTGTGACGTTTTTCCAAAACAGATATTTATATGTAGCCTTCCAATTTAAAATTTTCCTGGTGTTGGAATGCATAAACAAAATATAGGTATAGATTGTCTGCTTCATCGTCTATCAGAACAGCACAACGCAGAGGCATCGCTCGAGCGAGCGCCACACAAAGGGAAGGCTATAGTGGGCGGCGGCGCTGCCAGCTGGCACGTTGCCGCGCGCCGTGCGACGGTGCGGTGCGGCGCGGCGGCCGAGCGGTGCGACGCGACGCTGACCCGTATCGTTATTAATATTTTATTATCTCCGGAAATTGAATACCAAATCAGGATTTTCGGGACAGTGAAATGGCTTACACTTCCGCGCACATTTTAAAATTGTAAAAATATTTGCAGTTTATACCAGCTTAATGTAATAAAAAAAGAAATAGTTTTTGAGATTTATCAAAATGTTTTTAAAGCCATACCGCCGGTTTCTGAAAGCTCGATCAAAGTTAATCGGCTGTCAAGTCACTTTCTATCTCTATCTAAATTGAAGTAAAAGCTGAAATAGCAAGTGACTTGACGGAGATTTGATTGAGCTTTCAGAAACCGGCGGATAGAGTTGTAGGCTTTTATTGGATGTAAGTGTGTCGCACGAGATGTGACCGACGCGGAGCTCTGAACAAACAAGTCCGTGCGACGTGCGAATTGCTCGCGACGCGGCGGGAGATCGAGTTTGCTCAACTTGTTACAAGCTAAGGATGTTGCGTCAAGTGACGCCACCGACGCCCTCAGACGGCAGCTCGAAGCAACTTCCCCGACACGATGCTAGTTTTAATGAATATTTAAATGTCCCAAACAACAGTTCCGGTGACGTAAATTCCGCAACTTCGTATATTTATTCGATAACTTGTCGCCGGATTCATAAGTAAGTTTTAATGGGAATAAAATGAAAAGTTCGTCGTTGTGACGTCACGAGAGTAAACAGAATCGATTTTGCATCGTTTTTTTTTTTTTTTTTTTTTTTTTATGTAAAAGATAGGCAAACGGGCTAACGGCCCACCTGATGGTAAGCGGTCACCGTCGCCCATAGACAAAAGTTGAAAAGTTTCTGCTCCGCGTGAAACTTAATGAAAACTGTGTTTTACTGCAGCTATTCGCGTCTCGCGACGTCGCGCAATGATGTTCTCTAAAGTTAGCGCAGTACCTCCCACCAGCGGTACCTACCGCAGGTTAGTGTACCGGCTCGGGGTAGATAGAAACGTAGTTCTGAAAGAAGTTAGTGGAACAAGTGAGTGCTTCCCGCAGGACGCGCCGCCGCCGGACCGCGCGCATAGATATGAACAAGCTCTTGTTCTACGACGGTAATATAACTTTTATTTCTTCACAGTAAAACTTTTAAAATTTTACAGGATAAACTTTTTAAATTCAATGCGTTCGATGTGTGAATGAATAAGTTCGGTATTAGATAAACTTTGTACTGCAGCGTTGCCGTGCGGGCTCGTTTAAGTGACGCTTTACCGGTGGCCACAGTGCAACAAATCAAACCCGGCGCAGTAATGTGTTGCGACACGATATTTACGAGCACACGGCGCGCTGCGGTCGTGCCGCGGCCACTCACTACACTGTGGCGTTATGTTATACGATCACTATCATTTGTATTACATGAATGGAGCCTTGTATCACTCAATCCTACTCTACTCATGTTCCGTCGCTACACGAACTATTAGTTACCTTAATTTTACATATTTTGTTACCCAATCTGAATTGGTTAACATGACATAGGGTAAAAAACGTTAAGCTACCTACAGTTTATGAAGAAAACTTTGCTAGATGTTTCTTGAATGAACAAACGTCAGCAACGATGAGGTGAATGGCCCCCCGCTGTACAGCTATATACTTATACATAATACACCTGTCTTAGTAACAACCCACACTACAATAACCTACATAGACAACGACAGTTAATAATAGTTCATCACAGAACTTTCTGAAGCTTGTATAATTGTGTTGTTCACTGGAGATATCACACTTCCGTGTCCTAGGGTAGGGATAACGAGGGAGGGAAGGATAGTGAATATTATGAGACGGTAGGAGCGGTCGCTGGTCGCGAGGCAGAGCTGTGGTGATGGCTGCGGTGTGAGCGTCCCGGCGCGCGGCGCCCCGGCGAGCGCACCGCCCGCGCCGAGCGCCTGCTGCGCCAGATATAGTTATGAGTACAAGTTGGGTGCATCGCGCCGAGACCGCTAATGCGCGCTGCGCCATTACTAAATATCTCGGCACTTAGCAAGCTTTGGTTTAAGGACATCAGACGCGACTTTCAAACGCTACTTTTGGTCGCAAATCGCACATAACAAGGTTCATTGCACTCGATATTTGAATAATACGGTTATTCAAATGATAAATTTTTTATGTATTACTTACTTTCCGTATTATAAAATATATTCAGTACACACTGTACCTAAAATGCCTAAATGCGTGGAATGTAAACCGGCAATAAAAGCTTTTACTATTTGAACTTTTGTAAATACATTCATAATTAGTTTAAAACAATTTATTACCCCCAGTCAGAGAACAAACATTTATGTTAAGACATTTATGTTATAACATTTCTTCTGTGTGGAGATCGAACCCACAATGTGCAACACAGAGAGCACCACTACTCCCAACCTGCGCTGTGCCTTTGAGACTAATTGAATAATATCTAAAAACAATAGGAATTTCTGGTTAAAAGTGATAAAACCGTAATGTTTTCACATATTTCAGACTTATTATAGTCTACTTGTTTCAATAATTTTTGATCATTCATTTGTTTCGCTAGTTTTTTTATGGATCCGTTCGTGGTGGCTCGAGTCTATCACCACTTTTAAAGAAAAGTAATACTAGAGGTACGAATACAATATAATCGCGACCAAAAGCCGCGTCTGTAAATAAGGTTGGGTTTACCGTAGTGCGGTATTTGGGTCAAGCGGCTCCGAGAGTGCTCAAATTTAATATCTGCGCACCTCCGTTATCTTACACTGCGCGGCACACGCTGCAGCGCGCGGCTTCGCCTGCTTGCTGCTACACATCGTATGGAGGCGGAACACTAAATACATGTGCACACAAAACCGTTAGGTAGTTAACATACAAATAACTTAAATAACTTCCCGTCTTTGGTATTCAGGCTTGGTAGATATCCCTTTAGATATCTTAGTACTAGTCAGAGGCACGTCCAGATTTTATTACATTTGGCACATACCTACATTTTGCATTAGTTGGTATACCGTTAATTTGTGGGATAGGCTGCGAGCTCACCGCCACGTCATGTGCATCCTCACTGCTTAAAAGCACTGGCGTTGTGCTCATACGAAGTTTCATCCATTGGTGCACGACTGGATTCGAACCTTACGACCACTCCCACTAGACCAGCGGTGCCCGTTATAAAATAAAGCAATTGTTGTCGCAAATGTCAAGTCGTCAATTTATAACAAGTTTATTGCACATCAAACAAGTTTCAATAATAACGAATTCCAGTAACCGCCCGACCGAGACAGTCGTTGAAGCTCCCTTTGGTCCGATTCCCAGTAATCTGTACATTTGGAAATCATTTCTGATGAGCAACTCATCAATCGCCGGAAGCTGTATCCATCCTTCACTGAATTAGTTACAAAGTAAAAGTGAAGAACATGAGAAAAATCTCAGCCGCCTTCGAGAGAAAAATACAACGTTTGCGTCAAAATCGTATCGCTTGTTTTGTGAACGCCTTTCTTCTGAAAACTTTCGTTATTTGCTTACCAGCGAGTTTAGAATAAACAGCCCTTTACAAGCCCTCGGGCGCGGGGGAGGCTGCGGGGGAGGGGGTAGAAAGAAGGGGGGGGGGCTATGCAAGCTCGACGTCCGACAGTTTATTCGGCGCCAAACAACTTCTGCTAATTTAACCGACTTTATGATAATAACAACAATTGATGCTTAAATAAACTCCAAGCTATTGTTTTACCTGTCGTTATTCATTTTACAGTTGCTGTTTCAATTTATAAGGTAAACGATGCTTGTAAGGATGGAAGCCAGTAGGAATTTAATAACGTCAGCTTGTTAGTATCACCTTCGTAATCAGTCCTATCAGTTCCGTAAGTAACTACACCGCCGTCAATTTCTGATTAGTTTTTATCCTTCCAAGGTTGCCTGGAAGAGATCTCTCTCAGCGAAAAGGTCGCCCATTGTTTAACCTTAAATGTATGCTTTTACTCTGTACTATGTTTCTGTGTGGTGACCATTAAAGAGTTATCTATCTATCTATCTATCACCTTCGATAGAACACATACGGCTATCTACTCACTTTGATGGCCTTCTGTGAGGTAGAGGCTCGTCTCAATGTGTACTGAACCCCAAACTCCATTAAACAAATCCGGAACCCTTCGCTAATAAGCATTAGGCTACAAAGAAGTAATCGCAACAATATCAATTTAGGAAGTTTTGTTCATAAGCGCCGCCGCCGCCGTCTATTCCGAAGAATTACGGAAAGTTGAAGTTTTTCGATTGTTCGCGTAATTTATACGCCTGTCGGGCCATCCCTGACTCCATTCTGCGCTTGAATGTTCTGTTCTTTTGTAGGAAGGTACTTAGTGATAGTTATACAAATGAAACGAACAAACAGTAGAGATTTTTAGTAATAAATTCTTTGGCTCAAAGATCGTGTGATCTGAAGGAATATGTACCGTGGATGAACAGTACCCGCGAGCCAAAGTAGGTGAAGATAACTTGCAAAGAATTTTGACTTCGTATCTTTGTTTTTTCGGTAAAGAGTCGTTCCGTGTATCTATAGCCTTCAATAATGCAGACATTGTTTTTACGTTCGACGCCTTATATTATTTTGACTTTTTCGGATGTTTCCCGAATTTCCAATTTACATAAGTAGGCTGAAACGTACACCTCCCTTCCCCCTCACCCCTCACCCCTCCGGGATACTGGATCCTTTAGTAGAGGTATATGTGGGATCCGTGCCGGCGGGTGCCAGGTCTGAGCCGCTGTCGACGATGTATCGGCGGCGGCGGAACAGCTCACGGTTCTGACCCAAACACGAATCTTTTGATCTTCATTCAAACTGATGTTCTTTTAGAAGGTCTATTCTTCCCTTTCCCCCCCCCCTGGGGACCAACCCCTCCTCCGCATCACGCCTTTGTCAAATAAAAAGTTTACTAGTGACTTCCCGGACGTATCGCTGAAATTGAACCCTCGCCAACGCAACTCTCCAAAACTTTTAATATTTCGAGAATTCTTTTGTTTCAAATTTTAGATGTGATTTATAAAAGTTGTTTGAAATGGAAACTCGGCAATTTCTCTCTCTTTGTTCTCACATCCGCTCCGCAACAACGCGCGACGCGGCGCGGCTCTCCGCGCACAGAGAATCGTCGATTTATCTCCCTAATTTAAAAGTTTTAATTGAATTGCGAAATAACCCCGATGCAATAAGCTATTAGCATTCATTAAACACGCCGAATCATCAGCAATTAGCTATAATTGAATGCATTGCGGGCGAGCGCGGAGGGCGGCGCGCTCGTGGCCCCACACGACGCATTCGCTTCCGGCTGTATCGGTCGTTTTGTATGCAAATTACGTTTTTATTATGTGCCTAACGAGCTGTGCGCCGGCTCGCTCGGCGCGCGCGCCCGGCCTGGCTCGGCGACGCCAGCTCCGGCCGGAACCTGTAATGGCGCTGCGCCGATTGAGAAGGGTTGAATATACTCGATGTCGTAATGTAGATAAGGCCTCGTAAAAGAAGAAAGCCTCACGCAATGGCGGCGACCGAATCGAATCATGGAGATAGCATGGCTCGGGAGTTCCATTATCATAATTATTCATAGGTATCGAGTACTTGTGACGGAATCATAATAATCATGAATATTAATATATTAATATAATATTTATTTAATAAAATAACATTGAGTAAACCAAAAGGCTACTCAGATTGTCATTGAAGCTAATAGGAAGTATTCTAACAATTTGTTTGTACCTTCAGTGATATTTTGCAAATTACTGCGTTTTCTAAGATTTGCGCTTCATTAGCAATATATTTATATGGCATAATAAAAAATACGGTAGTTAATAATAATTTATATATTAGTTTCTAAAGTAAAAAAGTAAAAAATATTACTTGCAGCAAAACAGTAAAATATACTTAAAAACATTGGAAACTTTTTATGTTTTTTTGATATTCAACATAGAGCATTGAATAACACAAAAGTTAGTTCTATTTCCTATAATAGTGTTGTCTGCGTCGACATGTTCGTCTCAGGCAATCAATCTCTGTCCGCCGCATCTGAACCACACTCTTCTTTGACTCGAGGTTTCTTTTTCAAATAAAATTAAACTCGAGAGCTCTCAACGTGCCTGATAGAGGAGCTTATCGAGGCTCCACATAAAAAAGGCGCGACAACTATACAGAAAACGAAAAAGGAAAATAAACTCAGACTTTGAGGAGTTTTCACAAATCGTCACACAGATCTCTTCTAGAGCAGAAACGTGAGATCTCTGCTGTCATTGGTTTTCATTCAAATTATTTCATTCCCTCATAGATGTGCTGATTCTGCCATTTGAAGCTGAAACAGTTTCACGACTTTCATCTCCAGGCACGGTAGATATCCCCTGGTATATCTTAGTACTAAAAACGAAGTCCAGATTCTATGAGAATGTCCTAGGGGGGTCAGAGGAACAAACATTAAATTTGGCAAGTACCCACATTTTGCAGTATTTAACCCGTGAGAAGGCGCGCTATGAGCAATTTGCTCACACAAAAATTGATTGCAAAAGTTTTTGGTGATCCTGACTTCATAGCGTCCCGAGCGCCTAGGTACCTTCCTAACTATTCAGCCCCTCCCCCCTCGCGCAACTTACGCGCCGTTCAGTCCCGCTGCGTCCGCGCAGTGAAGCACTTATGGAGGCCCTGCATCGTCGCGCGGCAATTTACTCATCGCGCGCCCATCCACGTAAGTTTTTTTTCGTATCAAAAAAATGTTATCATGTTTTTCTTATGTATTATTTTGTCAATTTGTATTAAATTGTTTATATCTTCAGATCTCAAATTCCTAATGAAGCGATTTGTGCCGATTCCTACGACTACTGCAGAGCCTAGGCCAAGTGGATTCTGTGCGATATGTCCTAGACGTAAGAATAGACGGTCAAAAAAAGCTTGCACTTTGTGCAAGAAATTACTCTGCACCGAGCACATAACGCATATGTGTTTAATGTGTTTCGAGAGGCACACTTGTCCTGATCTCATGGAAGAGTAAAACTTTTAGTTTTAATTTACCAAATTTTTTTTATTGTGATTTTTTTGAAGACTGCCAAAGATAGTAGGTCTAAAATTAGTTAATTTGTTATTTGTAGTAGAAGTTGCATTTATGTTTCATAGTTTGAATTAAATATCTTGTTTTCATATTAAATAAATGTTGTTTTATTAATTATGAACCCATTTATAGCCTTAAATACTAATATTGTAGAAATATAAGCATTTAAAGTAGTGTGAGCAATTTGCTCGCGCGCGCCTATCCATGTAACAACATTAGGCGCGCCTTCTCACGGGTTAAAACCGCCATTTGGCATTTATTATAATCTTGTCAACCCAATAGTATTCTCAGTGTTGGCTATACGAAAAGTTATATACATAATGTTACAATTGTTTGTGTCAATAAGTTGTCTGCTTGGCGCGCGGGGAATGTGTTGGTATCGGTGGGTTGGCAGCAACTAGCAGCACATTTTGTTTTTCGTGTTCATTCCATTTTTAAATTAAAATACTCCGCGCGTGCAGGCATTTACGAGTTAGTGCCGCCGCAAAAAGTTTAACTAGGTTTTGAAATAGTTATTTTGTCAGACTTTAAATAGTGTGGCAAGTTTTGTGAATTAAATTATTTTGTGCGAGTATTTTACTTTTTTTTTATTTAAAAACCTTCAGATGGATACTCAGTGTATAAAACGTTCTTGACGACATTCATAGGTAAATTATAAAGGTATATTAGACAGTTGGTCCGATAAATACTTGGTATAAGTACTGAACAAACAAAAAATAATCATAAAAAAAAATTTGACTCTTGAATACATTTTGTATGCAGATTAATTCTTATTTTGGTTCTTTTTTTGTTAGAAAGCTTATATCGATGTCAGAGCTTTTAACTTATTTTTAGTAGGTATATACAATATTTTTTACGTGAGTACCTACTGGTAGGCATAGACTGGCCGGTTCCCAGGTACCGCACTATCGCGGGGGCGTGCCGCGCGGTAATGCTATGTAAATCGACGGAAAAATCGGCAGCGGCCACTTCCCGCTGAAACACGGCGAGACATTAGCGCGTTACTGATACATCGCACGCTAGCTCGCGGCCGCCGTAACCATACACCCGCCTACTCCGCAATGCATTACGCGCCGGCCCTAACATCAAATAACTCCTCGTTTTTATAGGCGTGTACGAAAACATTGCCTTTAATAATGACATAACAAAAGCTTTGGGATATTAAGCTTCTGTTGTGAAATTATTTCGAGCTGGAAATATAATTTCTTCGAAGTTCGGAAATGTTTCGATTTGGTTATTCGGCTCCGGAGAATTATGTTTGTTGAGTGAGCAAAATTGCAAAATTGCAAAGTACGAATATTGTTAGCCGTTCTATCTGCTTGTAATAAAACAAGCTACTCCACAATATCTACTGGTGTTAAGATTTAATAATAGATCATAAAGTATATGAAGTTGTCAGCAAAAATGGCATTAAAGGATTTAAGGCATATTGAAGTAGTACAATAACTATCACGCTATGGTCTTCCCAAACGCTTTATTTTCTAAACCGCGGAGCTCATTGTGTCCGAAACGAAAACAATTAATCAGTGTCCCTCAAATCGGTTCTGCGGCGGCGGCGGCGGCGCGAACACTGCGTGTGGTACTTGGAGTTCCCTCTGCAACCACAGAGGGTCGGTGACCTCTGCCGCATCGACTGATAGCTTCACCGAAGCCTTCGACCTCAATCTAAGAACATCTCCAACACCTTGCCAACTCCATGTTATTTTTATCTAATTTGGTTGGTATTTAATATGAACCGCCCCCGACCTTTTTACATAGCGTGACGTGAGTGTTTAGTCTGATTTGACTGATCAAGGTACTAAAATAAAGTTGGTATACTAGCCAGCGTGTGGTCGGGTAATGTCCGGTGGGGACGGTTACCGGCCGCGCGAGCCGTCGCAGCTGTACGTTACCATTGATCTGCATCGTGTGCTGATATCTTAACTACCACTCACTCACACAACTACACCTTGAGTGCAGGTAACAGCCAGCTCTGTGTGCGTGTAAATACGTTTGTATAAGTGTGTGTGTGCAGATCTGGATTTAAAACACAGATATGATCTTACTAAATACCTATTGATAAAGAGCTCTGAAATATCTGAAATATGTATTTAAATTGAGATGTGTGATAGCAAAATCATGTCTGTTTCAAAATATTAACTGAAGTGCTTTTAAATAAAAGGCGACTCGCAAAAGCTTCTTTCTTAAAGACTGCTAAATAAAAGTTTCAAATAAACACATTAAGCGCGATATCTTCTTCGAAATCGCTTAAAGCCTTTTTGTTATCGCCGGATAGAGATTACACAGCATTTAAACATTTTTCATCAACTATTTAGGTACCTACAGCTTTATTGCTGTGGCAGTAAAGCTGATTGTCGCTTGCCAAGTTTGGTGATATCTTTATGTTAGTGATTTGTGTGGACTTTGCCCCCGTGTGGGTTAAATGGGGCGGAATTAAACCGTGTGCTATTATATTGAGCTACTTTAGGTTTTACAAGGTGTTTTATTGAAGTTATTATTCTGAAAATGTTTGTTTGAAAGGCTACGACAGGTCGTATAGCATTTTAGTTTTATTAAGATTTCATGGTTCGAGTACCTATATAATTTATTAGGTTTATGGTTGTATCAGGTGTACTTTAGATATAGCATCACTTATAATAGGACATCTGAACTGGCAGGTTGCCAATCGTATGATTTCCAAGAAATTGTCACGGACACAACCTACTGACCTAGTTCATAACTAACCCATCTAATAGCTACAATATGGTCGGTAATGGGATGGGACAGTTCAACTCACTGATATATTAATGCACTCCGTGATTGGTCCAACAGTAATCACCAGCTCAGCGCACTGTGACCAATGAATCAATCCGCGACACTACTGCATGCTATGATATATTGTGCCAAACGTAATACCAACCATATAGATATGAAACTAACATAAATATCATTTCCATGTCATTAATTACCTAATCCCTAAATATACCAGCTTCGTAACATTATCGGGTCAATTGAATTTTATGATAAAGTCAAAACCACAGCTGTTTTCTTACTTAAATATACACCTCTTAAAAGCATAAGAAAGCTGTATGCTGGAAATTCACTTCTAGGCGTCGTTCGTAGTCTTAGTCACAGCATAAAATAATAGTGTGAACTCCTAGGGCTGGCAATCAGTTCCACACACAGCGCTGATTACTCTCTCCGTGCAACAACATGACAACATTGACAACCCTAGATTGAAGCAGTGTAGCCGCTTGCAGTAGGTCAACTTAATCGCCTAGCTGTGATATACGTGAACTACGGGTGATATAGCTAGACATTGCAAAGCAATGCTGCACGCTGCATGCTGGTTATTGACAATATTGACAACCGCAGATTGCACATCATGTGCAGAGGTGATTGAACGTGATACTACAAGCAGTGAATCCGCTTTGAACATTAATAATAGTATTGAACAATGAATCAAGCCTGATGACTATTTACAAAGCGACCGGAATCGAAATATGGTATCGGTCATATTAAAATATCGCACCCAACACAAATAAACGTTAGATACGTCTTCATAAGTAAGCTTAGTTTTGCTGACATTAGGCTGCAGTGTCTGGCGATGACCTCGGGGCTTGGGCTGGTCGTCTCGCTCCCGCACCTCCCGCACTCATGCGTAAGAGCGGGACAGATACACACACAGTAACGCACGGAATTATTGAAAAATAATTATTTTTAGCCTAACAAATCATTAGTTCAGATTGCCAGATTGAAATGCCAAATCTATGAAGAAAAAACTGACAAATATTTGTGTGAAATTAAAACATAATGCCGTTTAGGAACAGTTACAAGATTTAAAATTTTCAAGATTTCAGATTTGATTTGATTTCAAAGAAATCAAAGTTTCACTTTCAATATTTTTTTCGTCTAGTAATAATATAGTTAGAATAATTTCAGTTGGTCATATTAAAGGTTAGGGTCTACTAAGTATCATATTTTTTTACATAATATTCAGTCATCAAAGAGGCATCACAAGGAGAAAACCTCTCGTTTGGCAGATACCCAGCCTTAAGGTTGGTACAGTACAGTATAGAAAACTAGAACTGAGTTTGAGTCAAGCCAAGAGTCTCTGTAAAAGCCAGCTAATATTGTATAATAACGCGGTCACATTTTACTCCATGCAATATAGTTTCATCCAAGAATGTGTTCATTGCATCGTAAGTCGCGGCCGCAGCGCTTCCCATATTGTATTTCTAGGTTCCGGCAGTAACTTCCTGTCAGAATAAACGTCACCATGTTTCTTGCTGCAGCAACATTAGCTCTAACTTCGGTCAAGCATTATTGGCTTCGCTTACATCGCAGGCTATCTAACTGAGACTCTATGTCGAGGAGGATAAGGTAGGTTTCGATAGAATCGGATATCTCGGCGTTTATTGTTGAAATATGCTAAGCGGTGACGATAGCGCCCCACGGAGCTTCGGCCGCGCTCATAAACTGCCGGCGAGCCATACATTATATACGCTGCCTTTTCGAAAAACAATAACAACCATGCAAAGTCCACCTTAATTCGAGTGCCACAGAGTTGTAAATCGATTGCGGCGAATAGTTCCAAATGTTACAGTGGTAAAGTAGTTAGTTTTCAGGATAAGCTGGAAATATGAATATGGAAGACGACAACTCAACTGAGTTGCTGCGTTGTAGCGGCTTGACTCGCGCCTCACCTACACTTCACCTGCGCTTCACCTGCACTTCACCTGCACTTCACCTGCACTTCACCTGCAACTCCTCCTCACAAGCATCTACCGCTATATAACTGTCGTCGTATTAGTTCACCCAGAGAACAGCCTTTCAAATCTATATAAAACAATGGATGAGTGTCGATTAACACACAGCGTCATTATGTCTTTGAAGCAGAGAAATTACCGATATTTTGAGTAGGTGCACTAAAATCTTTAATTAAGTAAACTAATGGTGAGTATTTATATAAAAAATTCAATCAAAATATGTACACCACAGGCATTTAACGTACTTCCCACGCCACTGATGTCGTAAGAAACCACGGAGAATCCAATATTTATTTAAAAAATATAACTTTTACACTATGTTAGTGCTAACAATGTTAGTGCTAACAATGTTAGTGCTAGATGGACTTAATGCTAATAGCATTGTCTACTAGTCTTTCAGAGCGTGCAAGAAAATGATGTGTATAATTACAGTGAATACAGTAGGTAAAAGCAATACTATTGGTTTCACTGTATTCACCAAGTTTTTAAGGTGAGCAATAAAGAATTTTCATTGATTAATATTTTACGGCAGACTCACGCTAATTTTCAAAGCCCCGTTTTACAAACATCAAATGACGGCCGCTATTACACCGGAAAGCAACGCTTAGGTGGCGGGTAGTCAGCTGTCCGCCGCCGCCGCCGCCGCCGCCGCCGGTAGCTCCTCCCGTTATTAAGTGCCGGCATTAAAGCTACCTCTGAGGCATCGCTACTGCTGTGTTACAAGCACACGGGGTACTTTTGTGTAAATAGTAATAAGTTAGTCAAACAATAAATTATACAGTAAACTTTCTCTAGCTAGTAGCTAGTGGCTTAGTGAGTAAAATACTGTTGGGCTACGAACTAGTTTTCTGTTCAGATATCTACTCATGAAAAACTATTTCAAAAAATCAATTACAGTCATATTGGATTTACAGTAAATTAGTATGGGATGTAAAATAAACGGTTACTTTGTATGTAATCGAGTGTTTTGCTTACTTTAGAGGGCATTATTTCAAACCTGACTTACTTTTGATTTGACTAGACCTCAAACTATGCAGTTGTATGACTATGTAAGTTGCTTGTACTGTGTGTGTGTGTGTTCGTCGCAGCTGATACAGTTTCCTCCACTGCGTATGTAGTAGTTAGTACGCCGCTATCTTCGGCTCGGGTTCCGGGCTTTTAATTAACTTTTTAATTCGTTCATTAGCGAGTGCTGCCCTCTGCTGACAGTTTTAAAATAAAGTACACACTTTATGTTGTACGTCGTATCGCGTGTGCTTAGATGTCGAGATTGGAGGTAGCCTTGCACTTTGCGTTCAAAGCTGGTTCGTTCACGTGACAATGCTTATCACCAACTCGCTGCCTTTGAACGGCTTGGACACGATGTCACTACATTTTGATCAGCAATAAAGCACTGGGAAATAAAAAAGACACATTTTAAGCTTGGAAATCTGTAAGATCTAATAAATACATAAAAATAGAGTGTCAATAATATTCCTAAAAACTGAAATATGTCAGAAAAATATGGTTTTTTCTCTAATGATACTCAGAATATGAGTTCAAAATGAACGCGCTATCTGAACTATCGTATGAATAGAAGCGGAAAAAGGGCTCCGCACGGCTGCACAGGAATTATCCATCTATTTTTGTCCCTGACAGTACCCACTCGATCGATTGAGTAGCAAGTTCATCTCGTTCAAGTTTGCAGCTTATATTGACGCCTTTTTTATAAAACACAAAACTTTAATAATATTTTTGAAGGCCGACTCAAAGCGGCTCTATATTACATCTCATACGCTTCAATAAGTTCACAAACACACCATGTTTAACCGGGAACTAAGCAACGATTTCCGATGCTAAATAAACTTTTGACGCGATTCCGAATTCCCTGCTCATCGTAACGTGAAGGTAAATAACGGGCGTTTGTAAAGGAGGCGTAATTGAGTAAATAAATAATGCTTATGAGCCTCCGCTTGGTAATGAGCGCGCGCCGACGGGAGCGCGCGAGACTTACTTACTATATTGTGGAAAGCTAAAAAATACTGTTTATGTATTGAATGAAATAAAGAAACAAACGTGTACCTGAAAAATGCAATCTAAGCTTGAGTGGCACAATGGCGAACTGGATAAGCAGGCTCATAAATAAACGGCAAGAAAAGCGATGAAGCCGTAAGTTTGTGGATTGTTTTTCTGTAGCTTATTCATGCAACAGTATGCAAGTGAATTAAATTATCTTTAAAATCATGAAGTGAATTAT
The DNA here is from genome assembly GCA_963576535.1 of Plemyria rubiginata. Classification (NCBI taxonomy): domain Eukaryota; kingdom Metazoa; phylum Arthropoda; class Insecta; order Lepidoptera; family Geometridae; genus Plemyria; species Plemyria rubiginata. The sequence goes on from OY754923.1 coordinate 11,765,171, forward strand.
CTTTAAAATCAACATCAGTAACGTTATTCAAAATCAAAAGATCATAATTCCCTCACAATCTACTTAATGATAAAACTAACCCCGCTGTTCTTGGAACCCTTGCGGCGTATACCTACTTAGTTTGTAAGTGACAGGAAAATGGTGAAATTGAATGTTCTATCGCAGTTTCATTTGTGCGGTCCCTGAGTGACGTTATCCCGTCTCGCTCGCTCGCGGCGACGTGCCGTGCATCAGAGCAGCTCGTCCGGCGCACTGCACTGCCGTCTGCGAGCACACACCAGCCGTGAGCTTAGCGCTGCACTCTTTATTTTAATTATTGAATTTAGAAAAAAAAACAAACACTAACAGAATTCAATTTCCAAGTATTTTGAAGATATCTTTATTATTTTTATGAACTGGCTATTGTTTTTTATTACCGTTTGAAAGAACTGGCACTGTGCGTGCATATACATTGTTGAAGAGGAAATCTCGTGAGGAAACCGGCATGCGGTAGAAACTTAAAAGTTATAAAACATAAAAAATTGGAATGTGCTCGAAAGGAGCCTCTTTGAGGCACACTTAAAACCTTTCACCACACTGTTTTGAAAGAACTAGTGACGCGACAAGAATAAAAAGAACAAGAAGAATGGCTATTTAACTATAAAGCTTTTTGCAATGAAAGAGAATAAGAGCACTGGTGGTCTAGTGGGAGTGACCCCGCCTTCCGATCGTAAGGTCGCAGGTTCGAATCCGGTCGTGCGCCAATGGATTTTTCTATCGAAAAATTTATGTGCGCAATGCCAGTGCTCAACATCATCGTGAGGAAACCAGTTAGTATTCCAACAGCGGCGATGGGCTTGCAACCTGTCACGTATGGAATACTAACTACTGCAAAATGTGGGTATGTGCCAAATGTAATGTTTGGACGTACCTCTGACTACCCCCCTTAGACAGCCTCAAAAGAATCTTGAGTTAGTACTTGGTACTGAGAGATCTGAAGGGATATCTACCGTGCCTGGGGATCGAAGTCTGTTTCTGTTTCTTTTTGCAATGATTGAGATAAATAAATAGGCGATGAAAGTACTCGCTTGAAAATAGTTCGTAAACTCCCAATGCCTCCCATCCGCAACCACAAGCTCACGCGAGACGAGACGAGACGAGACGAGACGAGACGAGACGCAGCACATGTACTACGAACCACAACAACTTGCGAAGAGTGGGAGAACTAGTACCCACCTCGATATAATATACGGCATTACACGGCCGTAAAATAACCCATGTATAATGCCGGTCGTGATCACCAACTCATGAAATATCAAATATTCATATAAATATTATTATTAGCATTTGGCCTTGTTACAATTTGCAAGGCTGATTAAGACGAGGACAAGAGCTAATGTGACTCTCGCTCGCACGTTTTGACATTTTGAAAGATATAAAATAACTGAACCCATTTTCGAAAAATCGCAAACAACCATTTTGTGATGTGCAATCACATTGCGCACACTTTAGTAAAAAAGTCATTTTGATCTATACAAGTTTTCCTACTTAAAAGTTTGCTTTTCTAGTTTTCGTACTCAAGCAAACTTTTGAGCAGGAAAACTAGCATCAATCAAAATGAAATTTTTACCAAACTGTGTGCAATGTGATTGCACACAAAATAGTTGGTTGCGATTTTTCAAAATTGGGTTTAGTGATTTTATATCTTCAAAAATGTGGAATCGTGCGAGCGAGAGGTACATTAGGTGTTGTCAACGCCTTAAGTAGGCTTGGTCACGTGGAACGGGCACCTAGCTTTGAGACGTTTCATAGTGATGCTTGTGGTTCAACTGAATAAATGCCTTTCAACTCTGACTTTTACGATAGCTGTATTATAATATTTCTACATTAGTTAGTATTCACGTGAATACTAACTAATGTAGACTAGACTGGACTACTGCTGCTAGCTGCCACTGAAGTACTTACAAACCCTTCACCGCCGCTAGTGTGTAAAGTAAAGTAAAGTAAAGTAAAGTTTATTTTGAAACAGACAGAACAGTGTACATAGGTAGTTACATAACTTACATAGTAGTTGTTTATGAATACAAAAACATTATCCTACAGTATCCTACCTTGATTAGTTCTGTTGCCCACACTAGGTCTCTTTCGAGCCTGTATAGCGGGCCAACAGCTACTCGCCTCGGCATCTCTATTATAGGTACTACATATTTCATAATAGGTAAGTGTTGTCGGTGTCTGGATGTTAGACGAGACCAACGTATTACACTAGTGTTGTGAGAGAAAGTCTATTCTGTCTAAAACCTCTATTCTGTGTACCTCTGGCTTATTATTAGAAGTACGTAACGAATCTATGAGGCTTACAAAAAGTTGTTTATCTACCTACAAATACTACTCCACAAATAGCGCACGCACAATTCCAGACAGCAAAATACTACTCCACAAATAGCGCACGCACAATTCCAGACAGCAATCCTAGAGATCCTGAGTAGTGGTAGTGCACGTACTGCACGTGGGTACTACTCTCGTTCGCGTTATGCCTCTTCTGTTACACAGTGCGTTGTTCAGTCAAGCTGTTGCGAACACCACGAGTTTATTAACCTTGTCGATGTGGTTTCTTTAGGAACCGTCTTTCACCACACAAGTGAGACTTTCCCGTACGAACTTACCAAGACATAATGTTGTTGCAATGGAATGTATATTTTGCGTTCTTAATTAACTCAAAACCATTGTAGTAATAAGGAAAATGAGCGTAGCATGTCACAAAGTACACTCGTGGCAGGCTTCATTGCGCCGCCGCTGCCGCTACAAAATTGTTTATTACAGTCGGCAGCGTCGCAGGACATCGTGCAGAAACCCTGTGTTTCTGTGACATGAGGGCAGTCGGGAAATTAAATGAAACACAAAGGACCGTCCGTCGCGTCCGGCAGAGGGCGCCCCGCGCGTGACGTCACACTGCGCGCTCCTCTCATTATTCGCTGAATAGGAACTCTACCTGAAAATTGGCTTTTTCAATTACTTTTTATAAACATGAATGAATGAATATAAACTTTTAGCTCCTGTTAGGCGCCACGTATCCTGGACATTTATTAAACAAGCATGTTTTTGCATCTTTTCGTAGATTATTTATACAGCCAGTTGTATTTCAAACCGCGATCTCTTTCGGTAAAGGCCCTTAATCTGGTCTTGAATACCGTATTTGATCTTTGTTTTGTAAATTTGAATTCTGATTCATAACTTACTAATATATTATATCTATGCTAAAAAAACACTATGGCACATAATGTTACTTTAACTGCAAAATCTAACATAGAGTTTTGCTAAAAGCATAAAAAAGGATAGCGTCCATTTGTGCGTGAAGCACGCGCCCGCCCCGCGCCGTCCCCCCCCCCCCGCGCCCCCCGCGCCCCCCGCGCCCCCCGCGCCCCTCGTATGACAAATGCGGAAGATTAGCAGTTACGGCCACCACAGTCCCACAACATTACAATAAGCCTTCCTTACAAATAGCACCAACCCTTACGCGGCACTTGTTACAAACCGGCCAGATGCGTGCTTTCATAAAATTAAATATTTTTTATCTCAGCCGTTACAAATAGAATTCGTTTTATAATAAAATGAATGACAGAACTGTTGATAACACCTATAAGAAAACATTGCCACGTAAGTCACGTCATAGGAACGTGCCCTACGCAGAATTTAAAAGGTGATATTACAGTCGGAATGACACTCAACTTGCCCTCAGTGGAGGAAGTGTTGCGTCGTTGCTCACAGTCACAAATAGCTTCATAATACGGATAAAGTAAGTGTTGCGTCGTTGCTCACAGTCACAAATAGCTTCATAATACGGATAAAGTAAGTGTTGCGTCGTTGCTCACAGTCACAAATAGCTTCATAATACGGATAAAGTAAGTGTTGCGTCGTTGCTCACAGTCACAAATAGCTTCATAATACGGATAAAGTAAGTGTTGCGTCGTTGCTCACAGTCACAAATAGCTTCATAATACGGATAAAGCGCTCACCGTCTATAACTCATTTAGTTAGGTATTGTTTTTACAAATCAAATGTCGCACAGGAAGCTAATCTCACTATTTGAATGCTGAAAAAATATTCAATTTGAACGCGAATAAATACTTTATTGAATTGTTGTGATTGTGAGTGTAGAACAAACAGGACGAGCCAGCGCTGCAGCGCTGCAGCGCTGCGGGGGACCAGTTCATTTGTCCGCCGCCCTTTGATTCATTACTTAGCGAGAATAGTTTCATGCCTAACGATATCGTTGTTTCATAAAACTACAACAATGTAACTTCAATCAGTTTTGGTTACTTAAAAAAACATACTAGTTATTTAAAATTAAATAATTTTCATTTTTTTTTTAATTATTCAGTAAAGTAAAGTAAAAATGTGTTTTATTGACATAATACAAGCACAAAAAGAAAAAGGTATGCTAAGATGGTTTGGGCATGTAGAAAGGATGGATGAAAGAAGATTGACGAAAAAGGTGCATCAGGCGAGTGTGAATGGGACTGTTGGGAGGGGAAGACCTCGGCGGACCTATCTAGATCAGATAGCAGATGTTCTAGAGAAAGGCCAGCTCAAGAGTACCCTAAACCGACGAGCATGTAAGAAGAATGTTATGAGAGTGAATGAAGCGAAAGAGGTATGTCAGGATCGTAGCAAGTGGAAATCCGTGGTCTCTGCCTACCCCAATGGGAAATAGGCGTGATTGTATGTATGTATGTATGTATACAAGCATAGTTATAATTTGAATCCATAGGCTCCCGAACTAGTTAATAACTGTTTCAGGAGCCAGTTAGTAAATAACATAGTTGTGTGTACCGATGCAAACCTCAATATTCTTGTAGTTTAAACTTTATTTCGTACGATACGCAATATTGAAATACTTAATCCCGAAACATTTGAGAATTGCTCGTGCGTAGCGTGGAAAGTTCACATTACTTTTAATAAAAGGGAAAAGGGCAGTCTCCTCGTCTCCATGAAGGCACACTTGAGGGCAATAAATCTAAATTCCCCGTCACTGTGATATGTGACGCGTTTCGTTCCGCTCACAGTGCGACGATATTTTTATCGTTTCGAATAAATTTCGTCCGTTTCCAAAGCGCACAAATCATTCTCTAAATTGTTATTTTTTGTTGGAATTTAAACAATTCTGCCGCGAGCTCTGTGTACAGTCTGTGTTGTTGGCGAACGAACGCGTCCCTCCCGAGCGAGAGGTACCAGCGGGAAGAAAACCTGATGTATTTTACATTAAAATATCCTATTCATTTGGTAATCAAACCTTTGACAACCATCCATCCCAAAAAATGGATATCGCAAAGTACATACAGAAGTATATTTTTTAAAGTGATAATATGTCATACTTTTGTGGATACCTTCCCAGAACATCGTGGCTCACAGGAGGCTACAGCCAGCGCTCCCGTGGTTGTGACGCGTGAGACGGAGTGACGTGTGCCGCGACACGTCTGACTGTGACGCGCCGCACGTGCTCTCGTAGCGCTGGCTATGATAATCCGCTGACAACATTCTGAATGTGTTTCGTCATCTCGTTGCGTACGACCGCCGCAATACGGACGGCATACGAACGTATTCACAAGACTTACATTACACTCTGTCACATACAACTCAGTAGGATGGATGATTCTGCAGACTGCTGTAGAATTGAGTTTCATATCAAGGTATCTTCTTAAGTTTCCTCAGACGTTGTGGCCTCGCATTTTGATGGTACGTGGCGTAAACTCATTCACAATTTTTTTTTCAATACTAATAATTTATTACTTTATACGATCTACTAGCGATCCGCCCGCACGCCTCTGCTTCGCACGGGTGCACATATCATGCATGCTTATACATATAAACCTTCTTCTTGAATCACTCTATCTATTAAAAAAACCACATCAAAATCCGTTGCGTAAGTTTGAAGATTTTAGCATACATAGGGACATGGGGACATAGGGACAGAGAAAGCGACTTTGTTTTATACTATGTATTGAAGTGCCGTTATGTTATAGTTCCAAATAAAATAAAAAACCATAATGTACAAATCAGTACTCATAATGCCCGGATTGTTCAACATAAGCATTGCCAAAAAACTAGGGAACTATATAAAGCCTTCTCGTCAAGGAAATGAAAATTGCTGAAATCCTTTTGTACATTCTCTTCGGCTTCGAATCTGAAACTTTAATTGAGTTCATAGTTTAACTATCTGTGACTGTACAGTGTACGCACACAAACATGCGTTTTACTGACAAAAATTGAATAAGCTATAAAAACTGTAGCGGAAGGAACTGTTCACGTGTCTGTTAGCAGGGGGGGGGGAGAGAGAGGCGCGGGGGGGAGGCCAGGGGGAGGGTATGTATGAGCAGGTGTAGCCAGTTTTGATAAAATATAAAAACCGGTTAAGTCCAGTGTGTGCGCTTTATGACAGGTGCAGACAAAATTGGAACATTAAAATTTTATGTCGGGCTTAGTAAATTGTTTGAAGACGAGAGGGGTGTTTAAAATATTGGGCTTAAAAGTGTTTCAGTACTTAACTGAGTACTAGAATTTTTTTCTTTGCGTCGGAATTAGTAGTTATATGTAGCAGCACCTAACCCACCTGATGTTAAGCTAATATAATGTTCAATGTTATTTTATATTTCTAGTCACACTTACACATAAAATAGTTCGCTTGTTGGAATTGTCTGGAACACTTTAACCAGTCGCTATTATAACTGGCGAGTGGTGATGAACTCTACACTTAGCCTCCAGCAGGCTGCGGGGTCCCACAATCAGCATAGTTAATCAACATAACTGTAACCGCCGTGGCGGGCGGTCGTTATCAATAATTAAAATAATTATTTTATTGGGCTATCATACAAATTAGGTCGAAAGGGTCAAAAAGTGGTCAAATTTCTAGCTGACTCATATTTGAGTTTTGAAGAGCTCACGGAATACATATTAACTAAAACTAGTATAATATTATCTTATATTAAATAAATACAAACTGTAATGATTTTACAAAATAGACATCGAACCAATTGAGCTATCGACAGATGGTCGCAAACGATCCATTTTGAATTACGTTATTGTGTTATGGCGGACTTGATTACTCCGAGAGCTGTATTTTAGCTGTGGTAGTCGTAGTCAGGTATTATTATGATTGATGACGACTAACCTAACGACCTGATTTGATGAGGTCCGAGGTAGCAACTGTTTTTGGATTTTGGGGTAATCACAACAAAGCCGTTACAATAACTACGATAAATAAAAAAGTATAACTTTCACTATGTAGGTAGTAAGTATTATGAATAATATACTGTTATTCTCATTAATGTACAAAGTTAACAACGGTCCGCAGCTCAGCTGCTAAATGTGTGTGTATGTGTAGTATATTGTCTAAATACTTGTACTCATTGTACTTTTATTTGACAACCTCTGTGGCGCAGCGGGCGAGAGCCTGCCTGCGACGCAAGAGGTTGCGGGTTCGATTCCCGCCTTGGAACAAATTTGTGTACGATCTGCAGAAATTTGTTCCGATGGTCTGGGTGTTTTTTATGTATAATAAAAAAAAATATCTATCTTTGTAAGTATATAATGTATTAAATATATCAGTTATCTAGTACCCATAACACAAGCTTTGAATAGCTTACTTTGGGGCTAGATAGTGCTGTGTGGATTGTCCAGCATTATTTATTTATTTATTTATTTGTAAATAAATGAGTTGTACGTATGAAACCTCGCTGGACTATACGTACGATACATCAGCTGCGGTCGTTCGTCTGGCAGCCTGTAATGGCGCACAAACGTAGCGAGTTAAATATAAATTAGAATGCTCGAACATAACGAAGGAAAGGTTTATGACTGCGAGGGAATAATGCGAAGGATACACGAGTAGCCGCCGCGCGGCTTCGTGGTCTGCGCGGCGGCCATCCGGGACGTGCTTGCTACATTGCTCGTGTTTTGATGGACGATTTATGCAATGTTTTTGATAGGAGAGTAGTAGTAGTAGTAGTAGTTGTTGAATCATAGCTTGACTTTCCAAGCCATGAGCCTCGATGACGAAAGCTTTTGGGCGGCCGCAATAGCTAGACATATTCTTCACCAAAAATGTCCAAACTTCCAGTAAATCAGTAGCCATTCTGAGACAAGGTCCAAATTCTATATCGTAGTGTTGCGGGCCGCACGAGGCCGTCACTAGTTCCCAACTGACGGCGGCCTGGGCCCGCACTGGGAGTGTGCCGGTGCCGAGCTGCCGACCCAGCGCTCGGCACTCGGCGACCGATCGTCGTCCACACTCGGGAGAACATGTAAACTCGCACTACGTAGTGGCCGCTAACGCCGCACGGACACCGTCGATTGTGGCTAATATTGCAGCGCTCGACGTATTTCCCACTAGTGTTGCACGCTCGCCTCGTGCAGCACGCACGCTACGGATCTCACACATCGTCTCACTTCGCTTGTGGGTGAGAAGCAAAGGAAAGACGCGGACAGACGGCTTAGTGCACACTGCTGTTGTTGTTGTGCGCATTTGATGCTATGACTCATCGCGCGGCGGGTTAGAATTAGACAGTATTGATGACTAGATAACGGCCGTTATTCGGATACGTCCCATTACTGGTGCGCGTCCCATTACTGGAGACCGAATAAAACGTAAGCACTCGTGTTCGAGAGGTCTGATTCAATTCCACTGATGAGTACACACCTACGTTCCCTGTTTGAATAGAAACACCGTGGAAATGGGATTCGGTTTTGAGGACATTATGGAAATGAAATATTTACTTAACCAAAATAAATTGGCGCTGAATCTCTATTGTGTTTCCATTACTTTGCAATGTCAGCCGCTAGCAGAGGTGTGACGCGGCCCGTGTTCCTATTAGTTGGTAGTACGGTGCGGCTTATGTGGATGTGATATTTCATTTTGTTGGCAAAGCCGTAAAATTTTATCTTTTCGATATTTTTATGTAAATTCAGCACAAATAGCAGATTGCCTTTCTGTCCGGCTGCGGCCGCAGTGTGCGTGTGTGCCGACACACGCACACTCACACATAGATGCGTGCCTGCTTATCACTGCGGATGTTTAAGAACATACCTACAATACATCCATTAATATTAATATTTTATTTATAATTATATTTTTAACAGAAATTAATCATTTCTAGTGTGTTTGAGCACTCCAATCGATGTTTGAAATTAAATGTCTCCAAAGACTGAGCTTTGTACTATGGCTTCAATACTTTATGCTGATTCTCACTTTCTAGATGCTGCTTCACTGCTATAATTTTTAACCTTGCTTTATCTTTTATGAAGCGTATGTAGCCAAAGAGTGAATGAAATGGTCTTTGTAAGTAAATTTTGTCCTGTTTAACGCAGCCCTCCCAGACTCCAGTAGAAGGTGTGCCAGTGATTCTGATTATCAATTCTAGAGTTTAGTACAATCTCGATTGTTCCTGGAACGTTCTGTGATCGCATCACCGCTGTCTCGGGCACCGGCGGGGCGGGGCGGGGCGGGGCGGGGCGGTATCACAGCCGCATGTACCACTTGCTACTTTTGTATCAGAAAGGACAATTATAGTTGTAGCTTGGAATGAGCAGAGCTAGGTTACTTCTAAAATTGTAGGAAAGTATCCAACAATATCGACTGCATCACTGATAAACGGCAAAGAGGCGGTAGAAACAAGAAGTCTTAATTTCTTGTTTGCGCGCTTGGTGCACGTTACACATTTATACTCGAGTAGCTAATAGCGTGTTGTCAACCAGCTGTTTGTAATGAGCTGCTTGAATACGTTAGTGGCGGCCGCGGCGCGCGTGCCCGCGAGTGTGTCCTGAAATTTAATTAAACAAACTTTATTCTAATTCAATTTGCAAACAAGTTTACAAATTGAATTTAGCCGCCGATCGCGATTACAACGATCAGGCGATAGGACCTGCGAGTACGTGCGCGACTCACGTACGTGATACGTGCACGTAAGTGACGCGTGTCCTTATTGTATCCAGCGCGTATAATTTTGCAATAAGTGAGATTTTCGGGTATTTCCCTTTCAGTTTTCATAGCGGCTCCTTTACTTATTTAATAGTTAAGCATAGCACATAATAAAAGCTGTTACAAAATAAATCTATAAAATGTGTACAACTAATCCCATTAGCTTTTCTATTCGATATCGTGTCACGTCACGTCACGTCACGTCACGTCACGTCACGTCACGTCACGTCACGTCACGTCACGTCACGTCACGTCACGTCACGTCGCGTCACGTCACGTCACGTCACGTCACGTCACGTCACGTCACGTCACGTCACGTCACGTCGTGTCGCTTCAGGCGAAATAGAGATCAGACAAAACTAAAATCAGCCATCCGCCGCCGGACTGCATATTAAAGTCGCGATAAATTCCGTTCAAATTGCTTTTCAACTTCGTACAAAATATAGTTATATCTCTGTTAATAGTGAATGTAATTTTGTCAAAAATATAATAACGACAATTCGTTTGCAACTAATATTCTTTTAATTTTGTTTGGATAACAAATTTAAAGATTTTATTTTATGGATTTCATCATGTCTGTTGCTTCGCAATGCGGCTTTATACATGCCACTTTTTTATGACACTAAATATTATGTATTCATATAAGAGTGGAGTTACTGAAAATAAAACTTTTCTTTGTTGCAGTTTCAGATTACAGCTTTTATCACTCACGTGAACTAAAAGCTCGGACGCTCTACGGCGTAGCATAGTGCTACGGCGTAGCGTAGAGCGTCTATGAGCTCATATTGAGCTATAAATACAGAAAGCAATTTCAGTAGTCTACAGAACGTGCTTTAAAATCTTAGAATAAAAATGTAGCGAGTGGCGCCCTCTGCCGCCGCCGCGAGGGAGCGCTTCAATAGCTGTATTATAGCGTTTATCATTTATATTATGAAGCAATTGATGCAAAACAACGCACTGTTTACACCAAATGCTATTTCAGGAACTACAAGTAGCAGACGAGTAGTTTTGACGCAGGAATTGCAACTGCTAGAGTAAGTACGCGAATGTGACATACGAGGGGTTGTGTTTACTAATGGTGTCATTTCATTAGTCGAGGGCGCAAGAACTCGTTAATATAACTAAGAAGGCATTAGTCCGCAGATAACGTTATTAATCCGTGCAAAGATACTTATTAAATTACTTATTACGTACATTTGGGCGACACGCGCGCGCGTGCTTCATGGAGATACGCTTTATTGGTTTATGTTAGCCTTCATTATTGTTGCAGCGTCTTGGATTATAAATAACGAACTAAATAATACATTATTATTTATAATTGGATTACATACCCTTCAGAACAACCATTTCTTACAACTATATTAGGTATAATTTGACCAAATTTCAATACTAAAATGGATTTCAAAATGTCTCGTCTGTAATTAAACATTACATACTATTATTTTAATGACATGAATGAATCACAAAGCTTTGTGTTGTTTCGCTGCGATACAACGTGGTTACGTGTTACTGTATGCGACCCGCAGGCTTCATACCCGAATATTTCGCGTTGTTAACAAATTGAAACGTTCAAGCAACATAAATACTGATTCTGCTAAAATAACCTGCTAAATCCTTACCTATCTCGACGCGCGTCCGGCACGCGCCGCGTCGCACCGCGTCGCACCGCGTCGCACCGCCGCGTGCGCAGCGTGGCTTCTCCCGCACTGGTCTTTTTGTAACTATATTCGGTCGTGGTTGAGCAGTTGGCTGCCTATTATGCAAAAAGGCTCATTTGTACGTATTGTTCTTCGCGAACCTTTGAAGGAAATGGTTTATTTATTTCCGAGCACTAAGGATTCCCACCGCGACCGCGACCGCGACAAGCATCAGCGGCGCGCCTCTCTCGCTGCGTCAGCTGGACGTCGCGCGTCGCGCGTCGCGCGTCGGATCGGCAGCGCAATCAACCGCTTTTTGTTAACACCGACATCTTTATTTCACGGAGATGTCTTTCTTGCGTGATATTCCGTAGATTCTACTCTTGAAAAGTTTCACTGATTTACTTAAACCATTATATTTACTTGAACCTGGATGTGGCTTACTAAATCATCCCATCCAAGCAGGATCCAAGTAGGTACTACGGTAATTTATAGCTTGTAACTGCTGCTGTATTTAAATGTGGCAAACGTTTTAGGCTAGACCTCAGGTAGGGAGGGGTAGGGGGGGGTACGGCGGAGGTAGGCACGTCAGTAAATCAAGTTAGCCACGCATTACTAAAACATTTGACCCTTGTTACAGAACAAGGGTTCCACTAATGCCAACAAACGAGATTCCGTTTGTGCGACCCTGAACTGCCTTGAGGTGCCCCTCTCCTCGCGTCTCCCCTCGCCCCTCTCCACGCTAGACGTTCGGAAAATTTAAATTTTATCAATTATGCCATTGTTTCGATGAAAAGCTTCTCGACAAATGATTAGCAAGCATAAACGAATGAATGGCAATTCATATTTTGTAAGTTTAACAACAAACTAATAATGACATTCGACGTTTACTTTTGCGTCGTATTTACCACTAGTTGCTCCCCGCGGTTTCAACCGTGCAGATTTAAACAACAGTGCAGCAGATTTGAACAACTCGCAATGAAATGAAAAGGCGCGCGAGCATCGGAAAACTATTAGGCATCGGCGCCGCCGACGCGTTCGCTTGCGAACAATTCGTCGATGCAACAACGACTACCCTCCAATTCACCGGAGCTAAGTGCTTGTCAGTAATAATGGTTGGCAAGTGTTGAAACTTTTTGAATAATTATGGGTTGCTGTCTTTTTGTTGAATTTTGCGCTTAAATTGTGCGCTGCTGTAGCGAGGCGCGACTGGCTACGATGAGCTGACGCAGCCGCCGTGCACTGATGAGAGGGCACGCGTGGGGAGGCGTGCCCGAGCATGCTAACTACATTTATATACGCTTCTATTAATTGTTCTCAATTAAACGATCGTTAAAAATACAACAGTCGATATCGGACATGTGTGTAGGTATATTTTGATACTGACTGTGGAAATATAAATGCTGAAATTAGGCTATCATAACCTGGTGACATACCAAAACCATCACTATATAGTATATATTATTGTGTAGGTAGCTATTGCATCAAAAAGATGATAAATGAATCAGATGCCATATCTCATCATATCAACGTTGTATTATTTCAACCGCTATAATTAATTATCTTTTATTGAAAAACGAGAAAAGGCATCAAACAACGTTATTGTCCGAATCCATTCAATTCTCGATTAGTACAAACAAAACAACAGAAATAAATTCCAGCGGTTAAAAAACATAAATGTGTTTCATGTGGACATAACCCGCGATGAATCGTGTGGACAATGCTGCCCCCTCCCCCCCCCCCCCGCTGAGGCAGGTGACATCGCTTTTTACCCTATTACAATATTGGTGATTGTTCACAGGATGATCTATAGGTATGGGGAATGGGGAAAAACATCGGAACCGGTGTTCATGTTTTGTCAACAATAGCGACGGCACACCAAACATCATCATCAACCTGAACCAACGCACTGCTGCCTAATGATAACCAGTAGGCATACTCCATCTAATCTCCACCATCATTGAAAGCTTGCTTGAGACATCGCGCTTGGCGTTTCTGTCGAAACAGAGTGGTAAAAGCATTTTAGGTGCGCCTTACAAGAGGATCCTTTCGGACACTAACGAACGAATGGTGACCGATCTTTCTGCGCTAAGTAAAACATTCTGCCGTAAGTTCGAAGATACAAAAAAAGAAAGCGCATTATCATTGAGCATTTATCATTGAGATTGCAACGAGGTGTCACATTAAAATATAAACGAGCACTCGAAGCGAATCCATCAGTAGACGTGATGCCAGTGAAGCAGCAAGGAAACCTCAACGTCAGTAGACGTGATGCCAGTGAAGCAGCAAGGAAACCTCGACGTTAGTAGACGTGATGCCAGTGAAGCAGCAAGGAAACCTCGACGTTAGTAGACGTGATGCCAGTGAAGCAGCAAGGAAACCTCGACGTTAGTAGACGTGATGCCAGTGAAGCAGCAAGGAAACCTCAACGTCAGTAGACGTGATGCCAGTGAAGCAGCAAGGAAACCTCGACGTTAGTAGACGTGATGCCAGTGAAGCAGCAAGGAAACCTCGACGTTAGTAGACGTGATGCCAGTGAAGCAGCAAGGAAACCTCAACGTCAGTAGACGTGATGCCAGTGAAGCAGCAAGGAAACCTCGACGTTAGTAGACGTGATGCCAGTGAAGCAGCAAGGAAACCTCGACGTTAGTAGACGTGATGCCAGTGAAGCAGCAAGGAAACCTCAACGTCAGTAGACGTGATGCCAGTGAAGCAGCAAGGAAACCTCGACGTTAGTAGACGTGATGCCAGTGAAGCAGCAAGGAAACCTCGACGTTAGTAGACGTGATGCCAGTGAAGCAGCAAGGAAACCTCAACGTCAGTAGACGTGATGCCAGTGAAGCAGCAAGGAAACCTCGACGTTAGTAGACGTGATGCCAGTGAAGCAGCAAGGAAACCTCGACGTTAGTAGACGTGATGCCAGTGAAGCAGCAAGGAAACCTCAACGTCAGTAGACGTGATGCCAGTGAAGCAGCAAGGAAACCTCGACGTTAGTAGACGTGATGCCAGTGAAGCAGCAAGGAAACCTCGACGTTAGTAGACGTGATGCCAGTGAAGCAGCAAGGAAACCTCAACGTCAGTAGACGTGATGCCAGTGAAGCAGCAAGGAAACCTCGACGTTAGTAGACGTGATGCCAGTGAAGCAGCAAGGAAACCTCGACGTTAGTAGACGTGATGCCAGTGAAGCAGCAAGGAAACCTCGACGTTAGTAGACGTGATGCCAGTGAAGCAGCAAGGAAACCTCAACGTCAGTAGACGTGATGCCAGTGAAGCAGCAAGGAAACCTCGACGTCAGTAGACGTGATGCCAGTGAAGCAGCAAGGAAACCTCGACGTTAGTAGACGTGATGCCAGTGAAGCAGCAAGGAAACCTCAACGTCAGTAGACGTGATGCCAGTGAAGCAGCAAGGAAACCTCGACGTTAGTAGACGTGATGCCAGTGAAGCAGCAAGGAAACCTCGACGTTAGTAGACGTGATGCCAGTGAAGCAGCAAGGAAACCTCAACGTCAGTAGACGTGATGCCAGTGAAGCAGCAAGGAAACCTCGACGTTAGTAGACGTGATGCCAGTGAAGCAGCAAGGAAACCTCGACGTCAGTAGACGTGATGCCAGTGAAGCAGCAAGGAAACCTCGACGTTAGTAGACGTGATGCCAGTGAAGCAGCAAGGAAACCTCGACAAAGCGGCGAACAGATCGCACGTTCTCGGCGCGGCGACGGGAAACTGCACAAGTTGACTTTAGTTTAAGATTTTAGTATTCATTACATAGTCAAATTCTCTATGTTACATTAATTTAGCTGCTTTCAAATTCTATTTCATATTTATCACATTTTACTTGAAATTTTAATTGCAAAAAAGTGTTCTAACAATAAGTTTTTTATCCCAGCATGGCAGTTCAAACCTATGGAGCAAAATTGGCTATTTATAAATAAATACGTTAGACATTCTCTTTGCATTGATTGTATAAAATTAAATAAATTGGGGTCTATATCTGAACAAACATTTTGTCAGATGAGTATTATAAATACCTACAGACTCGCAGTCCCACTCCACTCGAACACGTTAGAGCGATATCTCCCCTCGGCCAGCGGGGCCGAGTTGTATGTAATCTAATAATGGAAACAAACTATCGCATCGCTAACAAACACAACGAGTTTATTGACTCACAAACATAACCTGCAATCACGCCGAGCGACGCGCAGAGACAACCCTCCACTACGCCATCGCCGCCTCGTACACTTTTAACTATGAATTTCCTTTTTTAACCGACTAAGTTTGTGTCAAGCCATGCCAAGTATAAAGTTCACTACACACACAAGATTTTCATCGGGAGACAGGAATTATAATTTTGTAAGTTTCTACTAGACTCACTAACATTAGGACCGCAAATAAACAAAGTGTGGGCCAGTAGCAAAATAATGTTTGATAGTTGTTTGACGTAATAAAACAATCACTGTCTCCTGAGCTAATACATTGAGTTAGTGATCAAAACAGAAACACTGAGCGCTGTTGTACTCGTGGGACGCGGAGAGTCCACAGCGGCCGCGCCGCCGCCGCCGACGCCGCCGCCTGTTTGTTCCACAATGTTTACTTTTATTGGACGCCTAAACCTGGTATTGCGACAAAGTTATTTATTGTATTGTACTCAGCTTGTGCTATGTTTACGGACCTGGATTACACGGATAACTAAGTGTTCCTTTTGCCGGTTGAACCTGAACATATTATGGTTTTCTTCAATCTGCTACTTAAATCAATCTCGCATTTGGAAGCTGAGCGGTTGATGACTAAGGGACGCTAGTTTTATTCTATAAACCATTCTGTTACAAACTCGTCTCCTTAGTATGCAGCTCGCGCGCGTCGCTTCACGTCCGTATACACACACACACACACGCACACACACACGAGGCTAGTGTGCTTTCTTAAAGAATTTACACGACAAGAACTATCTTCGAATCTGTGACAACGGGAACGATATTACTTTTATGTAAAATCTCTTGTTCCATTTAAATCAACTACATATAGTAAGGATACGACCGGAGGTGTATTATGTGTTGTATAGTTGAGTTGGCGAAACGGTCTAATAATATTGTGAGACACGGCGACTGTTAAGTATGCCAATAGGTACTCATTACTTTGATGGTTATCTTCAAAAGAATGTAGTCTGCGCTGTCAACTGTATGTGGTGCACTGCTTTATGACGCTCGTGGAGATCCATTTGAGTACATTCGCGTGTAGTTTGCGAGTACCTTCGGGTGAGCTGCTCCGCGCCGGTGACTCACAGTAACCCGAATTGTTGTTGTTATACTTGATACTTCGTCTCTACATTTTGTGTCTTTGCGACAAACATCTACAACAATTCTCAATTTGTTGCAGGTATGTTCCCGAATCAGTGGGAAACAACTCCGAAGGGTTAAAAAGCCATTAAGGTGATTCCACACCTGAATAAAGCATAGGGCGAGTGTGCATCGCAGACGGCAACTGAAATTAATGGGCTATTAAGAGCAATATATCTGCAGAACCCTAACATAGCGACATTCGGGTTCGTGACCCGAAATTTTATTAACTTATTATTCAGCGGCTCAATTCTTGTCTGTCTTGAGCTGCGTCGCGACGCGGGCTCGACCACAAGCGACCGGAATACATCGCGGGCTCGACCACAAGCGACCGGAATACATCGAATAAAGCAGCACTTTTTAGTAGAAACAAATATATTATTGTACACCTCTGAGCTCGTCTAGTGAAACTCTACGAACAAACTATTAAACACGCAAGTAACACTCGTCTTTTGCCTTTTATTTAACGGGTTTTGATTCATAAGTGGTTGTACGACGCTCACTAATCCCAAGCAATTTATTGATAATTCAGTAAGAAGAGCTTTACTGCCGATCCCGAAAAATAATATCGATTAAAGAATCGATCAAAGTAATATCGACAGTATTAATGATTAAATATACGTTCAGAAGCTCGGTCGGTCGTGTTAAGCTCCGGCTTGTTGGACGTGTGCCTTGTACAGTTTCTGCAAGCGAAGCGCTGTTTTATTCATATAATTTAGTACACTCGGTCCGTCCGACTGAATAAGGAATTGTAACGAGCGCGAGAGAAAATAAACGGTCGTCGTCGCGTGGCGGACTGTACCTACCGTTCATCCGACGCTACAATGCACGTTTTTATACAACTTGGTGATGGAACAAGAAACACCATCTACTGTTAGTTTTGGCGGTTCTTGTAACAAAGCATGATCTCGCAAGTCATGCTGTGCTCTTCAGGTCCTGCTACTGTCTAGGACAGCTTGTCGGTGGCCTTCAAGCGATCTAATATAAAGGTATATTAGAAGAGTTGTTTATCATGATTTTAGTGGCATACAGATTCACAACAATTGCAAGAAGAAGATATGAGTTTAGATGATTTGTTCCATAAACACCGCGCGTGACGTCGGTGTGTTCACACGCCACTTGAGTCGCCCGGGATCGCACCGACGCGACGCCGCCGTAAAGCTGCCGCAACGAGGTCGCCTGACTGTTGCCTCGCGAGGTGATGCGGGGCATTCCTCTCTTACAAAGATTTTAAAATGTCCCAAAAGTTATTCTCCGAGCGGGATTTGAACCCGCGACCTTCCCCTTGATACGGGGCTGCGCTAACCAACTTTTAAAATCTTTGTGATTTCCTTAAGTGTAGTAAACACTATAAATCTAGTAAAAATTTCTCTCTTACGTCGATTATATGCCCTTTTTATGCTAGTGATTCGCTCTTTACGCTGTTGTGACGTCATTCATCTCGAGAGACACCTCTCTGAATTGATTGCGCTCTTAAGGAAGTCTGACATCGTAAACTTCACTCATCACTAAATAATTTTATATCTTTCATCAAATAATAACATTTTTTTTACGCCAATCTTATTAGGGACTTCTTTTGTACACTTAAACTCGCCAAAAAAATAGTTTTATTGTTAGCATCTACTGACAAGACCTATGTATGTAAATAAAGAACCGGCTGATACTCTTTTGAAAATCAGATACATCGTTTTTTTTTCTGATACATATCCAAGTAGATAACCAGTCCACACCTTCGTTAAATTTCGTGGTGCAGTCATTCCGTTAGTTATACGATGGGTCTTACTCGTAGATTAGTGGAATATTTCTTTTTTGCATATCTTCATTATGCACACAAATTGTTTTCATGATTCTGGACCAAATTTTGGCTAAGGCAAAGTTCAACCAGTCGCCTAACGGTTTGATTTAATTATAATTTCCTGTTTTAATGATAGTGTGGCAGGACGTGACGTGACGTGACGTGACGTGACGTGACGTGACGTGACGTGACGTGACGTGACGTGACGTGACGTGACGTGACGTGACGTGACGTGACGTGACGTGACGTGACGTGACGTGACGCATACCGACGCGAGGCGAAGTCGGTGCACGAGCATTTTCAGTATAGTAACGTCAGGGATCACGGATGAATCTGAAACATATCTAACTTCATCAAGCCGTTTTATGCTTATCCAGCTCACGAAGTTCATTCCAAGCTTTAACTTGTACAATTATTATTCAGTGCACAGTTTACCTTAAACGGTACACTGAATTATTAAGTAGCATATTTTTTCATCATTTGCTTTGATTTTAGCAGATTTACATCGAAGCTTTGAGCTGATTTAAATTTATATTATTCCACTTCTTAGCTATCAAAACCTTTGTAAAGTTTGCATTTTCCTTCAACGTTCAATGAAGTGGTGAAGGACCACTTTAGCAATTAAATAGTTTTACAGTAATTTGCTGCAATAGTCAAGCTATTCCGTGTTCCTGGCATTCATGTTCTGAAAGCGTTACCCGCGAGAAGGTCACACGGTCACATTTAAGTGTTTTTTATAAGGTTGTTATCAATAATTTCCCTCGAGAATAGGCTAAAACACATAACTAAATAGTATTTTTTTTATTGTTAGAAAAGGCGACACCAATAATGTACAAAACTCACGTTCCATCTTTTAATGAGTCCCTTACTTTCACTGGGTGTGCAAGCTCGTTCCTAATTCCTCTTGTTGGTTCATGAGAGAAGGCAATTTCCTCGCCGGAGCGTGTTTTCTTTGTCCTGTAATAGTCATTAGAGCCCGGAGCCGCACCGCCGCGCCGCCATCGCCGGACGCACTAATGTGCTAAATAAACAATTACACTCGGAGCACTACATACTACTCGTTCTTATATGAAGAATCGAGTATTGGAAAAGACTGTTAGGAATGTTCTTCATTGCATTGTGGATTTTATTGATTGTTAGAACCGTACGAGCGAGCGAGTTTTTTGCGGACTAAGCATGACTTGACACTGTCGTCGTATCGAATATTAAATCGAATGCATTTTAATAAAAACTTGATAAACTCAGCCAAGCAAAACCGTATAGTGAGTGCCCATCAATAACTTAACAAATAAACTAGAAATAATTATTGAAGACTGAAATCGTGTCCATCAAATATTCTAGCGCGCGAGCGGAGGCGGCGCGTCGTATGACATCGGCCGATGTGCCGGCTCTACATAAGACGTTCAGAAGGTTTTGAACATATTCGTTTTAATTACATATAATGTACCATTGCAATAACATAGATATTAACGTTTATCAATTTGTTTTTGTTCTGTACATCTAACTTATCTTTCCTTAGTTACTGCCATCGTTTTCTTTATAAAGGAATTCTATTTTTTACAACGACCAAGATGGAATTTTACTAAGATACTAATGTCCATCCATCTTTGTCGTTGTAAAAAATGACCTGCTAAGAGAAGTGACAACGAGATTTTTGAGACAATCTTAAGTACAGGTACAGTGTCCGGGCTGAGGTCGAGTCTTGGAGCCGCGCTCGGCAAGCGATGGTGACCGCTCACCATCGGAAGCCGTCAGCCGGCGAGCGTCGCCGCGCGATGGCTCGCGAGGGCGCGCTGGCGCGGAGTGGGACAGGCCGCCGCTCACCATCGGAAGCCGTCAGCCGGCGAGCGTCGCCGCGCGATGGCTCGCGAGGGCGCGCTGGCGCGGAGTGGGACAGGCCGCCGCTCACCATCGGAAGCCGTCAGCCGGCGAGCGTCGCCGCGCGATGGCTCGCGAGGGCGCGCTGGCGCGGAGTGGGACAGGCCGCCGCTCACCATCGGAAGCCGTCAGCCGGCGAGCGTCGCCGCGCGATGGCTCGCGAGGGCGCGCTGGCGCGGAGTGGGACAGGCCGCCGCTCACCATCGGAAGCCGTCAGCCGGCGAGCGTCGCCGCGCGATGGCTCGCGAGGGCGCGCTGGCGCGGAGTGGGACAGGCCGCCGCTCACCATCGGAAGCCGTCAGCCGGCGAGCGTCGCCGCGCGATGGCTCGCGAGGGCGCGCTGGCGCGGAGTGGGACAGGCCGCCGCTCACCATCGGAAGCCGTCAGCCGGCGAGCGTCGCCGCGCGATGGCTCGCGAGGGCGCGCTGGCGCGGAGTGGGACAGGCCGCCGCTCACCATCGGAAGCCGTCAGCCGGCGAGCGTCGCCGCGCGATGGCTCGCGAGGGCGCGCTGGCGGCGGAGTCGGACAGGCCGCTGGCGAGTGGCGCGTGCACTCCACTCCGCTTTGTCTCCGTAGTTTTATTCGTGACGTTATCGTCTCCCTCGAGATGTCGCCAACTTTTCTCTTGATTCTATTCTTGTTATTGTTCCTGTATATTTATTTGCACGTACACAAAGACAAAGATAATAACTTTGTGCAACTTTATGAGATTTTCCTAACAGAGCCCACTTCACTTTACAGCGAAAGGTCTGATGTTTGTGGCTCAACCACGCCATGACGGCGGATTATATTTGGATAGAACTTGGCATACACATAGTTCGGAAGCATTTAGGTTGTTTTGTATACTAATTTGTAAAGCTGGGTATTAGGTAATTTGTGAATCAGTCTACTTAAACACATATTTCAATGAAAGGTTGTAATTTAACTGAAGCCGATATTTTAGTATTTAGTCAGTGTCAACACGTCGCGTCGCGTCGCGTCGCGTCGCGTCGCGTCGCGTCGCGTCGCGTCGCGTCGCGTCGCGTCGCGTCGCGGTTACACATCGTGCCCGTCACGCCGCATGTGCTGCGCGTGTGTAGCGAGTGGCCTCGTGGCGTCGAACGAAACGTTATTCAAATAAACGTTGGCACACAGTGTGTGGTTAGCGCAACCCCGTGTCGAGGTAAAGGTTGCGGGTTCAAATCCCGCTCGGAGAGTAGCTTTTAGGACATTATAATGATTTTGTAATTTTCCCTAAGTGTAGTAAAAACTACAAAACTAATAAAAAAATATAACAGTTTTAAGGAAATTGCGCGGCGGTAGTACTTAGGTAATGCTACGATGAGAGTCGGCAGGCGCTTCGAGCAGACTCGGGGGATTGAAGACAGTTTATCGGGACCCTTAAAAACACGCAAATAATAATGAGCGTGTGACGAGCGCCTAACAAAGTTGCTTTATAACTTCTACGGACCAATTGTTTGTTTGAATTACCGAGTAATTACGCTAATTGTAGAACTTTTTGAAATTAATATTGCGTTACCGTTGTGTGCGTCTGTGTCGTAAAATTATTAGTATGTATGTGTCCTCGCTTTCATGAAAAACAAAGGGTGTCCGCAGGGTTCATCGTTACCTGCTTATATTTTTTTAGTACACATCAAAAAAATAATTAGGAATATATTTTTTTGTCATAATACCTACTTCGGCTAAATCCTATTAAGATGTTATAATGAACTGTTGACTCGGCCCAAATGTACAGTGAAGCTAGTATCCGCACTGGTGTGTTTTGGTCGCGTCAACCAAAAAGAACGCTGGAAAACCGTGGAGAGGATGTGTTTGCACATACAAAACACTCGCGCCATCACACCCCCCTCCCCCTCCTCCGGCGTTCTTTTTGCGTGACGCGTACTACACTGGCGTACAGTACGCGGCCCGCACGCTCGCGCCGCGGCCGCGCGTACAATATTGACACGTCGGCCTCGCGCGACTAATCCTGAACCAATTACGTGCTCCGCAAGTGTACGTGCGTACGTGTGTGCGTGTGTGCACACACACTGGCGCGCAGCCACTCCTCGACCGACAATACAATCCACTGAATAATTACTGAGAATGTATTGCAAGCGTATCTCTCTACGAACCACCGACTATAAAAATATCTTCTATTGATTTTCCTAAGGAATACTTCCGCCGGCACAATTATTACTGATCAAGTTTAGCCGCTCACTGCATTGAGGAAGCTAACCACGATGAACGTCTTGTGCGACAAACTATACCACTAAACATTAGTGAACTGTCAGATGTCGACGGTGGTCGCCGGAGAGCTTGTTGACCGCGCTGCTGCTGCATCGAGGGAATAGTCTCCGGAATGGCCGCCAACTGACAATAAGCAATCTAAATTAACGCAATTATTATTATTGAACTCAGTTTTTGCTCCGACCCTGCTTCCCCCTTAGCCCCGAGGGGTTTGTGCATTTCTCATCAAAAAAATGTATCCGAATGTATCCCTCTTCACCTCACTGCGCCCTTCTATCCCCACTGAACTATCGAAGGCCAAGCCATGTTCAGCTTACATGCATTTTTATTCTTCCAAGTCCGCCCCTAGTGAATAGGTTTAACACGGCCCCTGCGCTCCAAAGCCTTGAATCCGCCCCTGCACCCCCTGCACCCCGCCGGCGCCGAGTCTGCGTAACCTGAGTCCGCCCCTGCGCCCTGCGATTCCTGAATCCGCCCCTGCACGGGCGCCCACTGAATATTCATCCTCATCTTCCGTGGAGATGAATATAACATTACACCACAGAATCATATTTTCTCGCTGTCAAAATAACACATTACGATTGATTTATCTCCGCGAAGGAAATAATGTCGAGTTCGGGAAAATATCGGAGATATCTCGACCGCCGGGTTTGTTATTTAACGCCTCCCTTAACGTTCTAACTGTCTGTATTACCATCGCAGCGGACTTTCTTTTACAATGTTTTTTACCAATTTATCTTTTAAATTTAACTTTTATCTTAACTAACTGGAGTTATCAGTTCAGGGAGGAGTAACAAGACTTGACTAAATCCGTAATGAGTACATTCGAGGAAGTTTCAAGGTTGCCCTAATTTCAGAGGAATTAATAGAATCACGCCTATGGCCATGTCAAAAGACGTACCGAAGAACATGTGGTGCAAATTGCGCTGAGTCAACCAGAAGAGAAGAGAGACAGAGGCCGCCCGCCATCCACCTGGTGGACCAATATAAAAAGAGACCTCACGAAATCCCAATTGGCCGAGCCGACAACCCAAGACAGACTGTCTTGGCGCAGAAATGTGAGGAGACCCGACCCCAAATAATGGGAGCAGGGATGGAGAAAGAAAGAAGAACTGGAGTTATCAGTTAATGTACATGTAATCATTTCAATTTGATATTTAACAAAGATAAATTTAAAATCATCTGGCGTGCCACCACCAGCGCTGGCCAGTAGCTCGCCTGTCCACTGGACACTCGACTCTCCCGCGAAGCAGAACGAGGCCGCACTAAATGCTAATGCTGCTCAACTTGCAACTATACTGCAATAAGCTATACCTACCAGACTCAGTACTAACTGGCTGGTTTCAACTTACTCGGCTCCAACTTAGTCACCAGGAAGTTTATTAACTATTTACTTATTCTCAATGAGGCATCATGTGTTTACTACATCATATCATATCATATTGTATATCATAATCCAATATAGTCTTCCTAATGTATAAAATCTTAATGATTCAAATTCAAAATATGTTTATTCAATAACATCACAAGGATCACTTTAATACGTCTTAAATCTAGGTGACTCTAGTTGCCAGCTCACGCAACCAAAGGTATGAACCAAGGTGTTAGTTTGTTGCCTGTTCTGAGCTTGATCACGAAAAATCCCGATTTATCTAACTTAAAGACGTTTCAAAATGTTTCTTATGATTTTATTGAATAAACAAACACCTTTTGTGACTTTGACTGAACGACAACAGGCCACCAACTAGTGTCTCAGCTTGCTTCTATAAACAACAAGATCTCACGGGAGATAGTCCCCTTCCACGAGTCAGACCGCGGAGATGTACAAGTTCAAGTCAATGTACAAGTTTACTCAGAACACAAGTCGTAGCACCCGCGTAGTACCCTCGTAGCGGCGGGCGCGGCGTAGCGGTCAGTGTAACTTTCGTAGCACTTACAGCGGCGTAGCTGGCGAGGCTCGTAGCACCGCCGGCCGCGCTACAACTTCGCTCGTAAGCGCAACAATACAAAGCAAGAATAGGTTTTATTTAGTTGTTAACAAGATGTAGCGGAGCCTGTTAGCTGTTTGAATAGTTATTGCATGTTATTGTACCCTCGCGGCCGTTCTCATCTCTCGGCCGAAGCAACTCCGCCTATTTATATCAAGGATGCAAGCTTCCATTTAAGCATCCTAATACAGAATCGTAGCAAAACGTTTTATCTCGGTATGAATATAAACCACTTTCCCCGCATCAGTACAACCGGCGCCCGAACTGCCGAAGGTAGGACGAGCCTTGTTTCGCTTCCAATTTACAGTAGAGGTATTTTTACAGCCCATGAAAAAAAAACAAGTTATCCTTGTTTGTAGAACATGGCGAATTGTGGGATTTACGGCTCAGTTATTTATATTTATGGCTCTCCCTTCCCTCCCCCTCTCCCGCCCACCTCCCCCCCCCCGGGCCGCAAGTAGGTATTCTCGCTGAAATCGTTTTCAATCAGTCGGCGGAATGTCCGTGCGTCAACTTATCGAACGTCTTATTAAACGCGGTCGCGGTCGCGGTCGCGGTCGCGGTCGCTCACCTTCACTACAACTGTTATACAATACGCAACAGTTAGCTATGTAGGTACATCAGAACATGCGTAGTTGCGTACGTACTTTTAGAGGGTACTCAATTTGAAATTTATGAAAAAGTATTTGCTCAAAAGTTAGCCGTCTGTAGCTCTAAGAGTTACAGAGATAAGAGTGTAGAGATAGCTCCATCGCTCAGCTGTAAGTTGCGCGACTGAACTGCTTCTCTGGAATATGTTTACGCAATCACAATACAAGTGTTATTTCTGAAGGCGACCTCATTTGTTCGGAGTCCGCGCGCGCATTCAATCGTTCGCGGGTTCACCGGGAACAAGACAAGGCGCGCGGCTCGAAGCCTCCATTAATAATACTCTCATTCATAATGGTCTCGACATTATTCATTAGTCGAGTAATGAATGTTCCAAATGAGGCGCCGCTAATCGCTGCCTCCAGACCACGGCGCGCCACTTATTTTATATTCGGCGCGGGGGGAGGAGGGAGGGAGGGAGTTACTCAATGGGGGCAGAAAGGGGAGGGGGGTGGTATTACAAACTATGAATAATTACAGCAATTAAGACTAACGATCGCGCCGCACTGACCGCCGACATTTTTCTTCCAACGTTGAATTAATTTCGACGTCTTTCTTAGCACTCGAGCTGGTTACGTAACGCTACGTTTGGGCGCGTGGTGGTCACGTGTCGTCACGGGACGGTAGTGCAGTTGCATAGTGCTGAGGGCACGGCACAATGCGGTTAGTGCACGGCGATGGAAGGGCACGCCCGACAATCGGCGCCGTTCCTCGAGGTCCCGGGCGAAGGCGGCTCACTCCAAATGAAACTTGTGTAGTCCGACCCACATTCCTTGTTGTTACCTCGGCGCTACGTCGGACGTCTGTTGTATTATATTTCTGCTGGAATAAATAGGTAGAACTTGTACCGACACGGCCATTACCTTCCACTATTCGCAGAAGTTTCCGCGCGAGATTTTTTCGCTTTCCAACAATGTTTCATTCAATTTCCACAATGAGCGCGTTCCACGAATAAAATATTCTGTAAATCAAACTTAATTAATTACCGTTTTAACAAAACCAAGACAGCGTTCATATGAATTACCTAGTAAGCTAACGCTGGTGATACAGTTAGGTACGTTGTTTGGTTGTGTTATTAATAATTGCCATCGACTGCCGAGTGTCTACCGTGCAGTGTGCCGAGTGTCTACCGTGCATCGGGAGTGCAGTGGAGGGGCGTGGAGGGGAGTGGAGGAGGGAAAGTGAGAGCTAAAAGCGCCTCTTGTTGAGCGAACTTGACCAAAATGGAGCATTCTCGTTTCGAAACTAGAAATGTTAGCTATCGACTTATACCCGCTCGATATTGTTTATTCATTTTAAAGCTACTTTTACCAAAATATTTGTAGTTATCGAGCGTTATCTTTACACGGTTTTGCCCCAAATTTTCAGATTTATTGGTTTTTATAGATAGTACCTTCTTGAGGAAATCACAAGTTTAATAATCGCAAAAGTTATTATCCGAGTGGGATGACTTTGAACTTCAGGTAATAGCTTTTGCGATACAATAAAATGTTCATTACAATACTCATAAGCCGGTGCTGCGTGTATGTACCGCTTGTCGCATTTTTATTACATACTTTCTTTGTACAAAATAAAGCGATAGCCGCGTTAATACTAATACACCAGATACAAAACTGATACTAACACAAAGAGAAATGATATGAAATTTTTGCAATGATATTTATCATGATGTCATAGTAACTCTACTCGCGTAATAAACGCTTGCGAAATAACCCATTTTTTGCGCCGTCACTAATGTACCTACAAGTATCTTATAAAAGAACAATTCGTATCACAATAACATTTTGACGCAGTACCTACCTATCGAGATCGCGACTTCGAAGAATTCATGATGTTTGGAAGAGGTGTTCACAAAATGTCGTTTTATGTAAATAACGTTGATATTAATGATAGTAGGTTAGGTAGTGAGATGCCTGAACTGCGACTAGGTGAGTTCCCGTCGGAGCCGCGCAGGCGCCGGAGCGGGTGGGTCGGGAACGCACCCGCGCCAGCCTGCAATCAGCCAGCGCCAACTGCCCGTCTCCGGTGGAAGCTTTACTTACTATTTTTGTTTATATTTCAAAGGTTTTGATACAATTATGTTGCATTTCTAGAAACAACATAAGTAAATAAATAAATAAACAATAAATTTTCCATTTTATTTCAGAGTTAAGTTCCTCTTTCACCCCCCCCCCCCCCCCCCCCACTATTGCTATTGGAGACGGTTAAGTTTCAGCGAAATTAATACGAAATGCGAACAGTGGGCCGATTCTAGACCCGTGACTTTTTTGTCACATTAGACATATGTCACGAAAACTGTCAAATTTCAATAGACACGACAATTTGCAATCGATTTTGTATTCTAGCAATATCACATTAGACATTTGTCGAGCGTAGGCTGGTAGACATGTACTGTCGAGTGACATCACTACTAGACATTTGGCATGCCACGGTAGACATATATCACGGTAACTGTCAAATTTCAATAGACACTAAAATTTCAACAGATTTCCTATTTATCAATGTCACTGTAGATATTTGTCGAGCGTAGGCCGGTAGATACGTATCGAGTGGTCAGCAGCAGTAGACACTGACCACTCTACACTACATGTTCACGAGGGACTGTCATATTAGTTTCATAGTTTGGGCTGCAGTCTGATATATTTTCCGCACTCTCACCACGTCGTCGTTATTATTCATTATTATTGTGTGTGTTTAATTTAGGTACCTACCCAACAACATATCAACAAGTTTTGTTTGAATTGATATTTAGCAAGAGTTTTTTTCATTCTGACTGACTGATATGCAATCTACAAATTACAATACCTAACCTATCAAAGATTATACAAAAACTATTTGCGTTAGCATCCCTCGGGTTTGCCAGATGTTTTTAATCGAGCGATATCGATCGTACGCAAGGTGTTTAGAAAACCCGATTTTCGAGGAAAAATTAAAAAAAAAGCCGTACATATGAAAATTTAGTAATAAAATAAGTTACGTCGTAAACAATTTTTTTATGAACATCAGATTGAGCGTTTCATTTACTGGTTCATAAATAATTTATTAACCTTTTGAATAACTTTTTTTGCATAATATGAATTATAGCGAATACGGCGCTCAACAATATCACACGCCCCGCACCGCGCGCCTCCCCGATTTTTGATTTTCCGAAAATGAAAATTAAATAAAAAAATACTAGACCACGTATCTAAGTTCTGTAAACGATGTTAGCTTCCTAAATAATATTTCTATAAGTTTTTATCATTTTCGTAAGCCAAAATGTACAAACCACAACACAAAAACATAATGAATACGTAAACAAATGAAAATGTTGATACCCGTAATGTCGAAAACAAGAAAACTACAACGAAATTCGCAAATCCAATGACGTAAATAGCTTAACCGTACCCTAATTATTACAAAATATTCCATAAAACATCCATTTACCTTGATAAAATGACAAATTTAGAGCCCACCTTCATCAACACAACCAAAACAACACGGTACACAGATAAATTATTTTCTCTTTTTTTTTCTCTAAGGAACAACTATTTGTCGTTCGAATACATAGCAAATATATCAATCTTATACTCTGTAAAACATTGTTCATACCAATAAAGACTCTAAATTTTATTTTATTTTTAACATTAAAAAACTTGGTGAGTAGCATGAAGTTGTAGATAAAAATGGAGACCACACTTCGAATACCTACTTGAAGCATAACCTATGTATTACTATCTCGCTCTATGTGGGCAGACCCTCTCTTTCTAAATAGATAGATAGCAATACTATTAATAATAATAATAATAATAATAGTTATTTATTTCAGACAATAGTCCATTAAAAAAAACAGTAAATAGTTACATAAAAACATAGAAAAGTAGGTACAAACCGTGTCAAAAAATACATTGTAACCTATCTATATGAAGGTAGGTACCTAGTCAGAAGGTACTATTTATGATTCCCACCGTGGTGCACAGACAACCAATGCCGAAAAAAAAACAGTTATCTGGACATTCGGCGATGGTCCTTAGGATGACATTATGAGATGCACGCAAGCGAGACCAGAAAGACGCAATGCGGGCTCGGAGGATAGAAAAGAAATCGGGAACCCCAGCCTCGGCGAACATACCCGAAGCACTGCAAAACCGGGGTTTTTTCATTAATATACGGAAGGCGTTATTATATTGAACTCTGAGTGCGCTGTATGACTTTTTGGTATATGATATCCAGAATTGACAAGTGTAAAGATTTTGACAATAGGTGGTAAACAAGGTGCGTTTAACCTGATCACTACATTTAGAAAACCTTCGCGCGAGCATGTTGCACCGTACAGATAGGGCTCGCCGTTCCCGCTCCATGTCCGCGTCATCTTTCAGGTCCTCGGTAAGAATGTGCCCTAGATATTTGAAGCTTTTTACAACCCGCACTAGAGATCCATCCAGAAACACTGGGGGCACCCTCTCCGGCCCTCTCCCCCACTTAAATATAACAATTTCGGTCTTTTTATTGTTATATTTCAGGCCGTGGGATTCAGCATATTGAACACAGATGCTAAGAAGCTTTCTGATACCTTTAATCGATGGACTAAGGAGGACCATATCGTCTGCATAGCTTAAGTTATTAAAACAAACATTGCCGATATGGCATCCGATCTTGGTGCCCCTTAGCTCAGCGATCAGGCCATTCATATATAGATTAAAGAGATCCGGAGAGGTGAGCCCCCCCTGCCGAACACCGCAGTCTAACCTGTTGTCGTTAGACATTGTATTCGCCCACCTTACATTATTAGTTTGGTTTTCGTACCAGTATCGCAACAGATTCACAATACTGCCGTTTACATTGGTTTCATTGAGTTTCTTCCAGAGTAAATCATAGTTTACTAGGTCAAAAGCACGGCTTAGATCTAAGAAACATGCATATACAGAGGTTTCTCGTCTAGTGTAGTATTTAATTGTGTGTTTCAGGCTAAATATTGCAGAATCTGTGGCGAGACCAGGTCGAAAACCAAATTGTGCGTCTTCAATATTCATTACACTCACCAGTGCGGGTTGTAAAAGTTTTTCAAAAATTTTACCTATTATGGTACCAAGAGATATGGGTCTATAGTTACTTAATTTAGACAGGTCTCCGGTTTTGTTTTTAGGGACTGGAACTACCACGGTTCTCATAAGATCACTTGGTAGGTATGCATAGCATAAGCACGCATTAAACAATTCAGAGAGTACTCGACTCGTCTCATATCCAGCGTAAAGGATGTGCTCTATACTGAGGCAGTCGAAACCTGGTGTTTTACCCCTCTTCATTCGACGTACCGCATCAAAGACATCGTTAGCTGTAAACATCGGCATATCACTGGGGGAGGTCATAGTTGCGTCTGACCTTTCACTGGAGACATCCCTTACGCAGGATGTAGGAACCACCTTAAAGTGTCGAGCAAAAAGGTTTGCAATATCGCCATGATTGTCTAGATTTTCCACAGCTGTAGGGGCACTCTTCTTGCCATCACACTTTTTTGTATCCTTCCAAAACTTTACAAAATTTTTACTTTTTCTACTTTCGGCTAGTATATTCATTTTAATTTGCTCCTCATTGTTTTGACACCACTTTAATTTGTTCTTAAATATCCTACGACTATTGCGCATAGCTTCAAAAACAGGTCCCAAGCTAGGTTTACCATATTCTAACCAAGACTTGTAGCAAATACGTGCAGCTTTATGACTCTGTTGAACGTGGTAGTTCCAGCCTGTAACCACCCTTCTCTTTTTCTTAGCACCATGGTGAGAATCATTACTTAAGATGGACGCTGTACGCAGTACAGTAGTAATTTTCGTGTAAAAATTGTCAATTAAATTAGAAATCTCCAGATTAGATTTTATATCATCATTGCATTTAAGTTTAAAATCCACTAAGTTATCACTACAAAACTTATTATAACATTGAATTTGGTACTCATCACGGATGCCCCATTTAACTTTAGAATTCAAACTTGGTAAATTAAAGGTTTCTTTTTTCACTAAACATTCTACATTACACACAATCATCAGCGGAAGATGATCCGACCAGTTAACATTATAATCCACATGTACCTTCGAAATAGTGTCCCTCGCAGCTTGTGTGGTCAAACAGTGGTCCAGCCAGCTTCTCGTGCCATGTGCTTCGCTCATAAACGTAAAGGTATCTGAATTTGATCCAAGATAGTCCATATCCGCACACAGCCACTGCTGTTCCGCACAAAATGATAACATTTCGTCGCCGAATCTGGTACTTGGATGTGCGTTCAGATCACCTAGCACATAGGCCGCCTCTAGACCACTGTCCTCCACAATCGAATATATATTCGCAAGCACATCGGTAAATTCAGGTAAATTATCCTGGCAGTCCACTGGCATGTACACGTTAACTACCAAAAACTCATTCACTCCCACATGAATACGCACCGCACATAAACGATCACTGGAACATTCGATCACAGACACTCTTGGTAACAAAGACTTCCGCCACAGCATAGCCAGCCCTCCATAGGGCCGCCCGTGAAGAACTCCCGCACTGGTGTCCACCGATGATTTCCCTGTATACTCAAAATCGTCGTCAATTTCATTCAAGAAATTAAGATCGTGCGGAAGTAACCACGTCTCTTGTAGGGCTATAATGTCGGCCGTCTTACAGAGCGCTCTTACAGAATGTACGGCTCTTTTTACAGATTTACAATTAAATGTCACCATAGTTATACTTTTGGTTGTACTAAACATTATAGATGATTAATGTTATGTTGACTATTGTCACAGATAAGAGAATACTATACTAGTACTATAGTCCACACTAAAAAGAGAGGTCTGCCCACAGAGAGCGAGATAGACATACGTAGGTATTTGACTAAAGTTGTTGTTCCAAGGGTGGCCTCCATTTTTATCTACAACTTCATGGTGAGTAGTGTGTAGTTGGGTTTGTTAATGTTCCATAAGGTTTGATTGCTTGATTTGACATAACGCAAGACTGATGGATGTAAATGACATTGACAGCTGAATTTCCTAAGACCACCGCTTGAAAGCCATCATAGAATAAAGAAGCACAGAATCGTACATTTACGTACGTATCCTGTGATTCGAGCGTATAATAGTAGAACGGGGAAAAAATTAAATGAATACAATTTACATCTGGCAACGCCTACTGATCACAAATTAGTAGGGATGCTAGATCTAAGTCAGTTTTTTTTTATATCTACCTACCTAACATTCCATTTCGTAAAATGCGAATAAGTTTCTAGAACTGTAACTAGTATTTTATATGCACTCCACTGACATTGCTGTAATAATGGAAATTAATTCATTATGAACAACATCAAGAACGCATTATTAACCCAGTTTAAGTACTAGACAATGTATTTAATTGAAGACAATGCAGAGTTAGTTAGTGTTACCGAACTATTCTATAGAGATCGAAACGGACCGTTTCTAGTGTGGGACAGTCTGTGGAAGCTTTATTAACTATCCTTTTTTCCAGCGTTGCCAGATGTAGGTACGATTTAAATCGTATTCGTACGATTTATTCCCGTTTACAACTGTACGATCGAATCACAGAAATCGTACGGACTTAGTAATTGTACGATTCTTTTACTATGTTGAATGATCATAATCTGTGCATATTTTTAACACCTAATGTATCTCTCGCTCGCACGATTTGAAATTTTGAAAGATATATGTTCTGTTTTCTAAAAATGCTAAATAATTTTGATACTCTATATTCCTTGAATAATGTAAACAAGTTTAAAAACTGTAATTAATATTTTATACGAAAACTACACTGATTAAAATAAATCTTTTATGAACAACAACAAGAACGCATAATAAATCCAAATTACTAGAAAAAAAAATTGAAGACATTGTATGTATGTACCATCGTACATACAATTATTGAGAAACGGAAGTTATCGGAACTTGTCTTGGCATTCTATAGTGCGAGATAGTCTGTGGAAGCTCTATGAATGAACCTTCTTTTTGACATGTCTACTAACGTAGCCACCTGAACCGGTCTGAGGTTAGCTGTGTGTGTAAATGGCCAATAGCGAATGGAAGATTCCCCAATCGGCTAACTTCAGACAGACGGTGGCACCAAGTCTATCGGTAGCTAGAATACGTATTTTGGCGCGGTTAGATATATGTCGTATAAACATTTGATGATTTTCGTGACATTTCAAATGTCTATCTCTAACGTAAATGTCATAAGTCTGGAATTGGGCTCCAGTGCTGTGTTGTTGCATGTGTTCGGTAAGTACGCGAAAGGGGCGTTCCCAGGCGCGCGTCGAATCCTGTCACCTCACTGTTCTGAAACTGAATAGTAGCACAAGAAGAAGAAGTATCGAACTAAAATAACTGTAGTCGTAGTAGGTAAATGAAGGATAGTTTGTCGATTTATAGATCACGAGATAATAGATAAAATCTTCGACTCGTTCCATAATATTGAAGTAAAAACTGCAAAAAAATTCAAAGCAAACATTAGTAAATGGCTAAGTATGCATAACGCACATGTCGACAATGTGCGACTTGCTGAAGCAACGCTTGTGCACAATACTGTGCCGGCCTCCCATTGTGTCGTGTCGTGAGCCGCGTCACTGCAGCTGCAGCGGCCGCGGCGATGTCGACCGTGCGCGGCACGGTGCGGTGCGGCGCACCCGCAGCCCCCCCGGTACCGAGGCGGCGGCGGCGGCGGCGGCGGCGGCGGCGGCGGCGCTGGATATCGCAATAGATGGTATCGGTGATCGCTTATCCGCGCCGGAATTGCAGGATTTCCTTTGATGTTTTCCGGCTCAGAATGGATTTTATTTCTTATTTCGCTACTATTGCTATTGTTGACTGGTACAGTCTACGTTTTCGTCTACTTCGTAGAATGTACGGCTCTATATCGACTCGTTTCTCTCTTGGGGAATTGTGTTCTTTTATCGATGTTTTATGTTTTTTTTTGTACCTGAGTATTTTTGGTCTTCATAGCTTGTTCTTGTGTCACCAGTTTCTTAAAGCAGTGAGTGATCAGGTGAAAAGACTTTAAATGCGTCTCTAAGAGACTCTTTCCTAACACCAGACATACGTTTTTAAGTTTCCTAGGTTGTATCACATGTCGCCGCCGGCTACCTCACGATCCCTTCTCCTAGTATCTACTACTAGTGTGTACTACTATGTGGAGAACAATCTCAAAAGTACACTTTCTTGTATCACTAAACAGTTCAATCGAACGAATAATTTCCCAAGAATTGGCACACTCTAACAAATTTAATCATGAAAACGTATTATTCGAAGAAGAGGAGCGTTTATCTAGTGAGAGCCCGATAGAGACTATGAATATAACATAATATATAATATATAATTTTTAGATAGACATTAAAATTTTTGCATACTTTTAACTAGAACATGGCTGAGCTTACCTACAATATTTGTCACCATTTAACCTGTGTTTCGCAAATAAATTATTATTGTATTGTATTGTATAGGTACTGTCTCCCCCCGCGGCTGCACTCGCTTCGTAGCTGGCGGCGCGTGGCGTCGCGACCAAACGTATCATTTTAATATTTAAACTTCGATTCGAGTTCAACTAAAAAATATCCAGCGATAAATTGTTCTCGTCCCGGCATGAACAGTCGCGGGAAACTCTCTTTCCAACTGGAAAAGAAATATTGTATAGAGAATCCGTTTTAGAGCACCGCTGGCTCCCGGAGGCCCAGCCGCGCTCTGTGCCGATGCAATATCACCCCTATAGACGGCCGGATAGGGTCCACGTAACACGCTCTGACAAGGAAATATTGCGGAGGTTACACAAGGCCGCGGCAAACCCACCGCCGCCGCCCCCTCGCCTCGCCGCTACAATGTGACGGAAACATATTTTGTTTGTGTCTGCTGAGCGCGGCTGCACTCGCTGCCCTCAATGTAATGTTCGTTACATTTGAGAGATAAGACTTGCCTCGCACTGTGAAGCAGACTAATACGAGATCTTCTACATAGCAGCGTGTCTACAAGCTATCCGATTCACATTGCGTCGGGACATCTGTAGAAGGTGTGGATAGCAGAGCGTCAATACACGGCGCCATAGAATGAGTGCTATCCTAATTACCATAATACGACTCATGAATTATGCCTTTATCGTTGGAAACCGAAGCGAGACCACAGACTACGCAATAACTACTGCGGCAAGAAGCTAAATAACAGTGTACTAATAACATTGTATTGTACGGTAGCATCGAGCTAAACACATTGTTAACGACGCGAAGTGCAGCGACCGCCGCCCCGCGCTCACTTTCATATTGTGCGCAGTTAACACTATTCACGTAATAAATAATAATTTTTTTAACACTATTGCTCATAAAGTGGCTCTACGGTCACCGCAATTAGGCACAGAATGACACCCATAATCAAACTGTGACTTTTTCATTGCTATAACCCACTAGTGAGTTATAGATTTTTTTTTAAATTTTATTGGTTGAGTTGTTTTGTTCCTAAAAAAGTTTTTATTTAAAAAAAAGATCGTGAGAACAAACAAATTAATGTATAATTCATTAACGTGTGTGAACAGATAAATTAATGTTCCTATTGCTTGCTCATTTCATGCAACTTCTTATATTATAGATAATTTTAACTCGTACGTGTATAATAAGTAAAACATTCACTCAAATATAACTTTTGTTTTCTCTGTAATAAAAGAAAAATTAAATTCCCCATTTTTTACGTGGCAGAATAGGCGCACTACTTTACGTTCGAAAATAAAAAAAAACCTCATCCCTTTAAGACTAAACCGATCGCAATGCGCGCGCTTATGAAAACTGATTAATTTTTCCCGCCGAAGCGAAACATTTTTCACAACTCGTTTTCACTGTTGAAATTATAGTTATTTATTAATTAAAATGTCTACAAGTACTAGTTACGAAGAAAATGATTTATGTTGTACACCGCCCGATTTATGATGTGAAGCCCTTAACGTATGGAAACTTTACTACCTGAAAACTCCAAGGAAAAATATCTGTTCTGTGAGTTTTTATTATTATTTTATTCACAAATGTGTTGAAAAACGTCGTATGATTCACGTGTGGATTGATGATTACCGTCCTCGGCTCTCTTAAGACCCTCGCCTAGGCGCCGCAGCGGCAATCACCAACATTCCACACTTGTACCATAATGTACTAATGTTCCGTTATGTATTATTTGTCTTTCTTTGCAGAAGCTCGTCAAGAGTGTCCTCTTCATTATCCCGTTCAGTGGCGTCGCGTTGCGTGATTACCGTCGTCATGTCGCGTCACATGAAAGTGTGCTACAAACCTTCCGTTCGCGATACAACGTATTTATAGTTTGTTCAAAGAGGAGCGACACAATTACCGAACTTCGCAACAATCGCATTCAATCAGCGCCACCTTGGCTCGCACCGCGGATTCAATAAAACATTCACACATTGTCAATAAAACATGTGTCGAGTGCTATAAAAGAGTTTTTTTTATAGAACTAGCTGATGGAACAAGCAGGTGGCCCACCTGATGTTAAGTGGTAACCATCACCTATAAACAAAACATTGCCCCGTCGGTCACGCACAATAGGAACGTGCCCTACGATGCACTGCCCTGCGTCCATCAACTTGAGGCATACAGATGTTAAACCTCATGTGCCTGTAATTACACCGGCGACCACACTCTTCAAACTGAAACACAGCGTTGCTGCTTGGCGGCAGAACAAGGCGTGGGTAGTACTTCCCCGGACGAGCCGCACACAAAGAGCTCTACTACTCTTGTCTCTCTGTCATTAGCCCCCAGCCCCCCGCCCCCAGCCCTCAGCTCCCGTTAGTGGTCGAGTCGGGAAATGTCATTCGTGAGTGACGATCTTCGTCAAAAATAAAGTCAGTGCAAAGTGACCGCCGCCGTTTCCGCGACTTCATCTCCTAGCGGCGCGGGTAAGGAGCCGCCGCCGCCGCCGCCGCCGCGGCCGCAGTTGTTCTCCGCTTTCGCTTCGCTTCGATGTGAGCAGCCTGCTGAACTGTTTGTAACTGTACACATGTGTGCGTGTTGTTTCATAACGTTCGGCTGAGCCGTCGCGTCGCACTCCCCCCTTTTCGAAAAAGCAACAAATGTGAAGCATTCAATAAATAGCCTTATCTGAACTAAAAAGTTCCACATCTCTGTGGTAAACTCCACGGCTAAAAGCACTTCCCTACACCATAACTAAGCATTCATTTAAAACTCACGCACGAATGAACGCACGATGCACCGCCGTCTCCTGCCGATGCGGGCGAGTCGGTGTGAAGGTTGTGACGCGGTCGTCGCGTGGTGGTGGCCAGACCGCTTCGGAGTTTCGATTACGAATGTACGTACAGTACAGTACAATGAATAGTTTGCGGTCACTTTCAATTACTTTTGGTATTTCCAATGAAACCGCTTGTTTAGTTAATACAAACTACGCTCGTACTTGAAGCGATTACTAGTTCTTATTGAGAAAGTTAATCGTCTCAGTTTTTATAAAGTTTGGCGAACACGAACATTTCTTACAACGTGTAGGTACCAACACGCAATCAACTCTTACTTGACGACTGAAACAAATCGCTTTATTTGGCTAGACTATATATATATATAAGAAAGATGGCTGGCTATATTTAGGACAAGGCACCTCCCGGTGTACCTACCGTGCCTTGCCGGCTGCGGCGACATCTCTGCCGAGGCCGGCGGTGGCGGCGGCGGCGGCGGGGTCTGAATACATTCCACCTATCAACAGTATCGACGGCACGCGACGCCGACGCCTCGCTTCATGAGGCGGTGACGGCGACAATATGACTGTATGTATTCATACACAGGTGTACGATTGAAGGTCACCCTTCGGGAACTTCAAAAATGTCTGGAGCTTGTAATATTATGTAGGTACATGTTAGTGGTAGTGATCTAGCTGAAGGGGGTCGGAACTCACGCGCGGCGCCGGGGAGGGGGGGGCTCGTAGGTATTCCTGCTTTGTTTTATTTATCATGAACATTCTGTGCCGTCGCTTTTGACCCAAATATTTTGTCTTCTCGTTATTTTTTAAATAAGCTTTTCACAATTTAAGATGGCATACATAGATGATCTATGATAATAGTATTTAATTTTGATATCATCCATGCCACGCGCTGGTGAGACGATTGCTAACTGAACATAAGTTCAAGAAACATAATGTTTGCCGGCAGCGGCGGCGGCGGCGGCGATTCTGCGTTATGGGCCCTAGACACGGATACGGCACTAGACCGACGAGATAAGTTCCAGAGAGGCATTACACTCGCGGAGCGTGAATTACGCGTCGTCAGGTGCCTACCTCGCTGTTAGGGCGGCTCTCGTTGGGTTGTTTCTTGAGTTACAACTATTAACAACCTGAATTAACGCCGTAACAACGTACTGTCAGAAACGTTCGTACATAACGAAGTATCTTCGTGTGACCTTCAAAGAAGTCAATATATTGTTCAAGTCAGTTGGTCTCGCTTCATATCCATCACCGTACTAACTCGGTCACAAAACCAAGTATCTCTATCTCTATACGCAAGAAATTAGCAAAATTCAAACACGTGCACACAAACTTTATATTAATTTCTGCCGAGTGTTTCGTGACGCGAAAGCTAACATTCTCTACGAGTACATGGAATCCAGTCATTCAAAATTATAAGCATACTCGTACATAATTCGTGTGAGGTAAACGGTCTGCTTGGCAGTAATCTAGTGTGCAGCGTCCGTTAATCGCACCCGGCGGCGGCGGCGGGGGGGGAGGGGGTGCTTAGACTGGGGAGCGAGTGTTTGTGCACGTCCTATGTGCTCCTATTAAGACGTAACATAGAGCAGCGACGACCACGTCTCGGAGGTTCGCGTGCGCCGTGTGTGCACGCCCTTAGTTCATGCCGCATCATTCGTGGGTTGCTCGATGGCCCTGATCTATTAGCTGAGGTGAGTAGACTCTGTGTCCCGGACAATCGCGCTAGATTCCGCCCAGGGCGAGTTCCGCTTTTTTCTCCGAGGGCCGCGCGTTCCATAGCGCGCCAACATCCCCAGTCTGTCGCGCACAACGCCACCTTAACGCTCTTGCCGTCGCGTCGCCAACTCACAAGACTTGTTTGCAGACAGATGGGCAATAGTTGAAAAACTTTGCCTGAGCTACTCGGAGGCACCAAGCTCTTTAACACCGTGGGTGGTGATAAGAGCATAGTGTGTTGGTACATGTTTTAGATTTTTAAATACCCACTTGTTATTTTTTTCTTATATTGTTTAGATACTTTTATTTATATTTATATTTGTTACTTTTCTTATATTTTTATTTCATTAGTATTTTTAAGATTTATTTTAGTTTTTTGTACGTACCTACATAATTTTATAATTTGATGTCAGTCTGTTGTTTTGTTTTATGTTGTAATTAAAATTAAATGCTTAGCTTTAGTTACATAGAATAACGCATTAGAATTGTCTGTTAGGTTATTCTATTTTTTTTTTACTTTATAAAGTAGTAGTAGTAAGTCTTTAGTAAGTTTGAATTTGAATTTGAATAACCGCGCGGCGACCACGCGGCACCGACGCGGCACGACGCGACGCCGGGGGACAAACATCGCGAGGCGGCGTGCAGCCTGTACAGACTTTAGAAATGCTTAACGTATTTCAGTCGTAAAATTTAATTTAAGCAAACAGTTTTAAACATTTGCCGTAATTCGTGCCCCGTCGGATTCAGTTGTACTCCGAGTTGATAATTCTAGAAAGTTGGTTAGTAAAGCTCTGCTGTACTGTGAGCAGTTGTGTTAGTAGCCGTTATTGTGAGTGCATTACAAAAATATCGTTCACGAGTGTAGTAGTGACCCGGGATAGCGCTGCGTGTTGCGATTGCGACTGTCTTCCAGCGTCGGGAGACTCGGTTAGTTTATGCATGACGGAGGGTAGTATTAGATTTACTGTCAGTGCCGATGGCCAGACGTTTATAACGAACGTCGTAAGCCGTCATACAACCTTTATTATTACATAATTTAATCTGTGAAAACAGTATTCATAATGCACGAACCACACGCAAAAACCACCTTCATAACTACGCCGGACTACTCACTTAATATTTTGTGGTATAAATAAGGAGGCTTTGATTGAGTCGAGTGAGAGGTTGTCTCTACTCCAGCATCTGTCCACTAGTAGGAGGGCTACCAATCACGCCGTCCTATAGTACGCCGCCGCGCCGCCGCGCCGCCGCGCCGCTATAAAAGCGGTGTTGTCTGACGGCACCGGCGCGCTGATATCTCGAGCAATATATTACGCATCGCTACTAAAGCGAACAGCGTCGCGCTGAATGTGCTACACACATACTCTTCGTGCTCTTACTCTCAATTATTCACCAACTCGAATATAAGCCCTAACACGCGAGCATAAGGTAGTACGTTGCTTACGTAACTTGTGCTCGTCACTCCAATATTCCGCGCAGCGCGCGGCGCGGCCGTTCGTCAAAAGAGGAATGTAGGTAATTAAACGGTGCGAGGTGCGAGACGCCGCCTTAACTAGCTCCGCCGAAGAGACTGCTTCATTTGCATCCGAGAAGCACCTTGTGACTGTTTTTGGCAGTTTTGCTGACTTTATTTACTCACGTTCGTCACAAATGTTCCACGAGAGCTCGGCTTTGTAGCGGAGTCATTTCTGTCTTTGAAATGTTCATTCAATATTGGATTTACAACAGAATATTATGTAGTTTTATTGAGGCTTGTCCCCACACCGAACCTATGACTATCTGTCACTGAAACTTGAGTTAGATGCTTGGTCCTTTGGACAAACCACTCTGAGCTGTAGTCAGTTTTCGTACCTTTACACTAAACACCGCGATTGCGAATAAAGTGCTTTAGATAGTTCAATTTGCTTCACCAGATTGTAACCTTCTGCTTAACGAAGAATGCAACCTTACCTAACAGCTGAGCCGCTAACAGCTACGATTGCTTTTTTATCTGTGGTGATCTCCCCCCCCCCCGCCCCCTCCCTCGGTTCCTATCCAGCCCCCTCCGGCGCTCGCGGTGAGACGTCTCGTTGCTAACAGTTTAAAGCGGACGTGTTTGCCCTGTCTGTCTCCTGCACAGCACCGCTATCTGAGGACCTTATTTGTGTAGCGGAGATGCGAACAGGTGACATCGACTTGACTAATGGGATCGTCAAGGAATTTAGATCCTGTTTTTTTTCTTAAGGGGATCGTAGATTCAAAGCTTCAGATAACTCACTTCCACATACTTTCTGGTTTTTTTTATACAACTAGCTGATGGAACAAGCAGATGTAACCATCACATATAACAAAGCATTGCCTCGTAAGTCACACACAATAGGAACGTGCCCTACGATGTATTGCTCTGCGTCCATCAACATGTTCAAAAAAATAAAAAATTTGAAAAAAAAATCTTGTATGATTACTCACAAAGTATTCTTATCTCGTGGTCTAGTTTCACTTAGCGCCGGTTTCTGAGAGCTCGATCAATGCTAATCGGCTGTCAAGTCACTTGCTATCTCTATCTAATTTGAAGTAAAAGCTAAAACAGCTAGTGAGCCGATTAGCTTTGATCGAGCTTTCTGAAACCGGTGGTTTATTATCTTAAATATCAATAAATAAACTGACACTTCGAAAAGCGATAGTACATAATAGAGCACAACTCACCATACAAGACCTTGTCACAACTACACCACACGAGATCGCGCAAGCCCACGGCTTCGCTCGCGACACTCGTCTAATATTGAATGCAGTAATAACTACGTGCAGTAGGTACGTACGATACGAGTATTATACGTATTATATGTGCAACGCTTGGGGAGGAAATTGAGAAACTTTCAGCTCACGAGTGATGTGGCGTGCGCGCCCACATTGTGTGTCACTACTGCGCCACAGTGCGACTAGCAGTCAGTATGCACGGCCGCGCCACAGCTGCAGGCGTAGTCACTACTACACGTCGACACAGTGCAACTAGCAGTCAGTATGCACGGCCGCGCCACAGCTGCGGGCGTAGTCACTACTACACGTCGACACAGTGCGACTAGCAGTCAGTATGCACGGCCGCGCCACAGCTGCGGGCGTAGTCACTACTACACGTCGACACAGTGCGACTAGCAGTCAGTATGCACGGCCGCGCCACAGCTGCAGGCGTAGTCACTACTACACGTCGACACAGTGCAACTAGCAGTCAGTATGCACGGCCGCGCCACAGCTGCGGACGTAGTCACTACTACACGTCGACACAGTGCAACTAGCAGTCAGTATGCACGGCCGCGCCACAGCTGCGGGCGTAGTCACTACTACACGTCGCCACAGTGCGACTAGCAGTCAGTATGCACGGCCGCGCCACAGCTGCGGACGTAGTCACTACTACACGTCGTCACAGTGCGACTAGCAGTCAGTATGCACGGCCGCGCCACAGCTGCGGACGTAGTCACTACTACACGTCGACACAGTGCAACTAGCAGTCAGTATGCACGGCCGCGCCACAGCTGCGGGCGTAGTCACTACTACACGTCGCCACAGTGCGACTAGCAGTCAGTATGCACGGCCGCGCCACAGCTGCGGACGTAGTCACTACTACACGTCGTCACAGTGCGACTAGCAGTCAGTATGCACGGCCGCGCCACAGCTGCGGGCGTAGTCACTACTACACGTCGACACAGTGCAACTAGCAGTCAGTATGCACGGCCGCGCCACAGCTGCGGGCGTAGTCACTACTACACGTCGACACAGCCTGCGCAGTAGTTGGTACGGTGCAGGCAGCGCTATCTTATCGGCACGGAACCTATTGTTGGACAAAGTTGCGCGACCTCATCGCTGCGAGACTATAAACCATGTTACAGCTGCACTTATTGCGAGACTGTTTGCCTCATGGCGCATTCAGAGAACTTTATTCAAACGTTAAGGTTTCATAACGTAAATGCATGAGTAGGTAGCTGTATAGAAACGTTCATACGTCTCCATCGGCGTCGCGTCGTCTCGGTGAGCAAGCG
Organism: Plemyria rubiginata; assembly: GCA_963576535.1. Lineage (NCBI taxonomy): Eukaryota > Metazoa > Arthropoda > Insecta > Lepidoptera > Geometridae > Plemyria > Plemyria rubiginata. The sequence goes on from OY754923.1 coordinate 11,808,571, forward strand.
TCGTTACTTTAGGCGCCCTCTTATTCGCGGAGTCTCCATAGAATCGAGCTGGGATATTTCCGTCCGCGGATAAATTGCAGCCGTAATTACCACGGAATAGAGAAAACCATTTCTGTGGTAATTACTATCCTCCCCTCTCTTGTCCCTTTTCTATTCTCCACCTGCTGTGAAAACCGCAGCGTAGAGCCTCTACGCCGTAGAGGCTCTACGAAATTAGTGGATTTGCGAGCTTCTTCCGCTTGTGCAGTACACAGTACAGCTCAAGTGTGTTGTGCAGTACAGCTCAAGGAAAAATAAATAATTTATGATACTGAATTAAAAAGCTTTATTGTTATTATTAAGTTAAATGATGAATTTGAGTTTTGAATTACCTAAAGATGTCAAGTTCGGCTTCAGAAAATGCTCCTCGACAAATGTAAGGAACGGTTATCACAAAATATTACAGCATTCAGATGCAGCAGCCGCGTCCAACTCACACAGTGCTGACATTGTAGCACCCAAACGCGAGACCACGTGGCGTGACGTCACTGCGCGTCACGTCACGTCACGTCACGCCACGCTAAGTAACATCGCATCACGTTATTCTTGCCGCTATTATTATAATCCCCATTATGATAATGTTTAGCACTATTTGTTTTGTTAACATCACAGATCAGCTAGTAGACCTTCTGCGTTTAAAATTTCATATACAAATGTTGTTGTTGCCTGTATTATTAAATACTTAAGTGTTTTATACAAAAATATTATTTTGCCTTGAATATTTATTTTATCAGTCCACTAGGTATGTGTTATGGAACACTACAATAATGTTTTGTGAAATCAGGTCTCACCTCAGTAAACGTATTAGAAGTGCACGTAAGTGGCAAGATCGAGAGCTTTCAGCGTGTGCTCTGTGCAGGGCACGCTATCGTCAAACTATTATTCCATCAAATTGAATTGTATCTGATTCAATGATCAGGTTTGATTGCATTCCAAATGTGCGGCCAAAGAGCTGTTGAATAGCAGGCGAGTGCACGGCGTGGAACTATCCGTGTGGAACCTGTGCACTATGAGCTACTGTGCGCAGCGTGCCCTACCTAAAGCTCAGTGATGGCATTACGTAGAATCAAAACTATCATTGGCAGTATGATACAATCTAAGTATACCTTTCTGTGGTTGAATTACCTACAATTTAAATCAGCCCTAGCCCTCTTTCGATCTCCCTGACGTTCCGACGTCACCGCGTCGCACACACGCCGCACTCGTGCCGCACCGCAGCCGCATATCGGCACGGCTTGCCTCGAATAACAAATGAGCGACCGACGAATTAACTTCATCTCGAGTTTTGTTTGCAGCCGCGCGACAGATCGGCGTATACGCGATCCATCTCAATAATAACGTGTTACTATAAGAGGCGAAGGTTTCACCGAGTCGGCAGTCTGCATACAATGAACGGGAAGCGATCCCGCACCCGCACCGCGCGCCGACAGCGGCCGCGGCGACTATGACTTATGTGTTTGGTTTCCTGATCTCTTTTAGCCCCCCCCCCCTCCCACCTCCCCTCTTCCCTTTATTTTTCCGCTTCGAACTCCATCGTGTGTTTTTGTTTAACGCATACGTTATTATTCGGAAGCGCCGCCTTTCACGCCGTCGCGTAATAAACTGAAAACTCCCTTTGTGAGGCAAATTGAATAAGAATCTCTTTAACGGGCACTCTGGAGTTTTAAGGAAAGGTACTGTAAGAGATACCGACGCTTTGTTCCTTCTATGAATTGTCACAAGAGCCTTTCACGACAGAGTAACAAGGTCGCTGTGAGAGACGGGGGAGGGGCTGTGGATATATACTTTTCTTTGTTCAGTTACTGTTCTATGAGCTGACGTTACAATGTCGTGCGTCCTCGGGCCCGCACGGACACAGCGCGGGTACACAGGACGCGCCGCGGAGGCTGCGCTCGCTGATGGAGGCTCACTGAAGGGGAGGGGGGAGCGGGTAGCTTCACACATATTATAACTCCCAATAGAGCAAAGTCTGCGACAACATTGGCAAACGCAAACTCTAATCAAATTCTTATCTTTTGTTTCAGGTAAGAATTTCGCTCTCACAAGACATTTGTTGAACCGAATCATTCCGTGAGCCGCTCTGGTATGTTACATAATCATGTTTTCTATAATCAAGCTAGACTGCTGAATATGTGTTTTTTTATTAGATGCTAAGCTTTGAAGCTCGAGTTTTGGATAAAAATTACATTATAGTTAGCTAATTGAAAACATGGTTATTATTTTCTGGAGTAGGAAAGGGAAAGGGTGAGGAGGGGATGCAGTTAGAGACACCGGCGCGGCGCCGATGTTGTAAATCAGGGTTGGGACCGCGCGGCGCGGCGCGGTGCGGCGCGGTGGCGGCGGCCGCTTTAAGCGCTCCGTCGATGCAATTAAGGAAAAGAATTTATAGTAATAAAGTAAAAACGAGAGCTGTGAGCGGCTGCGGGTATAGATCCCGACCTCGTAGAGGAACTCGCTACTCCACTCCCTCGCCGCCAGCGCGGCAGCAGCGGCACAACGCTGCGTCAGGTGGACACCGGACACCAGCGGACATCTTGACTCTTGTCTGTGTGTATGTAGTATGTAGCGCCGGCGCCGCTACAGCACTGACGGCAGCGGCGCCGCTACAGCACTGACGCGGCGCCGCTACAGCACTGACGGCAGCGGCGCCGCTACAGCACTGACGGCAGCGGCGCCGCTACAGCACTGACGGCAGCGGCGCCGCTACAGCACTGACGGCAGCGGCGCCGCTACAGCACTGACGCGGCGCCGCTACAGCACTGACGCGGCGCCGCTACAGCACTGACGGCAGCGGCGCCGCTACAGCACTGACGGCAGCGGCGCCGCTACAGCACTGACGCGGCGCCGCTACAGCACTGACGGCAGCGGCGCCGCTACAGCACTGACGGCAGCGGCGCCGCTACAGCACTGACGGCAGCGGCGCCGCTACAGCACTGACGGCAGCGGCGCCGCTACAGCACTGACGGCAGCGGCGCCGCTACAGCACTGACGGCAGCGGCGCCGCTACAGCACTGACGGCAGCGGCGCCGCTACAGCACTGACGCGGCGCCGCTACAGCACTGACGGCAGCGGCGCCGCTACAGCACTGACGGCAGCGGCGCCGCTACAGCACTGACGGCAGCGGCGCCGCTACAGCACTGACGGCAGCGGCGCCGCTACAGCACTGACGGCAGCGGCGCCGCTACAGCACTGACGGCAGCGGCGCCGCTACAGCACTGACGGCAGCGGCGCCGCTACAGCACTGACGCGGCGCCGCTACAGCACTGACGCGGCGCCGCTACAGCACTGACGGCAGCGGCGCCGCTACAGCACTGACGCGGCGCCGCTACAGCACTGACGCGGCGCCGCTACAGCACTGACGGCAGCGGCGCCGCTACAGCACTGACGCGGCGCCGCTACAGCACTGACGCGGCGCCGCTACAGCACTGACGGCAGCGGCGCCGCTACAGCACTGACGCGGCGCCGCTACAGCACTGACGCGGCGCCGCTACAGCACTGACGGCAGCGGCGCCGCTACAGCACTGACGCGGCGCCGCTACAGCACTGACGGCAGCGGCGCCGCTACAGCACTGACGGCAGCGGCGCCGCTACAGCACTGACGCGGCGCCGCTACAGCACTGACGCGGCGCCGCTACAGCACTGACGGCAGCGGCGCCGCTACAGCACTGACGCGGCGCCGCTACAGCACTGACGGCAGCGGCGCCGCTACAGCACTGACGGCAGCGGCGCCGCTACAGCACTGACGCGGCGCCGCTACAGCACTGACGCGGCGCCGCTACAGCACTGACGGCAGCGGCGCCGCTACAGCACTGACGCGGCGCCGCTACAGCACTGACGGCAGCGGCGCCGCTACAGCACTGACGCGGCGCCGCTACAGCACTGACGGCAGCGGCGCCGCTACAGCACTGACGGCAGCGGCGCCGCTACAGCACTGACGGCAGCGGCGCCGCTACAGCACTGACGCGGCGCCGCTACAGCACTGACGGCAGCGGCGCCGCTACAGCACTGACGGCAGCGGCGCCGCTACAGCACTGACGGCAGCGGCGCCGCTACAGCACTGACGCGGCGCCGCTACAGCACTGACGCGGCGCCGCTACAGCACTGACGGCAGCGGCGCCGCTACAGCACTGACGCGGCGCCGCTACAGCACTGACGGCAGCGGCGCCGCTACAGCACTGACGGCAGCGGCGCCGCTACAGCACTGACGCGGCGCCGCTACAGCACTGACGCGGCGCCGCTACAGCACTGACGGCAGCGGCGCCGCTACAGCACTGACGCGGCGCCGCTACAGCACTGACGGCAGCGGCGCCGCTACAGCACTGACGCGGCGCCGCTACAGCACTGACGGCAGCGGCGCCGCTACAGCACTGACGCGGCGCCGCTACAGCACTGACGCGGCGCCGCTACAGCACTGACGGCAGCGGCGCCGCTACAGCACTGACGCGGCGCCGCTACAGCACTGACGGCAGCGGCGCCGCTACAGCACTGACGCGGCGCCGCTACAGCACTGACGGCAGCGGCGCCGCTACAGCACTGACGGCAGCGGCGCCGCTATTCGACGATACATATCAAAGCACATCACTTTATGCAGCCGCGACGACCTCGCCTCGATTGGATGTTGCATTATTGATGCATTTAAATTGTATTTGTTTTACAAATTGCTGCGGCGTTTGATACAACAGCACCGGGCAGGCGACATTTCACTATAACAAATAAATATAACAACAAAAAATGTTTTAAATTAGACGGCTTAAGTTAAAAGTTGAGTCGCCAGTGAAAGCAGGGTCCACGAGGCGCCCCCCGGCCGCACACACGCACTGACTCCGGCACCGACGAGCTGACCGCGTGCGCTGCGGGAGCCGCCGCCGCCGCCGCTGCTGCGCCAGCACGCAGGACAACCTTCAAGGAGTCGGCTAACAGAGCGCTCTCTAATCAAACGTCTGCACCGACTCAGGAGACAATATTTAGGCGGATGCAAATACTTCTCGATTACGAGCTAAGGAACATTCTGCAAAGAAAACAAGCCTTATCCAGTAGTAGAGCGCAGAGTGCGGGCGCGCGGGACGAGGGGAGAGGGAGGGAGGGAGGGAGGGGTAATGCGCGGGTAAATAAGAGAAGCGGCGGCGGCGCGGCGGCGCGGCGTCATTAGGGTCGCTTTGTTAGTGCAGGCAGTGTGTGACGTCACTGGGAGAGAGTACACACACCACACCTGCGAGCTCTAATGGAGGACCCTTTGATTCACTCATTCACCTTCCGCTCCCTCCCCTCCCGCCCCGCCCCGCACCGCGTGTGTAGTCACCGCACTGCACGAGACTGCTCACGCTACTTTATTAACTGTAAGTTGTGTGAAGTCTACTAAGATGGTTTGGGACTCGCCGCACTATTATATATATATTACTACTATATATATATATTCCGACAACTCTCCGGCTTCACGTCACGTCACGTCACGTCACGTCACGTCACGTCACGTCACGTCACGTCACGTCACGTCACGTCACGTCACGTCACGTCACGTCACGTCACGTCACGTCACGTCACGTCACGTCACGTCACGTCACGTCACGTCACGTCACGTCACGTCACGTCACGTCACGTCACGTCACGTCACGTCCCGTCACGTCACGTCACGTCACGTCGCGTCACGTCACGTCACGTCATGCTGCACCAACGTGCTGCCGCGACAACCTGCACTCGACACCCGACTCGGCTCTGTCTGACTACCCACGCTCGGCTACTAGGTGGCTATAAGTGGATCGGTACACGACCACCACCTTTCATAGAGTTCCTATCATCTGCGACCTCGTTTCAGCGTCCTTGTTGATGCATAGCAGTGAGTACTCTCTATAGTGCCGTCACTGCATTTGTGAGACCGGGGCTATTAGGTATCTAAATAACCTTGCAGGTTTCACCCTGTGTGATGTTATTAAATATTGTCTAAGAAACAATCGAAGCAACAGGAGGTACTGAGAACAACAGGCTCCTGCATGGCGCGGCGCTGTCACGAGGCAGATAGTTTCAGGAATTTCATAATACTTGGAAGCCAGTAGAGACAGCGAGTGGTGGTAGCGCCTTTCCTACATCCGAGGGTGGTATCCCAGTATCACAGACATTCTGAGAATTGGTTTATACAACGTTCGCAATAATATAAAACATTCTAACTACCAAAGAGCTATTTCTGATGAATTTGAGTTTTCGATTGTTGTACTTACTTGTGATTGGGTGTCGCGGGCGGGAGGTGAGACGAGAGGGGGTGGCGGGGGGAGGGGGGTAGCGTAATGAATGCTGGGCATTTGTTACGCGCCGCAAATCTAGGCCGGGAGTGGAACAAGAAACCATTTGTAAGGTTGGTCTTATTGTGAAGCTTTCACTCAAACACGATAATGTACCGACGACCTTCGCCGCCTGAGCTGAGCTGAGCTGAGCTGAGCTGAGTCAGCGAGTGCATCGGTGAAAGATGGAGTTTCTAACATTTCTCGTCACAGCACTGCACTGCGATAATCATTTCATGTGGTTGTCATTTGAGCTTCTGACATTAGATCATTATATCGGGCGTGAAAGAGTGACTATCAGCAACAGACAAAGTCCCTGCTGAATATGGCTTCTCGTAGAGAACTACATCTCGGAGGGCTGATTTTTGATGTTATCAAATTTAAAAAACCTGAATATTTACATGCAAAGCTTAAGTTCACCTATGAAAATAGTGACCGTACTGCCTTACGGTCTCTTAGATCTGCACTTCTTTATCACAGTCATAAAACGGCAGCATTCACTGGTAGCTTCCGATATTTGGCAACGAAGTGTTGGAACAATATCCCCCCTCCTATTCGTAATTTCCAATCCAAGTTCACTTTCAAATCACATTTAAAAAAGTTACTGTTGAATAAGCAAAAAGAGATTTCCTCATAACACTTCGTTCGCCAACCACAAAACCAAAATTCATAGTAACTTTTATAGGCCATATGACAGTAGGTATTTATCTCTCTTTCTCAAGCTCTGAACCTGACTCAACATAACACATATTCACACTCACATCAACTCATGCCTACATCTAAAGAGTTTCCACTTACATTCCTGCATACACGCACTTTTCAAACACACACAGAACTATGTTGTTGGTTCTCCTGTGCTCCTTGGCTCTTAAGAGCCTCGTGAAAGCAGGAGAACCATCACACTCTCACTTTCACACTCTCATGCTCTTATTATTACATAGGAAAACTAAATTCTCACAAACATTTAGAATGCATAGACAATCTCACACCACATTACATAGGTAGGTACACTAATATTCTGAACTCTTTTAAAAACAGTTTATTTATATTATATTTTTAAGTATTTTTCAATTGTATGGCAGCTCGTTCAACTTGTTGCCTCAGAAGGTAATGGCTGAAAATCAGTGTTTTGCTCTCGAGCAATTCTATGCGCTGAGCTATTGCCTCTTTGCCTAGCTGCAACACACACGAACCGATAGGTATATCAGTCAATGTTTTTCAATACAATAAGTTAATATTTCGTTTTTTCAAAAAAAAAAAAACAGAACTGTTTTGCTTGAAAGTGATGTTCGTCAACACTGCGGTCAAAGTATTGCACTATTGCTGAAGCGGTCCGCAAGGAATTTGAATACAAGGCGGTCCGTGAACCCGCCGGCAGTGTTGCCAGCTATACATACATAACTAACCTGTCTGATAAACAACAAACTGTTACAAATGTTACCTGTGTTGTTAGGTACGACATAGCTCATTACCTACAGAACCACAAAATCTTTTTAGACTAAAACAATTATATTGAACTCCATTTAAATTAAATCATATCGCATTGAAAGTAACATTTCAAGTAATTTTGTGAATATCATCTAAATACTTTTAAAGTTAATTATAATGTTTTGTGTAAGTATTTACAAAGTGAGGTCGCAGCGCGCGCGGTGCTGCGTCTCTGAGCGGTCGCTCCTTTCATTCGGAAACAAGTAATGAGTGAGTGATTATTTGGGACTTTTATGAGGTTTTTTCGCGCCATAAAATGAAATGAGCTTCATCTGGGAAGTGAAGCAAAAACCACGGCCGGAGAGAGGGCGCTAAGCCGAGGGGCAGGGCGGGGCAGCGGGGCGAGGGGGGCACAAACGCGGTACTTGTCACTTGGTTTAATTAAACATTAGCTTTAGTTAAAAATACATTTACCTGAAGGCATTTGCTTTGTAATTAGTCTTCTCTCGCGGAGGCTTCCCACATTTCATGAGCGTATTTCATCTGTGTTTTATAAATTACAAAAGACATCAAACCATAAATTAAAAAAATGGCATGTTTGTTATTATTTATTTATGTGCAAAATCGACTCCACCGCACTTCAGTAAGTCGTGCAGATTGCATAAATGATGTTGTGGCTTGCATCGTCGGTGACGTCACGTCCCGTATCGATGCACCTCAAGCAGTGTGACGTCACGCACACGCGCGCTTCTAATTGATTGCCGAGAGAATACAAGCGCACGTCCCGCTACCCACAGCCTCGCTTGCATTGCCAATAGCACCGCACTCGGCGCACTCGGCGCACTCGGCGCACTCGGCGCACTCGGCGCACTCGGCGCACTCGGCGCACTCGGCGCACTCGGCGCACTCGGCGCACTCGGCGCACTCGGCGCACTCGGCGCACTCGGCGCACTCGGCGCACTCGGCGCAACACAAACACAACTAAACCAGCAGTACTCACCGGCCTCTGCCCCGCAGCGCCACTAGCGCCCACACGTGCCGCGGCATAACGGCTATGTAGCTACTCGGAGCGGATCGCGTAGCCCGTAGCGCTACGCCGTAGCTCTGCTACGAGATAAAATTAGAAGTTAATTAAACCAGCGCGCGCCATTCACGCATCAGGTTCTGCTTGAAGTGGTTACACTTACATACATTTCTGTATGATTAAACCGCGCCGTCTCCCCGCCCGCGCCCCGCACCCCGCCCGCACCGCAACCGGAACGGGAGGTTGCTTGTTTATTTTATTATCGTATCATCCGACCGCTCCTACAAGGAGCCGTGATTTTATTTTACGAAGCACTTCAATTCGTTTAAATAATATCCGGTGTGACGCCTTGAACGTGGGGGCAACGTTCTTTATAAGGACAAGTCTGCGTTAACCAATTAATTTATTAAATTGAAGAACAAATGAATTGAAGGAAATATTTGATGTCTCTGGTTTTTATGTTAAAGGGCTAGAAGGACTGGATAAAGTGAGTTCCAAAGTTGTGGAGGTTTCAAACATACTCCTGTGAGGATGTTGAAATATAAATTAAAAAACATTTTAATATACTCAAAGGTTGTATAAATACAATTTAACATACCCACAACTAGCAACAATTTGGAAGAAGTCACGGGTGACAGTGATAAATGTTTCCGATCCATAACTTGTTCCACTCGGGGTCCAATCGTCGACCTCTCCTCTCTCTCACCTGCTGATCCTCTTCGCTTTCATTCCAATTACCACCCTCCCCCTTCTCTCTCCTTTCCTCCTCTATCCGATCTCGCACGACATGATAAATTATCCGCACGCACTAACTCCGATTTGAGCATTAGGTATATGAATAGGCAATATGTACGTGTCCACATCGGTCGGTCTGCATGCACGGTCGCTGCGCTGTGGAGTGCATTCAATTGTCTCGTCCTCCGCACCCTCGCCCTCCTCCCCGGCCGCCGCCGCCGCCGCCGCCGCCGCCGCCGCCGCCGCCGCCGCCGCCGCCGCCGCCGCCGCCGCCGCCGCCACGCGCTGGTCGAGCACGAGGTGCGCTCGGAATGTATTCAAATCTATCAGAGCGGTGCCGCGAGCGCACTCCGCGCCGCCCCCTCTACTGTACTCTACTGCACAGTACAGTACTGTACAGTACTGTACAGTACTGTACAGTACTGTACAGTACTGTACAGTGTACATACAGTGACATAATGTACGGTTGTAGTTGTTTGCACTCGAGTGCACTGGAGGCCTCGCTGGCCACTACACACCAACACTCCACACGAAGCCCTCCACAGCCGACGCGCCACTGTTTGTACAACACGCTCGCAGCATCCACTCCGCGCGACGCGACGCGATGCGGTCATACTCTGTGAGCTTCATACATCCAACTTAAAATATTTCCAGAGATGATAATTAATAAATAAATAAATAAATAATGCTGGAATTGTCCAGCATTGTATCCAGCAGCATCCAGCAGCTGTGTGGATTGCCACACAGCACCATCTAGCCCCAAAGTAAGCTAATCAAAGCTTGTGTTATGGGTACTAGACGACTGATATATTTATTACATTAATACTTACAAAGATAGATATTTTTATTATACATAAACACCCAGACCAACGGAACAAATTTCTGCAGATCGTACACAAATTTGTTCCGAGGCGGGAATCGAACCCGCAACCTCTTGCGTCGCAGGCGGACTCTCGCCCGCTGCGCCACTGAGGTCGTCAAACCGATAGCGAGGGCCTTGAATCACTGGCGCCGTTCAGGATTCTGCCACCTGAATCATTCATTAGAAGATTCAGTCGTTGGAATCCTTTACTTGCTCGTGATTCATCTATGGCCCTCGATTTAAATCCGTCCTATCACTAATTGCATCATGACATCGGGAAATCAGTTAACATTCTAACAGCAGCGATGCGCTTGCAACCCGTCACGTATAATACCAACTAAGAACTGCAATATTTATGTTGGGCGTGCCAACTTGACGTCTCTCTATCTACGCCCTCTTAAAACATTCTCCTCGAATGTTGAGTGGGTTGGTTGAGTGGGTATCTCGCCACTAAGAGATCGAAGGGATATCTACCATGTCTGGGTACCAAAATTCGTTCCTGTATTGATGATCTTAATAATGACCAATGAGGAGATCGGTCATTATTACGACATGTACTGTTATCCTTGTATTATAAGAAATGTGTCGGATAACGAACCGGTGACTTATCCGTCGGCGGATGGTTCCTTCTTAGGTGTTGTTTATCTGGCATCGCGGCTAGGATTAATGGGACGCATAAAATATATAAAGCCTCCACCCCCTTCCGTCCCCTAAGAGTTCGACGGGCGCGGGCGCGGGGGCGGGGGCGGGGGCGGGGGCAGCCCACCCACTTATCAAAACATCGCTTCAGGGGATCACTTTAATTATTCTCATCCTCGAGAAAAAGAACGATATTACTCTATAAGACTCAGTTGAGGAAAAATGGAGGAGACTTTTGCCCAGCGGTAAAATGTAATAGGTTAACAAAAAAAATACTCACTTGGTAATCACTGAACCGGCCAACATACAACACATCACTACATAGTATAAAACAAAGTCGCTTTCTCTGTCACTATGTCCCTATGTATCTTAGAGCATTTATAATGGAGATGTTAACGCAAGGCGTACCCCTCTGCCGGCCATAAGACGCGATTTGGCCATGCACGTTATATAAAACTACTTCACTCATCACCGCGGCCATTAGTTGTCGTTTCGTGTCGCGAAGTAGTGCTCAGTAAAAATGGTGAATTGTGCGGTATTTCGGTGTAAAAGGAGATCAGAGACATCAAACTTTAGGGAACACGGTATTTCCTATCACAAGTAAGTGATATTTTAGTCAATTGGTTTTGTAATTACGTTTAATGGAATACCAGTTACGACAGTTTTAATACGACGCCATCGTCTTGGTAGGAGGTGTCGGTGAATTTATATTCCTTGGTAGAAGGCGTAGTGTGGGGACTAGTTGAGCGAAATCGATTGAATGAATGATGGAATGAACGTAAAATTAGAATAAAATGCGATGTGTTTTTTGTACCCATATTTAACCGATTTAAAAAAGGAGGTTCAGTACCTATTGGACTCTACAAAAACTGTCTCTGTCATTCTGCCTTCAAAACGTCGCTTTATGGAGCTCCCTTAAAATATTAGTTGTGCTGTGTCGTTGGTTTATTGCTATTTTCTTTGTACTTTATGAACGCAGAATCGTATAAACGTGATTTTTGTATAGCTGTAGTATGTTAGCTGGAGACAATTTGACAATTTTTCATCACCTTTCCCCGTCATACCAATCATCATCATCAGCCTATGTAAGTCCACTGCTGGACACATCATACCAATAAAGAAACAAAAAATTTATCTAAAAATGCATTCATGAAAGACTACTTGAAAGATTACTTACTACTTGCGAAAATAGAATATAGCTTAAAGTTACTCAACAACAGTGTAGCTTTTCTATTTGTAAAATAATTTTTAAAATTGTTTCAGAAGTTTTAGAGATTACGCTCTACAAACTCTTAATAAAATATTTTTTACAAAAAAAAACTGACTCCAAAACTGCTATCCAATTTGTTATGAAAAATACACTAAAAAGTTAAAAATAATTGCATTATGGATTTATATTTCAATCTACTTACAAATAGGTATCCATTTTTTCAACAAATCTTATAATTTTATTATTATGACATTATACAATTATTGATATTTTTGGAGTCGGTGCCAGCACTCTATTTACTTAGTAATACCTACTTGGCTAGACAGGTACACGTTTGTTAATCTTGGCTAAAAAAAGGAAAAGTATATGATTTTGAACCACCCTGATTTCATTCATATGAAATCATTCATTTTGTCGGTCTTTTTACAACCCATCACTAGTTTTTTGTGTTAGTGTGTAACTAAACAAAAGTGTAACAACAGTAATTCTTTAGTTGTGTTATTGTTTTTGTGTTGGTGTACAGCTTTTACTTGCGTGTGCGTTTATAGGGACGCTTAATTTTTCTGCATTAGTATGCGTGATTATGTAAATGTGTTGTGTACCGTACTACCTCCCGCCTCCCGCGAAAACCGGCAGAAAGATTTTAGTACTAAAAGTAGCGCTTGGCAACTCCCGTTATAAATGCTCTAAGCTATGTATGCTTAAATCTTAAGAACTACGCAACGGATTTTGTTGCGGTTTTTTTTATTAGATAGAGTGATTCAAGAGGAAGGTTAATATGTACAATTAGCTGAACCCGCGGCTTTGGTTCGTGCCAAGGAATTTAAAGTTTCATACAAACTTTCATCCCCTATTTTATCCCCTTGGGGGTAGAATTGATCAAAATCCTTTCTTAGCGGATGCCTACGTCATATCATCTACCTGCATGCCAAATTTCAGCCCGATCCGTCCAGTGGTTTGGGCTGTGCGTTGATAGATCACTATGTCAGTCAGTCAGTCACCTTTGAGTTATATATATTTAGATACATACATGCATGATATGTGCACCCGTGCGAAGCAGGGGCGCGCGGGCGGGTCGCTAGTATCTACTAGGTAAATCTGGACATGTGTTCCTCTTATTCAGTTCTGAGGAATGAAGACGTTCAGTGAGTCGTTCCTCAGTGAGGCGCCTCCCTAGGAGTTACCTTGTTTACTTCTAAACGTTCTTGAGTGAGATTTTATTACCTAATTCTCGTTTGGATTGGGTGCACTATTTCTTAGAGGAATGTTTCTTATTTTACATCCAGGGATTTTAAAATTTTTGATATATGCAAGTAAAGAGTGGTTTGACTTTTTTTTTATAAAACTAGCTAATGAAACAAGCAGATATCTGATAAAGTAGTAACCATCACCTATAACAAAGCACTGCTTCGTAAAGTCACGCACGATAGGAACGTGCCCTACGATGCACTGCCCTGCGTCCATCAACTTGAGGCATACAGATGTTAAGCCTCATGTGCCTGTAATTACGCCGGCGACCACACTCTTCAAGCCGAAACACAGCGTTGCTGCTTGGCGGCAGAACATGGCGTGGTGGTAGTACTTCCCCGGACGAGCACTTCACAAAGAGCTCTACTATTTTTTAAACGTTTCAAATGTTTCAATTGAAAGAGCGATGCTTTTCACCATGACTGCTCGTATGTTCTCCTAGTGACTGTTTGCCAACTCAGTGGTCGCGACGGGAGCTTCTTGCCGTCTGCGCCGAGCTGAGCCTTAATCCTCCGGCCCCAGAATGTACATAATATGGCAGGATCAGTGGCATCTCCAGACATCCTACATAATTATAACATAGTGTCTCATTACGTCGGCGTTCTTGGTTGCAGTGTTGTCGTGCGGCGAGGTGGGAGCCGGCGCTGGGGGCGGGGGCGGGGGCGGGGGCGCGCGGCGCGGGCGGCGCTACGTGGGGCTATACACGGGGCCGTACTTCGACCCCGCGGCGCCCAACAACATCACCACGCAGCTCGGCACGCACGCCTACCTGCCCTGCAAGGTACTGCGTCTCCGCGCCCCACACGCAGGGCACGCAGGGCACGGCATCAGGTGTGACAGTCGCGCGTGCTGTTCCAGGTGCGACAGCTGAGCAACAAGTCGGTGTCGTGGATCCGGCGCCGCGACGCGCACATCCTGACCGTGGACCGCTTCACGTTCATCGCGGACGAGCGCTTCCAGGCGTTCCTCGTGGAGGCCACCGACACCTGGACCCTCCAGGTACGCCCGCTCCACGTACCCTACACTACACGTCACAACTCTACAATCACGCGCGCCGTGGTGGTACCTCTTCCAGAGTTGTGTTTCATGCTCTGAGCTTTTTGCGATAAAACCGTTGCTGAATTAAACAGTCCATCAGTAGCGATGTAATAAATGTATGGTAAAATAAAACAATGCTTTTCTGCCGTTAGATTTATAAAGCTATTGAATTGAAATACTGAATTGAATCCAGTTTCGCGTGTTGATCACTAACACCGGAAGCGACATCGAGGAGCATAGTTAATACGTTGTGTTATGGTTGCAGCTGAGGTGGTTGTTGTTGTGTGTGGCAGGTGAAGTACGTGCAGGCGCGCGACGCCGGCGTGTACGAGTGCCAGGTCGGCACTGAACCCAAGATGAGCCACTTCGTGCAGCTCAACGTCGTCGGTAACCAACATGCACTATACTCATTGCTGAAACGTCCGAGTAGAACATTTGCATCCATGTTGCTATAGCAGTGGTTCTGGTTGTGGTTGCAGTGCCGCGCATCGAGATCGCGGGCGAGGCGGACCTGTACGTGAAGGCGGGCAGCACGGTGAGCCTGCGCTGCGTCATCACGCAGGCGCTGGAGGAGCCCGCCTACATCTTCTGGTACCACAACGACGCGCGCGTGCTCAACTACGACCGCAGCCTCGTCGAGATCCGCATGGAGCGCCTGGCGCCGGACACCACGGTGCGTCCCTCTCGCACCCGCGCCGCGCACGAGCAGGAGCAGGACGTGACGCTCTCTCGTGTTGCAGGTCGGCAACCTCGTGATCTACAGCCCGCGGCGCGAGGACTCCGGCAACTACTCGTGCGCGCCCTCCAACCTCGACTCCGCCTCCGTCGTGCTGCACGTGCTCAGCGGTCAGTCACCCCGACACCGACACCGACACCAGCACTGCCCGGGGGGTGTCTCCTCACTCGCGCCCACACAGTGTGTCGCATTGCAGGCGAGCAGCCGGCGGCCATGCAGCACGGCAACGCGGGCTCGCGGAGCGGCGGCCGCGCGGCGCCCGTCACGCTGGCCGCGCTGGCCGCGCTGTCCGCGCTGCCCGGCGCGATACACTCGCTCGCCTCGCTAGCCTCGCTGGCCTCGCTAACGATGCCGCGCGCGCCTCGTCCCGCCGCGCCGACGCTCAGGCCGATGCTCGCGGTGCTCCTTCTCTTGTACTCGTCAGTATTATGTATTACTACTATATTAACCTTCGTTTCGTTTTATTACTACTATTCTTCGTAATTAGACGTCATTCCAAATCGAATGAGACTCCAATTCCACTCATAGTTTTTGGAACTTTATCAAGAAACATTAACACGTTTTTGACACTTGTTGACTAGACTACTTTGCTTATTAAATGATTACTAAATTTTTTTAACAGTGCACTAAACCGAATGGTTTAAAATACCTAGACAATAAGAAAACTGTAGGTATGCTAAACTCTACATTGTACGCATTTACTAAAATGAAAATGTAATTGGATGTTTCCAGATTGAAGTGTCACGACGACGAAGATGAGAGGAAATAGCCTCTCATTCGGAGCCGACTGACGGCGCCAGTGACGGTGTCGGTGACGGTGTCGGTGACGGCGCCAGTGACGGTGACAGTGACGGTGACGGTGCCGAGTGTGCGCCTGTGTGCGTGTGTACTGTGCGAGTGTGGAAGCCAACGGACACTGCGTTGCGTGCGATACTAAATTGTAATTATTATTGTAATTTCGGGTACATAGTGTAACGATAGGAGTCGGGGGCTCGTGTGATAGCGCAGGACTCGAGAGCGGATCTGTAAAGACTGTACATAGTAGGTACGGGGCGCGCGTGTGACGTCACTCGCGTATCTCTCTCCTTTGTAAAGTTGTACATAATATTATAATATAATTACATAATACATAATTTACTTACGATCGAAACGATCGACAACTAAATTAATATTAGGTACGTAAGTACGACATCGAAGTTGAACGTCCGCGTCCCGCTGACGCGTCCATTACTAGATCTCGTTCATCTCTCGATGCGACCTCCACATCGACTAACTGTCCATTATTGTTTAGTGTCCATCTCTCGTGGCGCGCGACACCCTGTGCTCTTGTACACATTATATATGTACCTGCATGCATACCTACATACATACTTACCTACGTTATATCATGTTGTGCCTTGTCACCGGTCAACTAAATGTTTTCACCGAACCTACATTGTTATATAAATTATGTTATTATTGATATTATTTTAACCGAGTATATGACTCATTTCAGCGATTAGGTACCTATACTGTGGGGAGCTCGTTAATAACTCGGTAATAAAAAAGAATATTTTGGTAAAATAATCTAAAGAAATAATTTGTTTGCTCAATCATCTCTGTAAAGAATATTAGTTAAACTCAGATCGTGAACTCCAGTAGAACAGGCTGCCGAGATGGCGGTCGGACGTGGCTTTACATCGTGTTGCAGACAGTTTGTGGTCTGCCATTTTATACTTATCCAGCTACCTAGTTATTCAATGTGACTACAATTATGTAATTTCTCCTGTCGGAGGAGCTGCAGCCATTAGCCACGTCAGGCCGGCTCGGCGGCCGTGGAGGGCCGGGGCACCGTGTGCTGGAGGGAGACGGAGCATCGGCCCTCTCGCTCGCTCTGTCGTTGTCGCGAGCGATTCAGAGTAATGTAAGTTTGGTTCTCACTGTTACTGCCTCACTTGTAAATACTATTATAATACTGTAAGAGATATAAATAAAGATGAGATCGTTGAAACTTTACTCTTGTGTTATTCGTCAGCTGACACCTCCCAATAAGCAATTACCTGAGTAGGTACCTAAGTACTTACTACTAAGTTTAGGTAGATAAAATAAATAAATAATGCTGGACAATCCACACAGCACCATCTAGCCCCAAAGTAAGCTACTCAAAGCATGTGTTATGGGTACTAGATAACTGAAATATTTAATTCATTATATACTTACACAGATAGATATTTTTTAATATAGGTACATAGAAAACACCCAGACCACGGAACAAATTTCTGCAGATCGTACACTTTGTTCCGAGGCGGGAATCGAACCCGCAACCTCTGCGTCGCAGGCGGACTCTCGCCCGCTGCGCCACTGCGGTCGTCAATAATCACAAGTATAATCATAAGTAATTGTCAATTAATGACAAGATCGTTCAAAGAAAATGCATTCTATGCAAGAATAGGGCAGACTCTACAATATAAAGAACTAGTGAGACTTCGTGGGGTTGCCTGCGCCTGGTCTCACAGTCACTGCACGGCACGGATGGACGACCGTGGGACAATTCACAACACACACACACACACACACACGCACACAGTTCACGGAGGACCTGTAGCGTGAATGGAAACTGGTTCGGCATTCCCCAAGGATGTATACCAGATCTCACTTTGTTAACCATCTTCTTCAGCAACGATAACATGCCTCTCTATTCGCAGAATAGACACGTTCTTGTATGATATTGAAGGATACTGCAATTTTACTATGCTCAATACATAAGTACCTATATGGGCCCTGTTGATCCATCTAACTAATTAGGTATTAAATAATATAATAAATAAAAATTATTATGTTATTTTTACGTAACCTATAATTGTTTAGCAGAAGATGAATTCAAAATAAAAATAATGCGTTCTGTGCAGTTCAGTCGCTTTAGGTTCTTCAGAGACGTTCAGTCGGCGTCAGCGCGTCCCTCCATCGTCGGCCGCCGGCGCTGCAGGAAGGCGCGCAGGGCCCGCATGGCCGCGTGGTCGGGCGCCAGTCGCGCGCCGCTCAGCCGCGCGCCCGACATCGGCGACACGGCTCCGGCGCACCCTGCGACACACCGTCACCCCACACACACACTCACACGCACCGCAGCCCCTGCCGGCGCTGCAGGAAGGCGCGCAGGGCCCGCATGGCCGCGTGGTCGGGCGCCAGTCGCGCGCCGCTCAGCCGCGCGCCCGACATCGGCGACACGGCTCCGGCGCACCCTGCGACACACCGTCACCCCACACACACACTCACACGCACCGCAGCCCCTGCCGGCGCTGCAGGAAGGCGCGCAGGGCCCGCATGGCCGCGTGGTCGGGCGCCAGTCGCGCGCCGCTCAGCCGCGCGCCCGACATCGGCGACACGGCTCCGGCGCACCCTGCGACACACCGTCACCCCACACACACACTCACACGCACCGCAGCCCCTGCCGGCGCTGCAGGAAGGCGCGCAGGGCCCGCATGGCCGCGTGGTCGGGCGCCAGTCGCGCGCCGCTCAGCCGCGCGCCCGACATCGGCGACACGGCTCCGGCGCACCCTGCGACACACCGTCACCCCACACACACACTCACACGCACCGCACACAACCTGCCGCCGCCCGTTACTACTCTCGCGCAACGACGAAATAAAATCTGTAACGAACGATCGATACATCCGACGTTATCTAGCCCCGAACCGATCGAAACTAAACCTATACAGGGTGGATTTTTGAGATGCGACAGTAAGGGAAGAGGTACCTTAACCGTTATATTTACAGAAAAGCGTTCTTAGGAGACCATCCATCGGCCACTTTTTGAGATATTTTAAAGTGCATTCACAGATTTCGGAAAATTAGGCGGTCAGCAAAAAAAATGCGAATATACCTACCAAAATATTTTTTGATGCCCATCGTTCCTATTTCATGAAGGGATCAAAAGATAATAAGTACATCTAGACTAGACGAACAGCCAAAAAACGAACATCTCATGAACGATTATCCTACTTTGGATGCCGTTAAGATTCAAGGTTCCGAATCGAGCATTACTATAAGTGCAGCGGTAAGTACAGCCTAAGGACAGGTAGATGACACCTGACACGACAGGTAGCAGGTAGCAGGGTGGTGGAGAGTGAGACAGGCATAGTCACCGTGGTGCGCGGGCGCAGCCAGCAGCCACTCCTGCATGCTGTCGCGCTCGTACGTGTAGCCGTCCTGCGCGCGCGCCGGCCAGCGCAGCGCGCGGTGCGTCAGCGGGCAGCGCAGCGCGTGCGGCGTCTCCGACCCCTGCGCACGACACGACACGACACGACACGACACGACACGAAATCACTCACTCTGAGCCGACGTCAGAGACATCGTGGATTTCTTTCGCTCGGTTCCTATCGTTCTTTTGTTTTATCATTTTTAACCGACGAATAAAAACGGAGGAGGTTCTCAGGTCGACGCGTATTTTTTACCCGAGTGCCGAGGGTTATGTGTTTGGCGTGTATCTATCATGTATCCTTCCTTCGATATATCCTTTATTACCACGTAGCAACCAAACGGCTCGATGGATTTTGATGATTCTGGTATCAAAAGATTCGTCGCAACTTCCCGAGTGTCCTTAGAATAAAAAAACCCTAAAAGTCACGTGGGAAGGAAAGCAGGAGCAATATTCTCTCACATTAAAAAATTTTTTTTCGTTATAATAGTAATATGGGTATCAAAATCAAGAGAGTGATAAAGTGTTTTCAAATAATGTATTAGTTTTTGATTTAAAGTAAACCCTCAAAGACAAAACCAGAACGCAAAATTCGTTGAGTCACTTTAGTGAACTAGGTCATGAGTGATACTAAAATATATCATAAAACCTTCCCTATGGTCATACAAATCGTTTAGAAAATACCGCATCAAAATCGATGAAGCCGTTTCGAAGATATTAAGAGTTTTGTAATAAAAAAATGTGATTGCTGGTAACCCCAATGTGATCAAAATGAGTTATACAACGACAGGCGTCAGTAAACTGCTAGGACATAGGTACGCGAGCCTCCGACTGTCTGCGATCTTTACATTTTTATCATTCTTCAAGACTGAAGAAAGGATTTCAATATTAAAAAGTACCAAACTTAAAACATTATCTTATTTACCTACCTACATACTTTTAGTTCGGGCACTTGGGTTTTTTTATTTTTTAATAAATCTTCTTGTTTTGGTATGACCAAGCATAACTTTTTACGGAACTGACAAATTTTGATAATTTTGTTTTAAATGAATAGGGTATAAATACTTCGAAGTTGGTCCCACATAAATTTGTAAAAAAATCTTACCTTAAGGGCCCGGCGACAGCGGCTCGCAGTTTCGAGGTGCGATTAGCTATTATTTCATTTTATTTCATTTCGGGGAGGTTGTTTGAAAGAATAACTATCCAGTGACACGCATAAATACTGTTCGAACACAAATAACATAATAATATAAGGGAAACATGCCCGAATCAGAAATCATTTTGGTATTAGTATGTTTGGCCTTACGTTTACCTAATACCAAAATGATTTCTGACTCAAGCACATTTCCCCTAGATTATTGTATTATTTGTATTAGAACAGTATTTATGCATGTCACTGGATAGTTATTCTTTTAAACAACCTCCCCGAAATGAAATAAAATGAAATAATAGCCAATCGCACCTCGAAACTGCGAGCCGCTGTCACCGGGCCCCTAAGGGTGGATAGTAAACATTTACATACAATTAATTATTATGGACTTGGTCGAATCAAAGCCGAGGGTTGATGTCCTATATGCAGCTGGACTCACCGACTCGGCGGTCGCAGGCGCCTCTCGCAGGTAGGCGAGCTCGGCCGCGATGCAGGCGCGCACCGCCCCCCGCGCCGCCGCGTCCATCCCCTCCCCCGCCGCCTCCTGCGCGCCGTCCTCGCCTGCGGACAGCGTTTACACTCAGCTCATGTCCGAGGCAACGCGAACTTCGACGCTCTCTCTCTCTCTCTCCCTCGCGTTAACGCACGCATCGCGTTCAGCGTCGACGTTCGCGTTGCCACGAGCATGAGCTGATTGCCAACGCAGTATAAGACGTGATACTAGGGCTAAGATGCGCACCGCGTGAGATACATAATATGTCATCTCGTTTTTCCCCTAAAAACAGACTTTTATCTGCATCTCTACAAGAGCTAAGATGCGCAGCACAAATTGTCGTCTCGTTCTGTCAAATGAAGACTAACTCCCAATTCGAAATTCAAATTTCGAATTTTGTCTTCAAACGCTAAGATGCGCGCCCTAAGTTTTGTCGTCGTCAGTTTTTCAGAACGAGAAGCTTTGGCGGGAATTTAGTTTGATATAATTAGATACTGAAATAGTTTATTTAACTAGTGGCTCTGGGAGCTGTAGACCTCGCGAGCATACTAAAAGTGAGCTATTTGAGGAATGTAATGTGCAAGTGCATTTTCCGTTTTGTGATTTTTTTGATCTTTTTGATTTTTTTTTGCATCGTCTTGTGTAGAATGAGGTCTTTTGTGTTTCTCTCAAATTTGATTGAAAACCATCGATTGTTTGATGAGCTATCCTGTTCATCATGCTGAAGATCCTTATCAGATCTTCGCCAAACTTTTATGAGACCAACTTATAGTTACTACCTTTCAAATAAAAAAAGAATAATCGAAATCAGATCTCATTTGGTGGAGATATCCAGTATATCAAATAGCCCCCTTTTTGCCCTTTTTTTGGGGGAAGTACCCCTCCAATCAAAAATCCCCGACGACAAAAAAATTCTAATAAGTCATATAACCTGTGTACCAAGTTTCGTCCAGATCGGTTGAAAAATGCGACCTGTAGAGGAGAACAGACAGACAGACAGACAGACAGACAGACAGACATCCGGACAAACGCATTTTTGGCCAATGTGGAAACTGAGACGCTTCGCTCGCTCGGTCAATTACAAAAGCATGGCGGTGCCTTACCACAGCTACATTCTAGCAATACACGCGGAAAAAGAATAACAAAAAGTGCAACGTAAAGTAAAAACGACGAGATGGGACGAGTGTGATCCTTTTGATGTTCCTGAGAAGGAATTTCAGCGCCTTTGGCGCATTTCAAAACCGATGGCGTTGTACCTGATAGAAAGCTCCAAATTGATTTGGAGCCTCAAAATAGTGGAGGCCTACCGGCGCAATAGAAGGTGAGTAGTTCATACCCAATATCTACAGACGTATTCAGAATACCTAGATACCTACAAAAATAGTTAAACTAGCTACAACATGATAAAGCAATTTAGGTTGAACATTTACCTATATTTTTAAAGGTTTATCTTACCTACTAGATAACTCCCAAAGTACATGTTTGCATTTTATGTGTTACATTACCTACGTACTACACTGCATATTTAATTACATAATTACTTACTGTTTTCTGTGTACCAATAAGTCACTGCAAATGATTGATAGAAAACCATTTTACCTAATTAACAGGTTAACCTGCCACTGGAGCTGGACGAAGATGTAAGAGGCGTGAGGGCAGAAGATGGCGAAGATATGAACGCAGATAACGTATCAACTGCAGCTCTGCTTCGTCAAGCCCAAACCAGACGGGCAGAACTTTTACAATACTTTATCTAGTACTATACCTATGTAAAGATGTCTTCTATGTCTAGTGCTGCTCCTTACTTTCCGTTGAGACGTGTGAGGGGTGTGAAATAACAAAACTGTATCACTGGAAACTATTTTGTATTGTCTTTTACACTTGCTATGTGACCGAACCTGACGGGAAGGGCTGTGCAACGCGACTGACGAGTGACGCTACATAAAACAATAAAACCTACTCGTCAGCCCGTTTGCTGTGGCTAGGTACATAGCCGCCACAGTACACCCCCTCTTAAAAAAATTTTTTTTTTTTTTTAAGAAGAAAAAAATATTTTAAAGTTAAATGTACATAAACAAAATATCATCCTGTAGGTCAATTCCAGTTAGGTACACTACCTACGTGCAGTCTAAACAATTGCAAATTTGCTTTCGCTGCAGTAGCTCGCTACTTTGCAATGTGTCTTGACTCGAATTACCGAGTTGGCTGTACCTAACTACCTACTCTACTTCCACAAACATCCTTTATGCTGTTAATAGAAAATTAAATTATTGAGAGAAAAAAACTTTGGAAACTTTATACGATAATGCTACACAGATGACTTGATACAAACGTTTTAAGCTTTGCACACATTTGATTCTATTTTAATACTTTAACACTAGATCACTTGAGATGCTGCTGGCTGCATCTGCACGCTGAAGGGTGCAGCTGGCGTAGCCATGGGTGTGGTCGCCATACCCGCCATCTGCAGGCCACGACCATGTACTTGACGTTGGAACCACAACTGAGTTCTTTTCTTGAAGTAGTTCCAAACGAAAAATATGACAATAGCGATGAGCAGGATGATGATGCTTAGTATCATCCAACCAATCGTAGAGAGTTGCTCCTTGGAGGCCTCTCCTCCGCTCTGAGCAATGATAACTTCCTCCTTGCTCTGTTGCTTGCCCATGTTTTTAAGGTTTTCAAATAAATGCGAAAATGGGAATAGCTCAATTGACATCACATTTACGATTGAACTGAATAAATACCTCGTGCTTTCAAATAAGCTTGGTCGAATTACGCTGATCAATACCTATTGAATTATATTAATGTGTGTATCAATTCATCAATGTATAAGTAAGTTTCCATTACAATAAATCAAGTATCTAATTTATGTTAGCTCATCAAAAAAATTATTTGTATATAATCATAAAAAGTTCCGATGTAAATAAATTCCTATGCTGAATACAATAAAGTCATTTAAAAAAAAATGTGTATGACTATCTTACTTTAAAAACACAAAAAAAAAATCTAACTAATCACTAAACGTAACATGCTTTTCATGCATGCTTTGTATATACCGTTTGGGCTTTTTTGATAAACGACCGCTTCTGGTCGTTTTTGGCTCATTCCGATCTGTACCATCTGTACCATTATCATTATCCAGGGGCACAGAGTTTGATAAACTTCTCTGAGGTACGATACTAGGGAATGCATTGAACCTTCCGTCTGTACCTTCGCTATCTGGCGGTACAGTGCACGAAGTGCTTCTCTGTGGTGTTGGTTCATCTTCTGCCATTAAATAAGCCGGTTTTAACCTGTCTATGGATATACATACCTGCCTATCATTGATCTGTATCTTATATGCCTTATTTCCTTTTTTTACAATACGGTAGGGACCGTTGTAAGTCGGTGTAAAAGGTTTACGTACAGCGTCATTTCTTATGAAAACAAAATTACTTTGACTTAGGTCAGGATGAACAAAAAAATTACGTGAGTTACAATGAGACTTTGCAACGGGCCTATAACTCCTGATAGTGTTCCTAATACTTTCTGCTACAGTGTCAAAAGTGCCTAAAGTTTGCTTGTCACATTTATGATCGAAAAAATCACCAGGCATTCTTAGTGCTTGCCCGTATACCATTTCCGCTGCACTTACGTCACTATCCTGCCTAAGCGTAGCACGTAACCCTAACATAGCGGTAGGTAACTCAGTAACCCATGACGTAGAATTTAACCGTGCAGTTATGGCGACTTTGAAAGAACGATGCCACCGCTCAACCATGCCATTTGCTTGCGGGTGGTATGGGGTGGTTCTCGTTTTTTCAATGCCCATATAATGCATTAACCTTGAAAATAATGAACTCTCGAACTGTCGACCTTGGTCACTAGTGAGTCTAAGGGGACAACCGAAACGTGCTATCCATCCTTCGTATACCATTTTAGCGACAGTGTCCGCAGTCATTTCTTTGATAGGAAAAGCTTCCGGCCATTTTGTGTTTCTATCGATTATAGTTAGACAGTACCTATAGCCTTCCGAAGAAATAGGTAGCGGGCCTACTAAATCAATGTGTATATGTTCGAATCGGCCAGATGATGGAAAATCTTGAAGATGCGATACTGTGTGTCTCTGTACTTTAACTCGTTGGCACTGTATACAAGTTTTAGACCAAATTCCTACATCGCGGTTCATATTAGGCCAAAAGAATTTTTGACCTACTAGCTTTCGTGTAGTACGTATACCGGGATGACTTAGATCGTGGACGCTTTTGAAAGCTATTCGACGAAAACATTCTGGTAGGTACGGTCTAACTATATTCGTAGAAACATCGCAGTATATTTCCTTGTCGCAACTCTGTAATCCGATACGCTTCAGGTGCACACTGTGGTCACTGGTGACGTAACTATCGCGCGCTTGTGCTTCTGCTAATTCTGCGTAGTCAATAGATGTTGGGCAAAAAATTGTCTCTACGCGCGAGAGAGTATCGGCTACAATGTTTTTAGAACCTACTATGTGACGTATGTCGGTCGTAAATTCACTTATAAACATGAGCTGTCTAGTGCGACGAGGGATCTCGTTGTCACTATTTATTTTTGAAAATGCATAAACTAATGGTTTATGGTCTGTGTAAATGATTAAAGGTCTTCCCTCATGCAAACTACGAAAATGTTTTATCGCCATAAAAATGGCTAAAAGTTCACGATCGTAAGTTGAGTACTTTTGCTGTACGATTGATAGGACCTTTGAAAAATAACCAAGCGGCTTCCAAGAATTGTTGACGTACTGTTGCAAAACTGCACCTACGCAGGAATTCGAAGCGTCGGTCATAAGTGCGAGCGGGACATTCGCTATCGGATGCAACAATGTACAAGCATGCTGTAGGCTCTCTTTACACTGCTCAAACGCCTTGTTAGATAAGTCCGTCCATACAATAGTAGTTTTATCTTTTTTCTTGGTACCATGCAGATACTTATTCAACTCTGCTTGATGCGATGCGGCATTTGGAAGGTGGCTTCGATAAAAATTGAGCATACCTAAAAATCTGCGCAACTCTTCGATAGTCTGTGGTTTAGGAAAATTTTTAATAGCTTCAACTTTTCCTTCCAAAGGTCGTATCCCTTCAGTTGATACCTCGAAACCTAAAAAATTTAGTTTACTTTGACCTAAACAACATTTTGAAAGATTTAAAGTAATACCGTATTCACTGAACCTAGAGAAAATCATACTTAAGTGTTCCTTGTGTTCTGTCTCGTTATCACTCGCTACAAGTATATCGTCGATATAGCAAAATAAAAAGTCTAGTCCTTGTAGTACTGTATTCATAAAGCGTTGAAAAGTCTGGCTTGCATTTTTATATCCAAATCCGAGTCTTGTAAACTCAAAAAGACCAAAGGGACAAATGATTGCGCTTTTCTCGACGTCTTCCGGTGCGATCTCGATGCAGTGGTAAGCTCTGTTTATATCAAGCGTAGAAAAAATGTTTTTACCTGCGAGTAAGTAGGTGAAATCCTGTAGGCGTGGTATAGGGTAGCGATCAGGTTTAGTTACCGCGTTCAGCCGGCGATAGTCACCGCAAGGCCGTAGATCTCCATTCTTCTTCGGTACCACGTGTAGAGGACTTGCCCACGCTGACTTCGATGGTCGACAGATACCCATTTCTTGCATCAGACGGAACTCCTCCTTGACGGCGTTGTATCGGGCAGGTGGTAGCGGCCTGGCCCGCGCAAACACTGGAGGTCCGGTTGTCTCGATGTGATGATAAATACCGTGACGCGATGGTTCTTTGAATGACAACGGTTTAGTGATATCCGGATACTTACGTAAGAGTTCTGAGTACGGGTGATCACTATCTACCGTATCGATAGGTAACTCACTGTGATCCACTAGCGTAGCGATAACGCTTAAGCTTGTCACTTTGTCTATCAACTTTCGCTCACTTAGGTCCACTATGAGTCGATTGTGCGATAAAAAATCGGCACCTAGGATCGGTTGCTTGACATCCGCCACTATAAAATTCCACCGATACGGACGACGTAGTTTAAAGTCAAGTTCTAGAGTTTTCGTGCCGTATGTTTTAATTTCACTGCCATTGGCCGCGTATAGTTTATACTCCGAACACTTATTTTCATGAAATAGTCTTTTTTGTCGTGGAATAACGGAAACATTCGCACCTGAATCAACCAAAAAACGTAGACCACTTTGACGGTCGGTCACGCAGAGGCGGTGGGATGGTGAAATGGTGCAGACTTCCGCCGTGGCCTGCACTCTCTCTAGTTTTCCGCATTCTATGTTGTTGAGGCGAACATTGATTTTTGCTATCTCAGCCAGGATCTTGCTCGTGCTGTTACTGGATGAGGCTTCAGCTACTTCAGCTACGCTGCTCACGGGTCGCGTCGTCTCCAAAATTTTGTCAGCAATGTTGGCAAGGCTCTCGAGCTCTTTGATCTCCGTAACAGCGAGTACCGCTCTCGCCGCTTGAGGCAAATGACCTTGCCACAATATGCGTAAAGTATCATCGGGCACTTTCCCTCGGGCTAAATCTCGCATGCGCCTGAGAAGTTGCGAGGGTTTTTGCTCGCCTAGCTCCATTTCCCCAATCAGTTTCTGTAGCTGCCGGTTCTCTGACTCCTCGTAAACAGCCAAGAGTCGTGTGCGTAGCGTGTCATACTTCCCTTGCTCCGGCGGATTCACCAGCACGTCGGTAACCTGTTGTATGACCTCTTTTCCCAGCTTTGATACCACTATGTTGAATTTTGCTTCATCTCCGATCTTTTGTGGCGCCAATATCGCTTCCGTACGAATGAACCAGACTCTTGGCTGATCAGGCCAAAAATCTGGAATCCTGGATGTAAGCGATATGGCTGCCATATCCATCCGTTCCAGATCCGTGTTACCGGAAACTGCAGGAGTCGCGGGAGTTAATGTAGTTGCGGGATTCATGTTTCACAAATTTTCACACGTCACGCGTAACAAATTGAAATGTTCAATTGTCCAGGGTCACCAATGTAAAGATGTCTTCTATGTCTAGTGCTGCTCCTTACTTTCCGTTGAGACGTGTGAGGGGTGTGAAATAACAAAACTGTATCACTGGAAACTATTTTGTATTGTCTTTTACACTTGCTATGTGACCGAACCTGACGGGAAGGGCTGTGCAACGCGACTGACGAGTGACGCTACATAAAACAATAAAACCTACTCGTCAGCCCGTTTGCTGTGGCTAGGTACATAGCCGCCACACCTATTACAAAAACCTTCTTTCACGGTTGCTTGATTTGTTTTTAAATTTGTTCTAAGTAGAGTAAGTTATCTGCGTATGTAGTAAATGGGTACGTGGTAGGTTACCTATTTGGGGCACGGAGTTAGCTACCTACAGTTCAAACCATAATTTTAATCACACTATGATGTACGTTTCAGTTAATTTTTACTTAGGTATGCGTCTTATAAAATAATATTCCAATTAAAGATGAAATAAAAAAAATACTCAGAAAAAAAAAACTTAAGTTACCTATAATAGAAACTAACTTTCTTATATTCTTTGACTCTTTATTTATTTTTCACAATAGCTAGGTACTTATATTATCACTCTTAAAGTCCGTCTCCCTTGCCGGCTCAACGTAGACTGCCTCCATCCTGCCTCGCCTCCGACCACCCAGCTGCGCGCCCCACTCCTTTAATGACACTTTTTGTCGAGTAGTGTGGTTGACATCCGTAATACGCCATCCGGTTTATCGAACTTGACAGCTGAACATTGTTTTGACTTCCGTTTAGTCTTGGCCACGTAAAATATGTTTCGTAAAATCACATCCGGTTTAATAATAGCATAATCGTATTAAATAGCTTCTCCTAAAAATCACATCCGGTTTAATAACAATAGTTAACATTCGGCCATTCTGACCCCATGTCTGACCTCAGACATTAGACTTTTACCAGAGAAGCTTCTTCACTTTCGCATTTTTCGGCCATCCTAGTTTTCACGGGATGTCCTCATTCCTGTTCATACTCGGTACTCTTCATTAGCTCTTAAATTGTTAATGACCGTTCTCTCACGTCACGACACAATTTGTTCTAGACTCTTATTTCGTTATAAATACGTTCATCTTGCAATTTCTATACATGTGTTGACCGTTCTCTCACGTCATCATCATGTTTAGCTGCTATTTTTCTTGCAATGTCATAGCGACGTACTCGTCCCATGATCTCATCTGAAACAAAGGGAAAAGGCAAAGAGCAGTATATATTCCAATATTTACTTATATCAAAATGAATGTATTTTACCCACCATAAGCAAGAAAAGTGAAGTTTAACTCCATTAATAAACTAAACGAAATGAATGAGCGATAATTTAATGAGTCTTTATTTTCCTTTTCATATCGGATAATTACAATAATGATATTATACGTACTTAAATCATATAATTAGTTATATCAATGTTTACATTTATCAGTAAACCTGTAATCAATTTCAACATACTAATTAATTTCATGCGTTATCAGATTTGTCAGGGTCATCAGTGTCAGAATAATCTGAACTGTCGTTATTACTCTTTTGTTCATCATCAGCCTCTTCAGGTACCGTCAACTTTACCCACGGTTTCATTTTATCTGCAGAATACACATTAGTGTACTTTCTTTTGGAAAATCCATCTATGCTGCTTATCTCATACCTGTCATTACCTAAGACTTTAGTCACTCTGAATGGCCCACTGTAACGTGGTAGTAATTTATTACTGTCACCAGGATTATTTAGTTGTTTTTGAACAAGAACTAAATTACCTTCTATGTAGGTTTTAGCAGCACACCGGGTTTTGTTGAAACGTTCGGCCATTTCAGATTGTTTTTCTTGGATGCACTGAGCAACTTCTTCGCGGATATTTGTGGCTAAATCATCATTCACGGGGTCCGGATTAGGTTCAAGATCATGGAGATGGGTTTCATTGGGTCCTATTGATTGTTTGCAAAACACAACTTCTCTGGAGTTTTTCCAATTCCTTTGTTAAGGGTGTTGTTAAGACTCCATTGTACTGTGTTGATGTGGGTATCCCAACATTTCTCTTCACCTCCACTGGTTAGCGCTGTCAACGATGCCAAAATTGAGCGATTATATCTTTCAATTTGTCCGTTGGCTCGTGGTGTCGCTACAGCATTCTTGACGTGTTTTATTTCTTGTTCCCGAGCAAACTCCTCGAACTCTGCAGATGTGAAGCTGGTACCGCGATCAGATACGAGTATTTTTGGAGCTCCGAAAATACCAATAATATCTCTTAATACTGTTATTGTAGTTCGGCTCTTAGTATTACGAACAGCTTTTAAGATTATGAATTTCGTAAAGCCATCTATTACTCCTAAAATGTACACATTTCCGGTTTTGCTTTTAGTGAAAGGACCCAAATGATCGATATGTATACAGTAGAATGGGATAGGAGTCTTCGGAATCGGGTACAGGTACTCTTCCTTACGTCCTCCTGCTTGCTTGGCGTAGGCGCAAGGGATGCATGCTTGAACATATTTTTTTGCAAATTGATTCATCCGTGGAAACCAGTACGATTGTTTCAGTTTTTCCAGAGTTTTCTCTAAAGAAAAATGTCCGCATTCATCATGTGCCATGTGGCATACCTTCCAACGTGCATCATGTGGTACTGCCCAACGAATATCATCTCCTACCTTTCGATAAATTTTTGCATCTTTTATTATAAAGTTGTTCTTTACATCTTTAGCCTCTGAACAGTTATTGTTCAAGATCCATTTTATGTTATTAAGATATGGATCCGTAAGTTGTATGCCTCCTAAATCCCCAGTTGTAATTTTAAATACATTGACGGTATCACGCTGTTCAATAGAGTGGTTTTGTCCATTTGACACTGGATTTCGACTCAACGAATCTACGTGCAGCATCTGTGTTCCCGGACGATATTCGATGGTAAAGTTGAATTCCTGTGCTTGCAACCACCACCTTGCGATTCTGGGCACCAGATCTCGTTTCGCCCATGTTTGTTTCACAGCGTGACAATCTGTCACTATTTTAAATTCGATCCCCAACAAATAAACACGAAACCGATTCAGTGACATAACTACCGCTAAGGTTTCCAGCTCAAATGAGTGAAAATGCTGCTCGTCTACAGTAGTTTGCCTGCTGAAATATGCGATCGCCCGCAGAGGAGAATCATGATCAGTGCGCTGTAGTAAAATACCCCCTATGCCGAGCTGACTTGCGTCGGTATGAAGTTCTGTCGTAGCTGTAGGATCATATATCGCCAATACTGGCCGAGTGACCAGAATCTGTTTTATTTTCGTGAATCCATGCTCCTGTTCCGCTGTCCATTCAAATTTAGAATTTGCTTTTGTTAGTTTTGTCAATGGTCTTGCTATAGATGCGAATCCTGGGACAAACCGTCGAAAAAAACTCGCAAGGCCGATGAACTGCCTTATTTCATGTGCATTACCAGGTCTCTTAAACGAGGCCACAGCCTCTATCTTTTTTTGACCTGGTTTAATACCTTCATTGGATATTTCGTAACCCAGAAAATCTATCTGTTTTTTAAAAAAATTGCATTTCTGAAGGTTTAGTGTCAAATTAGCATCCTTAAGAGCTTCAAGAACGCACTCTAAACGCTGCATGCCTTCCTCGATAGTTTTGGAGGCAATGATTATATCGTCCATGTATGTCAAAACATTCGGAATCTTCTTTGAGCTTATAACCTTATGTATCATGCGCTGAAACACCGCCGGAGCATTACACAGACCAAAGGGCATTCTGTTATATTCAAAATGCCCATCGGGTGTGACAAATGCAGTTAGGTGTTTGCTGTCTTCAGCAACTGGGATCTGATGGTATCCTGATGTCAAGTCCAAGGCGGTAAAGTAATGCTGACCACTCAGACTATCAACTTGATCTTCAATAAGTGGCATTGGGTATTTATCCTTTGTAGTCTTCTTGTTGAGAGCCCGATAATCTACACATAAACGCAATTCTCCGTTTTTCTTCGGCACGACAATAATGGGACTTGCATATTCGGATTCAGATTCGCGTATTATTCCATTTTTCAGAAGGTCTTCCAAAATATCCTTTACTTTTGCTCGCTCCGTAAAGGATAATCTATAAGGCCGATATGTAACGGGTGCGTCATCTTTCAGGCGTATATGCATCTCTGCAGCAGTGGTCTTGCCTAACTCTGCTGTTGACAAAGCAAAACTGTCTCTGTTCATCTGTAAAAGTTCATGTAGATGGCGTTTGCTATTCTCGTCCAGGCCTACATCGACGTTCATATCATCGATGTGGATTTTATCCTTTTCCCAAGAATCTTCTGTAATACGACATACATTAAGGATCTCGGGTTTAGGTTCTACAGACTTCGGAATCTCACTTAGCATGGTTTCGGGGATAACTCTTCCTCTTGCAATCAATCTTCCACGCGGTATCGTATGTTCTGTTTGCGATAGGCCCATTATTATTATTTCCGCCATTCCGTCTATAAATTCATAAATGCCTGGTATTATTAGGTACTCTGACCCAGGTTTCATGCACACGTCTGACGAGATGTACACAAGATTCGTTCCCGTTTCTGAAGTAACTTGGGCTGCTACGATACCATTGACAGGAGTGTTCTCGCGTATCATTATCTTGACAGTTGCCGTACTAGGTGTGCTAAAAAGCATGAGTTCAGTATCAGTCTTTAGGACTCGTACGTTTGGTAGTTCCGTTAAGTTTTGACCCAAAAGAACATCTGTTTCGAATGGTAGTAGTGAATGCGGAACGATAAACGCATCGATGTCTTCTTTTACTCCGTCTACAGCTACATTAATATGTATTCGAGCTTTCGGTTTGATACCATCGCTACCGAAGCCCTTTAGAAGAGGTAGTTCCTCGGTTGCACAGACAGGTATATTTTCTAAAGCAATGGCAGACTTATCGCTAATCAAACTGCACTCACTTCCAAAGTCAATAAATGCTTTAGCAGATTTCTCGTTTATAGATATATTCTTGAAATATTTCTCGCTCATCTTGCTGTCTGTTTGTATTTTCATCACGTTTTTAGAAGAGTTGTTAGATCCAGGTGTCTTGTTAGATTGGCACTGTGCTGCTGTATGTCCTACTCTTCGGCACTTTCCGCATTTGATTAGGTCTTTCGGGCATTTCATCCAGGTATGGCCCATTTCTCCACAGTTATAACATTTGCCATTATTAAAGTTCTTTTCATCGGGTGTTTTTCGCTGTTGTGGTCCTGTAGTCAAGATTTCTCGAGAGAATCCATTCCTGGGGTGATTGTCCTCTTTTTTTGTAATCATAGTGATTTTTCGGAAAAATGATAGCACTTCTTCTGGCTGTAAGAAGCCTGATCCTTGAGCGTTTATTCTAATGCCGTGGTCATAAATGCCTTGTGTGAGGCAATCAACAGCTTTGCTACCGAAGATCTCGCATCTATTCAAAAGCCTTACTTTGTCGTAGTAATACTCTTCCAGAGTTTCGTTCCTTCTGCTCTTCCGA
The DNA here is from genome assembly GCA_963576535.1 of Plemyria rubiginata. Taxonomy (NCBI): domain Eukaryota; kingdom Metazoa; phylum Arthropoda; class Insecta; order Lepidoptera; family Geometridae; genus Plemyria; species Plemyria rubiginata. The sequence continues at coordinate 11,842,079 of OY754923.1, forward strand.
GACAGCATCTCCAGTAACAAGTCGCCATAATTTTCTTCGCAGGGAAAGGTCTTCAATAGTTTCTTCTGCCACTCAGTCCATGTAAATTTGACGGTTGTCAACCCTTCATACCATTTTTTTGCCAAGCCGGTGAGTTTTGGCAATGCAAAGTAAATTGTTTGCGTTTTCGTCCAGCCATATACGGCTGCAGATTCGTTCACTTTTTGTATCCAATCTTTAATAGACTGATTCTTGGCTTGTGGATTAAACTCCGGGATCATATTCTGTGAGCCCTGACCAAACGATAATGTTTTTGACGATTTACTTAAGCGTTTCTTTTTTGGTGCGGTGCTTGATGATGTGCTGCTCACTGAGGATGAAGATGAAGATCTCTTTTTTGGTCGTTTTTTTCGACGACGTTGCACCGTTGACGAACTACTGCTGGTTGAAGACGTCGACGGAGTCCTTTTTATTCGTTTACTGGAATGTTTTGATTTTTTCCGCTTTCTTGAAACTATGATTTCCTTTGATATGTCATCTCGAGGTGGAGTGAATGATCGGGGCATATTATCTAAAAAAATGTTAGATCTTAACTTACACGGAACTAATAATTAAATTAAAGATCGCAAAGGAGAAGCAAGAAACATAAAATTGCATAAAGTACCAACCAAATTGTACGTAAATGACTTTAAAAGAATATTCACAAAGTGTTAGTCTTTTTAACGCTTTACATAGTGTCCCTGTGTAGTTAGGTGATAATAAACGCGTGTTAGCTTCCAAAGAGTAGCCTTGGCAAAGCTAGACACAGTGCTAGCCGTGTTTGTGTAGTGGGTGATGGTTAACACGTGTTAGCTCCCAAAGAGTAGCCTTGGCAAAGCTAGACACAGTGCTAGCCGTGTTTGTGTAGTGGGTGATGGTTAACACGTGTTGGCTCCCAAAGAGTAGCCTTGGCACAGCTAGACACAGTGCTAGCCGTGTTTGTGTAGTAGGTGCTGGCTAACACGTGTTAGCTCCCAAAGAGTAGCCTTGGCACAGCTAGACACAGTGCTAGCCAGCCGTGTTTGTGTAGTGGGTGATGGTTAGCACGTGTTAGCTCCCAAAGAGTAGCCTTGGCAAAGCTAGACACAGTGCTAGCCGTGTTTGTGTAGTGGGTGATGGTTAACACGTGTTAGCTCCCAAAGAGTAGCCTTGGCACAGCTAGACACAGTGCTAGCCGTGTTTGTGTAGTGGGTGATGGTTAACACGTGTTAGCTCCCAAAGAGTAGCCTTGGCACAGCTGGACACAGTGCTAGCCGTGTTTGTGTAGTGGGTGATGGTTAACACGTGTTAGCTCCCAAAGAGTAGCCTTGGCAAAGCTAGACACAGTGCTAGCCGTGTTTGTGTAGTGGGTGCTGGTTAATTTAATGTAGCAATAGTTATAAACAGGTTAGCTACCGTATCTCCAAACATGATAAGACTGGGAGGGTAGTTTTTACTTTTAAACATAAATTATTACATGTTATAAGCATTTGGATACTATACTTAATTTATACTAGGTACTCACCCAATTAAACACTATGTTACTGCAGTCCACTTTTATAGGCGTCACTTGTCACTTCTGATATAATAGAAACTAACTTTCTTATATTCTTTGACTCTTTATTTATTTTTTACAATAGCTAGGTACTTATTATCACTCTTAAAGTCCGTCTCCCTTGCCGGCTCAACGTAGACTGCCTCCATCCTGCCTCGCCTCCGACCACCCAGCTGCGCGCCCCACTCCTTTAATGACACTTTTTGTCGAGTAGTGTGGTTGACACCCGTAATACGCCATCCGGTTTATCGAACTTGACAGCTGAACATTGTTTTGACTTCCGTTTAGTCTTGGCCACGTAAAATATGTTTCGTAAAATCACATCCGGTTTAATAATAGCATAATCGTATTAAATAGCTTCTCCTAAAAATCACATCCGGTTTAATAACAATAGTTAACACCTAGGTACACATTATTATTTTGTTGTAAAAAAAAGAAAAGTACATTTAGACATACCATAGAATGCAAAAATATTTGTGTGACCCACTACATAAGATACAGAACAAGCATAGTATTAAAATGTGTCTAGATTTTTGTTTTTTGTCTGGGTGTATCTTCACTACACAGTAGGTTCCTATAAAAAGATTTCTCTGTCCCTATATCCCTGTCCCTATGTATGCTTAAATCTTTAAAACTACGCAACGGATTATGATGCGGTTTTTTTAATAGATAGAGTGATTCAAGAGGAAGGTTTATATGTATAATACATGCATGATATAGTAGAAAAACAATGTGCACCCGTGCGAAGCCGGGGCGCGCGGGCGTGCGAAGCCGGGGCGCGCGGGCGTGCGAAGCCGGGGCGCGCGGGCGTGCGAAGCCGGGGCGCGCGGGCGTGCGAAGCCGGGGCGCGCGGGCGTGCGAAGCCGGGGCGCGCGGGCGTGCGAAGCCGGGGCGCACGGGCGTGCGAAGCCGGGGCGCGCGGGCGTGCGAAGCCGGGGCGCGCGGGCGTGCGAAGCCGGGGCGCGCGGGCGTGCGAAGCCGGGGCGCGCGGGCGTGCGAAGCCGGGGCGCACGGGCGTGCGAAGCCGGGGCGCGCGGGCGCGCGGGCGGGTTCTTTTATCGCTAGCTGCTTAGGTTGAGCTACCTAATGTACCTACCTAGATATTATTGTTTAAGACTTTATCCTTGTTTTGGCGGCGTTTGTAATTTTGCCGCGTTTTTTTTTTCTTGTTGGTACAGACCACGAAATTCAATAAAACTTTTTTTGCTATGGTACAATATGGTAGGATATGGTAGAAAATGATGTGGTATGATCAATAATGGCATTACTGGTTTCTCTTCATGAGTTCGACGACAATTATCTATCCCGTGGTGCGCATCTTAGAGTAAAAGAGATACAAAGCGTCAACGAGAAAATTTTGACATCTCGCGGAGAGATATCTCGCGGTGCGCATCTTAGCCCTACAGGTGCGGACGGCGCGGGGGCGCCGGCCGGACTCACCGTAGCCGAGCGTCGCGAGGATGTCCTCCACCGGCGCGTCCAGCAGCCGCGCGCCCGTCAGCCGCCGCGAGTGCACGCGCTGCAGCAGCGCCGCCTCGCCCGCGCCGCTGACGCGCGACCCTGCAACCGGACGGTGGACGTCAAGCGAACACGGGCTGCGCGCGCGCTTCGCTTCGAGCCGTGCGTGTCTCACCCGGGGCGCGCGTCACGTAGTCCCGCAGCCAGCGCGCGACACCGGGCGCGCGCCAGTGCCGCGGCGTCGGCGCGTCCTCCTCGCGGTGGCGCGGCGGTGGCGGCGGCAGGCGCCACAGCTGCAGGCGGCCCGCCGCCGTGCCCGCCGCCAGCAGCCCGCGCGCGGGCAGCGCGGCGCGCACCTCGCCCGCAGCGCTGCTGGCGGCCAGCGCACCGCATGCCTGCACGCGCACGCGGCCGCCGTGCCACACCACGCGCCACACTCGCGTCCACAGGTCGCCGCCGACGCTGGCGAGCAGTGCCTCCCCTCCGCCGCCGCCGCCGCCGCCGCCGCCGGGCGCGGGCTCGCTTTCCCAGCGCACGCCGGTCGCGCCGCCGCCGTGCGCGACGACGCTCGCCGCGAGGGCGACGCGCGCGCTCGGGTTCGTTCCCTCGGACTCCTGAAAATGAGATCGGAGGAAGGATCGACCGCGCGCGACCCGAATACGCGGTCTCGCGGAGCGGATTTCTCGAGCGGGAGAGAACGTTCACTGCTCACCGCGTCGAGTTCGATCGTCCACAGCTTGATGCGCGAGTCGTTCCCGGCGGTCGCGAGCAGCGTCGGCCGCTCCGAGGCGGGTCGCGCGCTCGCCGGCAGGAAGTCGCAGCTAGTCACTCCTGCGACGAGACGATCGATCGGCGTTCGGCGCTTGCGAATCCCGTCCGGATGGCGGAAGAGATTCGGTCGAGTCGATCTGTCGGACCGGTCCGATCCGTGTTGCGCATCGAACGTACCGAGATCGTGTGCGGCGACGTCGAGATGGAGCGGCGCGGCGTGCGGCGGCGCCAGCACGTGCAGCTCGCCGCCAGCTCCGCCCGCGCAGCACACGCGCGCGCTCGCCGACCACGCGCAGCACGTCGCGCCGCCAGCAGCGCACACGTACACGCTGCCGGACGGACGTGATGCACTCAGTGCGAGGAGACGGAGACGGGGAGCGCGCGAGGGACGATGTAGGGGAGGAGGAGGTCTCACCGCTGCGGCTCCGGCTGCGGCTTGTCGAGGCTCCACAGCGGCGCCAGCCCGTCATCAGTGGCGAGCAGCGCTCGCGGCGGGAGCGTCGCTGAGAGGCGCGCGTCCCGCACCCCGCCCCCCTCGGCCCCCTCGCCCGCCGGCGCGCTCAGCGACCGCACTCGCACGCCCGTCTGTGACGGAAAATATTCGAAATACCTACACCTAATTTATCTTCAGCCGTCCGACTAGGAACCTTTATAGATGTTGCCATGTCCTTCTCTCCGGATTCGTTCGCGACCACCCCGACGCGAAGCCCGAAGTAGATCTAGAGATCACCTGCACGTCCCACAGGTGAGCGCAGCCGTCGCGTCCGCCCGTCAGCAGCACGTCGCCGGCCGCGCTGAAGTGGCACGCGAGCGCCGCGTAGCCGTGCGCGCGCAGCGACAGATCCGCGCGCAGCCGCGCCGGCGCCGCCCAGCGCCACACGCGCACCGACCCGTCGCTGCAACAAGCTGACGTCACCGCGCGCCCCCGCGAACCAGCGCGAGCCCAGTGCGCGCGCCCTCACCGACCTAGACGCGGTGGCCAGCAGCTCCCCGCGCGCCGCGATGCAGGTGATGGCGGCCGCGTGCGCCTGCGCGCGCCACTCGCAGCGCCAGCCCTCGCCCTCCGCGCCGTCCTCCTCACCCTCCGCCGCCTCCTCGGCCTCCACGGCCTCCTCCCTCGGCGGCGGCTCCTCGGCCGCTTCCGCCGGCCCGACGCCCTGCGGTGAACGACCTGAAGATGCACCCCGTCACGGCGACCATCCATTCGGGGGCGATGAATTCGATGCTCGAGCTCGATTCGGTTCAAATTCCGATCGCAATTCAAACCGAATCGAGATCTGCATCGAGTCGAGCGTCCGCGGCCGAGTGGCCGCACCTCGAGGTCCCCGAGCGCGCAGTGCGCCCTCGCGTCGCACGGCGGCCGCAGCTCGTCATCCAGCGAGAGCGCGCCGAGCGACCACGTGCGCAGCGAGCCGTCGATCGAGCCTGCGGACATAGGGCGGTGTCGGGATCGCTCGGCCGGAGGAGGCGCGGCGGGCGCGGCGGCGCGACGCACCGGTCAGCAGGTAGCGCAGGTCCGGCGCGAGTGCGACGCACGTGAGCAGGCGCGCGTGCGCCGGCAGCACGTGCAGGCAGGCGGCGCGCGGGCCGGCGCTCCACACGCGCGCCGTGCCGTCCAGCGACGCCGAGCCCAGCGCCGCTGCCGCCGCCCAGCACAGCGCCGTCACGCCGCGCGCGTGCCCGCACAGCGCGTGCGTGGCGCGCAGCGTGCCCGCGCCCGCCGCCGCCCACAGGCGCACGCGCGCGTCGTGCCCGCCGGTCGCGAGGCGGCGGCCGCACGGCGCGGCGGCGGCGCACAGCACGCCGAGGTCGTGCGCGCCGTCCTCCCACACGAGCGGCTTCGCCTCCCCTCCCCGCCCCTCGCGCGCGCCCTCGTCCGCGTCCGCGTGCTCGCCTTCACCAGAGTCCGCTTCTTCTCCGAATAATAGTTCTGTGAAACCACCCCTCATTATTTTACCTACTAGGCTTTACGCCTTAAGTTCGGTCAATAATGATGATTTTTGAAGATAGAAACCCAGACGATGGCAAAAATTTGTTTTTATCACATCAATTCGAAAAGACTTAGTTTGCGCCCTAAAAATAGGGCAGCAATAGTAGATAGTATTATAAGGGAGCGAAATCATATTTTTACGGCGAGGACGCTTTTTTGAATCCAGAGTGAAGTGAAGGATTCTAGAGTAGAATCCCGAGCTTAGCGAGGGATTCTTTAGTAGAATCTTGAACGTAGCGAGGGATTCAAAGTACGTCGCCCGAGCCAAAAATATATTTTGCTCCCGAGTGGTACACTCTACTTTTCATCACCCACTATGAGAAAAATAAAAGACACCTCATATTTTATTAGTTTTGGCTAAGTACTACAAGGAGGCCAAAAACACAGATTCTGAAAAATTATTGGCGCCTCTTGCATTTCTCCATTCAATAAAATTACCATAGGCTTTCATATATTTCTCCCGAGACTTTGCAGGTAATATATTATCAATCACATTTCTTGGGTCAGTTCTAATACTTTAAGGAGTTAATTCTATACTTTCACTGTCACTTGAAGAACTGATTTTTTAAAACCAAACCATGAATTTCTAACAATCCGTGAAAATTTACAAAAACGCGGGCTGTATTTCGCGCGTTTTTAAATTGATTTCTTTTTTTTTTTTGCTAAGCCGGCATGGCGTTCTATGGGCCGTCGTACCAGCCAGTCTTTATTCAAACAATATTTGCGTTCGATTTGTTTGGCGCTGAACACTGAAGATGTTCCAAATTCAAATGAGTGCTCCGGAATTAACTTTCCCGCGCACTTATTGTTTCTTATAGAAAACACCACCTTTAGGTGCATATAAAGGCGAACCAAGTCGTTCTTTTCGAATAGATGTGATGAAAAATAACATTTCACTCACTTTCAATGTAAGTACTTACTTTTCCTCCCTAGAATGTGCTTATGAGTAAAACGTTCCAAGTTCCGTAATAAGTTTCAATCACAAGAGATCACGCCCGACCACTGGTTGTATGGATGATAAAAAAGTAAAAACATGCGAAACGTACATTCCACCTTTGTTCGATCCTATTATATACTTCAGAAGAGTATTCCCTCACCGACTAGATCGTACACCTTCAGCGTGCCCTCCGTGCACGCCGTCAGCAGGAACGCGCCGTCGGCCAGCACGGCCAGCGCGTGCAGCGCGCCGCCGCCCGCCTGCACGTGCGCCAGCAGTGCGCCCGCGTGCGGCGCCCACACGCGGGCCACGCCGTCCTCGTGCCCCGCCGCCAGCCGCGCGCCCGCGCCGCCACCCGCCCAAGCCAGCGCGCGCACGCCCGCGCTGCCCGGCGCCGCTAGCACGCGCAGCCGCGCCAGCGTGTCTGCGCGCGCCGCCCACACGCGTAGCGCGCCGTCCGTGCCGCCGGACGCCGCCAGCGCGCCGCCGGCCGCCCAGCGCGCGGCCGTAACGCCGAACCGGTGCACGCGCTGAGCCGCCGCCACCTCGGTCCAGCCGCGGCCGCGCCGCCAGCGCCACAGCCGCAGCGCACCGTCGCCGCCGCCGCTGAGCAGCCGCGCGCCCTCGGGCGACGCCTCGAGGCACGCGAGCGCGCCGCCCGCCGCCTGCTCGCGCAGCAGCGTGCCCGTGCTCGCCGCGCCGCCCTCCATCGCGCACTGACCACTGACCACTGACCACTGACGACTGTCCGCCGCGTCACGTGACCTCGCGCGCACTTCGATCGCCGGCCGCAGCGACCGCTCTTGAGTTTCCCACGCTCGTCGCGGCTCGAGGTCGCATGCGAGGATGTCCGATAGATATCGCACGACGGACGGCGACGCGACGTATGGTCAGGTTACGAACACCCAGACACTTAGATCTATATTTATAGTACTGCTAACTTTTATCGGCGACTTCGTCCGCTTATTAATATTATAGTCTCTAAACAGTCAGGTCAAATAGCTCTAATAACCATGTACGGTTTCACCCTACATTTAGTTTTACGCACGCGGCGATTCTCTATAGGTCGCGAGCGCTGCACTAATTCTTAACATTTTACACCTTCAAACAACTTAACTAGTACGTGACCTACTCGCGCAAAAGACACTACCAAAGGCAAGATTTGCCACCTAAATCTTGTAACTTTAACGTAACATTATAGCATACCGGAATAGTAGTAGCAGTAGCAGTAGCAGTAGCGGTAGCGGTAGCGGTAGCGGTAGCGGTAGCGGTAGCGGTAGCGGTAGCGGTAGCGGTAGCGGTAGCGGTAGCGGTAGCGGTAGCGGTAGCGGTAGCGGTAGCGGTAGCGGTAGCGGTAGCGGTAGCGGTAGCGGTAGCGGTAGCGGTAGCGGTAGCGGTAGCGGTAGCGGTAGCGGTAGCGGTAGCGGTAGCGGTAGCGGTAGCGGTAGCGGTAGCGGTAGCGGTAGCGGTAGCGGTAGCAGTAGCAGTAGCAGTAGCAGTAGCAGTAGCAGTAGCAGTAGCAGTAGCAGTAGCAGTAGCAGTAGCAGTAGCAGTAGCAGTAGCAGTAGCAGTAGCAGTAGCAGTAGTAGTAGTAGTATTGTTATGTCGAGCGGGAGCAATCCGGCGAGCACCAGTGCCGAATTCAGCGAGACAGTGCGGTAGGCTCTGCACAGTTTTTGAGCAAAACCTCTCTGTACTGCGTTGAGTTTCCGCTGCACCCCCAGTTTGTCGGTTGCCTGGACCCATGCGCTGGCTGCGTACATTATTATTGGTTCCACTGTTGCCCTGTAAATTGTGCGGGTTATCTCTGGGTGGAGTCCCCAGCTGACTTTTGCCGCTCTGGAAAGCTGCTTATAGATGTTTAGGGCTTTCCTACAGACCTCTGCGACGTGTGTGTTGAAGGTGAGCTTGTTATCGATGGTCAAGCCTAAGATTTTTATTTCAGGGGACATACCTATGTTAACCCCGCCCATCCGCAGCAGTGGTGCGTCATATTTTAGCTTTCTTGTTATTGTAGTGTTGACGTCTACCGTCAGATGCCTACAATGTGGGTAGGCGCGATACCGCTAATAAACCAGTCAGTTGCTAACCTCGGAGTTTCATTGTTTGTTCCACTGGCGACGATTCGAATTTACGCGTAATTTCGTGGTTTCAAGTGTGTTACAGTGCAAAAATTATGCCTATTGGCAAGTTGGAACCGTTTAACTTAAATTCCAAACAATGGCCGGCATATATCCGTCGTGTAAAACAATATATTTTGTTGAACGAAATCAAGGCGGAACTTTGTGTGTCTTTGTTGATTACGGTAGTCGGTGAAGCTACGTATTCTCTCATGTGTGATCTCTGTTCCCCGGATCATCCAGAAACTAAAAAGTTTGACGAGTTGGTGAAGCTAGTTACCGACCATTTGGAACCGCAGCGATCCGAAATCGCCGAGCGTCATATGTTTCGTTTGCGTAGACAAAATGGCAGTGAGTCTCTCACAGAATATTTACAAAGTCTGAAACACCTCGCTACTACTTGCAATTTTAACACAACCTTAGAAGAGAACCTTCGTGACCAGTTCGTGTCGGGGTTAGCGAACGAGAATATGCGCTCGCGGATATTTGCTGAGAAAAATATAAAATACAAGGAAGCGGTAGAACTGGCTCTGGCGCTGGAGGCCGCCGAGCGCCACGCGGAGGTGAGCGGTGCCACAGCGGCGGCGGCCGCGACCTCCAGCGCGGCTACGGGCAGCGGCGGCGCGGCGGGCGAGGGCCTGCATCAGGCGAACGTGAGGCGGTCCGGCGGCGGCGGCGGCGGGCGCGGAGCAGCCGCGCGGCCGGGGCAAGGCGGGGGCGCTGTCGGCGCGTCCAGCCAGCCCCGCAGCGCCGCCGACCCGGCCGCGCGCTGCTGGCGGTGCGGTAAGGCGCATCGGCCGGACAAGTGCCGGTTTGCGCAATATAATTGTGATGAGTGTGGTGTGCGTGGCCATTTAAAGGTGATGTGTAAAAAGGGGCGCCCGGATGCCCGACATAATTACGTGAGTGACAACGAAGGCGAGGACTTCTTCAACATCAAGGTGGACGGTACAGGTGATCGACCTTATAGTATTATGGCGCTGGTAGACCATCGATCCCTCGAGTTCGAAGTAGACACCGGTAGTAGAATTTCGACGATCAGTGAGGACTTTTATGGACGTAATTTTTCGAATAAGGTCATTCAACCTGATAATTTAAATTTACGAAGTTACGTCGGGTCAAAAATGGAATCGCTCGGGTTCATCGCTGTCGATGTAGTTCTCGGAAATGTATCGGCGACCGGGTGCAAGCTACACGTGATTAGAAACGGGGGTCGTCCTTTGTTGGGAAGGGAGTGGGTGCGCGCTTTAGGAATACAAAACATCACAATTGACTTGAACGTTATAAGCGATGAAGCCAGCGATCCGTTTGTGAACCGACTTATAGCGGAATTTCCGGAAGTGTTTACGGAAAAGTTAGGAACATGTACAAGATCGGTGCAATTGTATTTAAGTGATGATAAGCCGGTGTACGTTCGCGCTCGGCCGGTGCCGGTGCCGCCGCGCGCGCGCGTCGAGCACGAGCTCGAGCGCCTGGAGCGCGAGGGCACCATCTACCGCGTCGAGTCCTCCGACTACGGCACGCCTATCGTGCCCGCCATCAAGGAATGCGGTGATATTCGAATATGCGGCGATTACAAGATAACGATCAACCCTAAGCTCAAACGCGATCCCTATCCTCTGCCTCGGATCGAAGAACTGTTTGCGACCCTAAGTGGGGGAAGAGGAATACTCTAAAATCGATTTGAAACATAGTTATCAACAATTAATGTTATCCGATGATTCACAACCGTATACAGCTATAACTACACACGTAGGTACTTTCGTCTATCGCCGCACACCTTTCGGCTTATCTTGCATTCCAGAGAAGTTTCAGAAGATTATGGAGGAAACTCTTCGCGGTATACCGAATACCGTGGTATTCCTGGACGATATTTGTGTAACCGGCCCTACGAGACAGGATCATTTAAAAAATTTGCGGTCCGTTTTGGAAAGATTGAGTAAAATGGGTTTTACAGTAAAACGGGAAAAATGTAGTTTTTTACAACCAAGCGTAAAATATATAGGGTTTATTATAGATAAAAGTGGTCTCCGCCCTAATCCAAAAAAACTAGAGGCTATTTGTAATGCCCCAAAGCCGAACGACGTAACTCAGTTAAAAAGTTTTTTAGGCATGCTTAACTACTATGGGAAATTTATACCTAACCTAAGTATAATATTACATCCATTGCATGCGCTTCTTAAAAAGGGAGTTACTTGGGACTGGAACCTCCAGTGTGACCAGGCGTTTACGGCGGCAAAGAGCGCGTTGTCTAGTGATAAAGTGCTAGCGCACTATGAGGAGGGGCGGCCGCTCGTGCTGGCCGTGGACAGCAGCGCTTACGGGCTGGGCGCGGTGCTGGCGCATGTCTACCCGGACGGCAGCGAGCGGCCCGTCAGTTGCGTGTCTAGGACACTTAACTCAGCGGAAAAAAATTACAGCCAACTAGATAAAGAGGCGTTAGCTATTTTCTTTGGTGTTACAAAACACCATCAGTACCTTTACGGTCGACGCTTTACTTTGCGAACCGATCACCAACCGCTAAGTTATATTTTCGGTGAAAAGAGTGGCATTCCACAAACGGCGGCAAGTCGCCTTCAAAGGTGGGCAGCCCGCCTGGCGGCATATGATTTTTCTACTAAATTTGTTAAATCAAGTGATAACGGACCAGCTGACGCATTGTCTCGACTGCCACTGCCGGGCGAGCGGCCGTGCCTTCCAGTACCCGTTTGCTATGTTGACTTAGTTCGTGATACGATGCCGGTTAGTTCTAAAGAAATTGGAGTAGAAACTGATAAAGATAAGGTTTTGAGTAAAATTAAAGGTTACGTTATGTTCGGGTGGCCGTCTGTGTCAAGTTGTGACGAAGAGAAACCGTATTTTGTCCGCAAAGATGAGATTTTACTCGAGTTAGGTTGTTTGATTTATAAGTATAGACTTATAATACCCAGACCTTTACAAAACAGGGTTTTATCGGAAATTCACGAGGGGCACTTAGGGGTCAATAAAATGAAAAATTTATCGCGTAGTTATGTGTACTGGCCCAGCCTAGACCAAGATATTGAGAAGCTAGGTCGTGAATGTGAACCGTGCCGCACCGTGCGGGACGCACCTCCGCGCGCGGTACTCCACCCGTGGGAATTTCCTCTAAAACCCTGGCACCGTATCCATGCTGATTTTGCAGAATGTGGGGGCAAGAAATACATGATTTTGGTAGACGCTTTTTCAAAATGGATCGAAGCGATTGCGATGAATCGAACTGATGCTGATTCGACGATATCAGTGTTAAGATCCTTGTTTTCAAGATTCGGGTTACCGTCTCAACTTGTCACCGATAACGGCCCACCGTTTCTGTCGATAGATTTTCAGGAGTACTGTAGTAAAAACTGTATTAAACATGTGACATCGGCGCCGTACAGGCCGCAAGGGAATGGGGCTGCGGAGAATGCCGTCAAAACAATTAAAAAGGTGATCAAACGGGCTATCCATGAGGGCGAAGACGTGTCCAAAGCGTTATGTAAATTTTTGTTTCAATATCGTAACGTGGAGCATGCGACTACGAACGTCCCGCCGGCCGTGGCGCTCCTCGGGCGGCGCCTGCGCGGGCGGCTCGACGCGCTGCGCCCGGACGTGGCGGCCGGCGTGCGCACCGCACAGCACCGGCAGGTGGCTAATAAGGGAGGCCAGCACCGAGATATTGGCCTCGGTGATTCAGTACTCGTGCGCGGTTACTCAAACAAGGGACAGAAATGGGTCGAGGGAAAGGTTGCCGATAAAACGGGACCGGTCTCCTATAGAATCAATGTCGGTGATGGGGTGCAATGGCGTAGGCATCAAGACCAAGTTATTTCTTTAAACCCAAGAAAGAGTAGGTTTTCACTTTCTCGCACTAATTTGAGCTCGTCCGCGAGCCCGCAGAGTCCGGACAGCGATGCCGATGACAAATTCGAGGATGCTACAGGGGAGGTGTCGGAAGTAGTGGTTAGTCCTGATCGTCAGCCTTCAGCTGCCGCGGCCGCGCCGCCGGCGGCACCCGTTCCGAAGGCGCTGCCGGCGCCGCCGCCACCGCTGCCGACCCCGCCGCCGCCGCCTCCACAAGAGGCATCGGCTCGTGCTACGCGAGCGTACAACCGAGCCAAACAATAAACTGTTGATTGATGATGTTAAACTAAGTACCTTACGATGTTACGTAACTTTAGGTACTTTTAATTATCGATGAGTTTGTTCGATTTTCTATGTTATTTACTTCATGGTTGGAGGGTTTTAGTATAAGTTTATATGCATAAAAGTATTTAGTTAATTACATAAGTAATTCTATGTTTGAAAGAGGAAAAATGTAGTGTTGACGTCTACCGTCAGATGCCTACAATGTGGGTAGGCGCGATACCGCTAATAAACCAGTCAGTTGCTAACCTCGGAGTTTCATTGTTTGTTCAAGCATGGCTTTTGTCTTGTGCGGAGCGAACTTAAGCTTATTCTTGACGCCCCACTCCTGAACATGGGCGAGGGCGGCATTTGCACGTCGTTGAACGTCCAGGGCCGTTTCTCCATCGAAGATTAGAACTACATCATCGACAAAGGCCTGACAGTAATCACCACGTGTCTCTAGCTCTTTTAGGAGAGGGTCCAGCAGAAGATTCCAGAGTATGGGGCCACCAATGGACCCTTGCACGCATCCTTTGTTGGTACTCCTCAGATGTTCCTCTCCCACGTACCTGACTCTAACCTGTCTATTTTGCAAGTAGCTGTCTATTATCCTTCGTATGTTCACGGGACATTCCTCCTCAGCCAATCGTGCTGTGATGGCGGGCCACCATGCGCTATCGAAGGCTCCCTCTATGTCGAGAGATATCATCGTAATAAGTTTTTTGGCTTCCAGTTTGCCGCGTATGTAATTCATCAGGTCATAGAGGGAGTCTTCGGTGCTTTTCTGGGGCATAAAGCCGTATTGACGAGGGTTCTGGGGAGTAGGTGCCACTTTTGCCTTCTCACAATCATCTTCTCCAAGATCTTACCCATCACGGGAAGAAGACCTATGGGTCTGTAGGACTTGGGATTGGTGTAGGAGTCCTTTCCCGGTTTTCTGAGCACTACTACCGTGGCCTCCTTCCAGATGTTGGGGAAGTAATTCTGTTCTAGGCATTTGTTAAACATCGTAAGGTTCATTTCGACGTCACAGAAAATGATAAGGCGGCAGATATCAGCCGTGAACCCGTCCAGACCCGGAGCTTTTTTCGTTTTCGCTAGCAGGAAACGAAAACATTAGCGGTTTTGTCCTCAAAAGCGAACTTTTGTGTTAGTAAACCTGTAAACCTAAACTAATTTTCCCTGACTCGATCCTTAGGTGAATATAGGCACTTCATACATCATCGGAAGCGCCTTGCGATGCCCTATCTTTAAGGCTAGCCAACGTATTCATCCGTCGCGGAAAACATTAGGAAAACTACAATTTTCCCTAAAAATCTGGTCATTTTATTGAGTTTTTAACGTTTTTTCAAGTTTTCTTCACCATCTCGCTGTTCTCACCACTTCCCGTGGTTGATTCATCCTCGCCCGGCGTCGCTGCACACATCTGGAACAAAAAATACACCAATTAGCAAAGAAAATTGAAAAAAATCGAAGACTGTTAGTTACTAAGGTAAAGTGGCTCCGATTCTGTGGAGGAAATAAACTTTAAAATTCTATAACTTCAAAACTAGACGCGATTTCTTCAAGCGGTTTTTTGCTAATTACTCGTAAAAATACAGGCTTTGAGTCTGTTTACATTGACTTACTATAACTGTAGCAGTTTTTAATTTGACCTTGTCTTTTCTGTTTTTCGACCAAAAACTACCGTTTTTATCTCCAAAACTGTGTGAAACATCACTTTTTAGTGCAATTAACACTTGTCTCTGCTCTCAACAGCACAGACGGTTAGTTTTAGCTAGTTTTAAGTTAGATTTATATTTTCATTTTACCATTTTTTTTTTTTTTTTTAAGTAACATATATTGTCGTCACATATTTTTATAACTTTAACAAACTTTTGATAATTATAACTTGAAACATTACGTGTCCCTCTGACCCCCTCACAACAATGTTCGGCTTCCGCACGCATACTAAAGGGCCCAAACCCCCCTCAACATCTACGGGGAAAACTCCACCCACCACGCAAGAGAGCGAGGTTAGGTTAGGTTAGGTTAGGTTAGGTTAGGTTAACCTGGGGTGCTAGGTCGGGTAACCTCCTCGTGGTGCACCCCGGTAACACTATGAAACACGCCCGCAGAGTACCTACTGCGGACGTGTTTCATGGTGGCTAATAATCCGACACGGTGGGCCTCTCCACGTGTCCCTCTGATTAGCAGAGGGCACAGTGTGATGAGGCAGGGCAGACCTTTTGGTCTGCCCAGGTGGGTCTGGGCTGTTTAGGCAGCCCGGACGGACGAGGCGGAAGAGCGCGCGCGAGAGACGCCTTAACTTCTCGCGCCGCTACGTGGTGAATAGCGGGAGAAGACCTGGGGGCACCTTCTCCCGCATTGCACTTATTCACCACTCCCGTCGGGCGGGAACGGCCGGGCACTCACGGTCGTTCCCGGGCCCCTCCCTACAAAGGGGGGGCGTGCGGGCCCCGCCGTAAAGGCGGGGACATTTGCGGGCCCCGCTGTAAAGGCGGGCGGTCGTCGGCGGGGGACTGGATGAAAAGGCTCTGCCAGTTTCCCAGTTCCCCTCCAACAAAGACGACGCGGGAGTGCCGCTGGGTTGTTTAGTGGGTATACCGGTAGCGGAAACCGGGGAGTCCCACATATCCCTCCCATCCTCCAATGGGGGGGAATGCGTAACGCATTTTTCCCAGCGTCAAAAAAAAAAAAAAAAAAAAAAAAAAAAAAAAAAAAAAAAAAAAAAAAGGTTAACCTCAAACTCGGACACGAAATCGCAACATTTTGTGTTGTTTTTAGATTGTGTTTTGTTTGTTGTGTGGCATCTGTGACGGTTTTTCGCCGTGATGGACGCTGCGCAGGCGAAAAGGACGTCTGGATCGGCTGCCGTGGTGGCTAGCACGAGCGCCGATCAGACGGACGCCGCTGCGGGAGCGTGTAGGGTGGCCACCTCGCCGGCGGCGGCGACGCCTGTTGTTGCTACGCGGGCTGTGGTGGCACCGAAATTGGTGAGGAAAACCACGACGGTGCCTGCGACGCGAACAAACGCGGCGGGTGCGGTGCGTGTAAGTACGCGTTCGAAGGCGGCGCCCGTGGCGCAGGCTGGCGCTTCGCTCGGAGTGGGCGCGAGTGCTCGGCTAGTGCCTGCGGTGCGTGTTGGTGCGGCGGCGGCGTCTGGAGTCGCTGCGACTGTGAGGGCGGTGCCTGCAGTGGCTGCGCGCAGTCTTGTGCCGGCCGCTGTCGCGGCAACCAGCGGTAAGTTGTGGCAGACGCCGGCGTCAAAGCGGCACCACGAGTCTGATGACGACTCTGACGGGTCGTGGGCCTCCGACCTGGACGCCGCCGCAGGGGCCGCGCACTTTGACAAGGTGGCGCGCGTCATGACGCGCTCGTCCAGC
Source organism: Plemyria rubiginata (assembly GCA_963576535.1). Classification (NCBI taxonomy): domain Eukaryota; kingdom Metazoa; phylum Arthropoda; class Insecta; order Lepidoptera; family Geometridae; genus Plemyria; species Plemyria rubiginata. The sequence goes on from OY754923.1 coordinate 11,858,418, forward strand.
GCTGCGCGCGGTAAGGTGCGCATGACGGCGGGCGAGGTGAAGGAGGCGAGGCGCGCGGAGTACATGCTTCGCGCCGAGCACGAGGTGGCTGACCTCACGGTCTCCTATAAACGTGCGACGACGCCGAGCGTGTCTGCGTCGCCAGCGCCGGCTTCAACGGCGGAACTGGTTTGTAAGGCGACAAAAGCAATTACCTACATTGCCGAGGTGGGACGCAAATCCAAAAATATAAAGGGGGAGCTCCTCGGTGGGTTAAAGCTAGCAACTGCATCCATCTCGGATGCAGTTGCAGAGCTTAGCAGCCGGACCACTGCTGAGGAGTCCCGCATAGTAGCGGATGAGAATGGGCGTCTCCGCGCCGAGTTGGCGGCGATGCGGCGCGACATGCAGCTCCTGAAGGAGGAGATGCAGGGGTTGCGCCGCATGGCGCCTGTTGCCGACGCGGCGCCTGTGGATGAGGAGGGACGCAGCCGGGCGATCATGGAGCAGGTGGGGACCATGGTGAATGCTCGACTCGAGTCCCTTGAGAGTAGGCTATTGCCGGAGCCGCGCTTGCGGCCGCCGCTCGCCGCCGCCAGGCGCGTGACGTATGCGGCCGCGGCCGCGCGCCCTGCGCCGGGTCGTGTGCCGCCGCCAGCTCGCCCCACCGCACGCTCTGTCGTGCGGACTGGGCTCGCTGCCGGAGCTGCGGTGCGCGCGGCGCCCCCCAGCCGCGTTGCCGCGTCTGTTGTATCGTCTGGCGGTGCCTCTTCGAGAGTCGCGACGCCCGCCAGAGTGTCAGTAGCGACCCCAGTGCGCAATGTACTGTCGGCCGGAGCTGCTGCGCGAGCCGTGCCCGCGGCCTCGCCGCGTGTGCCCGTAGCGCCTGCGGAGGCGGAGACGGAGACGGTGGTCGTGGACGACGACATGGAGGACGAGGTAACGGTGGAGGTAGACGCTCAGCCCTCCCCTGCGCCCGAGCCCCGGCCTGCCGCGCCTGCGGCGCAGGCCGAGGATGAGCCGGCTCCCGCTCGTCGCCGTCGGCGAGGAGGCAGGAGGAGGAAGACGATGGCGGGACGCCGTGTACCCGATGCGGAGCACGCGGGCGCCGCCTCGTCTGCTGCACCCGGAGGCCCGCGTGGGCCGGCCAGAGCGCCGCCGCCGACGCCGCAGCCCGGCCAGCTGGCCGCGCGCAAGTTGCGTCCGGCGCGCTCGGCCGCCGTGGTGCTTACTCTGCAGCCCGCTGCAATAGCGAATGGGGTAACATACGCGCGCGTCATTGCCGAGGCGCGGTCCAAAGTGGACCTAGCCACCTTGGACATTGAGCGCGTGCAGTTCAAGGTTTCGGCTACGGGGGCGCGCATGCTGGAGGTGGCGGGCGGCGGTGCCGCGGCCGGTGCGAAAGCGGACGCGCTAGCCCGCCGGCTTACGGAGGAGCTCGACGCGACTCAGGTGCGAGTGTCGAGGCCGGTGAAGTCCGCAGAGTTGCGGCTCTCCGGGTTCGATGAGTCGGTTACCGCGCCTGAGATCGCTGCGGCGGTGGCGCGAGTAGGCGCATGCGAGGTGACTGCCGTCACCTGTGGCGATGTGCGATACGGTAGGTTTGGCTCGAGTGCGGCCTGGGTTCGATGCCCGGTGCTCGCCGCTCGGGCGATCCTTATGGCTGGTCGCCTTACGGTCGGATGGGGGTCCGCGCGGGTGGAGTTGCTCGAGACGCGACCGCTCCGGTGCTTCAAGTGCCTGGAGCCGGGCCATACGCGCGCGCTCTGCCCGTCGGAGGAGGACCGTAGCGACCAATGTTATCGCTGCGGCGAGCCCGGCCACAAGGCCGGTGTCTGCCACGCCAAGCCGCGCTGCACCTTGTGCGCGGCGGCGGGCAGGCCTGCGGAGCATCGGTGCGGCACCAAGGCGTGTGCGGCGCCGAAGAAACGAGGAGTTCCAGTGGCGAGCGGCGGCCCTAGCGCCTCTTCGCAGCCCGAACGCCCGACGGCCCCCGGTGCAGGGGCGGGGACAGCGGCGGCCGGCATGGACACGGCATCTTAGATGGCCGTCAGCAGATTTATGCAGGTCAATCTTAACCACTGCGCTCGAGCCCAGGACCTGCTGGTTCAGAGCCTAGCGCAGTGGCAGATACAGGTGGCGATTGTCGCGGAGCCCTACCGGGTGCCGTCACGAGGAGGATGGGTCGGTGATGATGGTGGTTCTGTCGCCATTGTCACTCGGACGGCTGCTGGAGCGCCGTCGCTGGAACGGGTGTCGAAGGGGCGCGGGTGGGTCGCCGGGGAGGTAGATGAGACTTTAATAGTCGCCGTCTACTTTTCCCCGAACGCCTCGCTCTCTCGCTTCGAACGATACCTACGTGAGTTGGAGACACTGGTCGCTAGTCGCCACTCCCGCCACGTGCTTGTCGCGGGAGACCTCAACGCCAAGTCGGCGATGTGGGGCTCCTCTGTGACGAATGCGCGAGGAAGGGAGCTGGAAGACTGGGCTGTCGCAGGCGGGTTCACGGTGATGAACGTCGGGGGAGTCAACACGTGTGTGCGGCGAGCTGGTGGCTCGATTGTTGATGTCACGTTTGCGACGTCTGCCCTCGCGCGCCGCATCTCTGCGTGGGAGGTCTTGGAGGGAGTGGAGACGCTGTCGGATCACAGGTACGTACGATTCGATGTATCTGCTCTCTCCACTATCCCGGTTGACCCGTGGCGTCCCCTGCCGGGTGACCCGCCTCGCTGGGCTCTGAGGAAGCTGGACCGCGAGCTCCTGCTTGAGGCTGCAGAGGTGGAGGCCTGGACGTCGAGGCTCACCGCTGTCGCTGCAGAGGTGGACGTGGAGGAGGAGGCCGAGTGGCTTCGCCTGGCGCTTTCACGCGCGTGCGATGCAGCCATGCCTCGGCTTAGGTGTCAAGCTCCTTGGCGCCATTTGTATTGGTGGTCGGCGGAGATTGCGGCGCTGCGTGCCGATGCGGCTCGCGCGAGGCGCGCGTACACGCGTAGCCGCCGCCGCAGTCGTCGTGATCTAGAGGAGGAGGACCGTCTATACGCGGCGTACAGGGTGTGCGTAGAGGCATTGTCCTCTGCCATAGGTGCGGCCAAGGATGCGAGCTACGAGGAGTTCCTCAGCTCACTCGACGCAGACCCGTGGGGACGCCCGTACCGGATGGTGCGGGACAAGCTTCGGCCGTGGGCGCCGCCGCTCACTCGGAGCTTGCAGCCGGAGCTGGTGGACCGGGTGGTCTCCGCTCTGTTCCCGCCCGCGGATGACTTGCTCCCCCCGCCGATGGCGAGACCGCTTGGCATGGGAGCTGTCGAGGAGGATGACGATGGTGAGGTACCGGAGGTGACAGAGGTGGAACTAGGAGTGGCGCTTCTTCGACTACGTGGTCGTAGAAAGGCTCCAGGTTTGGATGGAGTTCCGGGGCGGGCGGTGGTCATCGCCCTCAACCCTCTCGAAGAGAGATTCAGGGCGCTGCTCACTGCGTGCCTTGTACAGGGCCTTTTTCCTCGTCAGTGGAAGGCGGGGAAACTGGTCCTGCTAAAGAAGGACGGCCGACCGGAGGACTCTCCATCCGCCTATCGTCCGTTGGTGCTGCTGGATGAGGCGGGCAAGCTCTTCGAGCGCGTCTTGGTCGCCCGCCTCGTGCGGCACATGGAGGATGTAGGACCGAATCTTTCCGACGCCCAGTACGGGTTCCGGCGTGCCCACTCTACCATCGACGCGATCCGTAGGGTGAAGGTCATGGTGGAGGAGGCGATCGCGGGACGGGAGGTGTTGTTGGCTGTTTCGCTTGACATATCGAACGCCTTCAACTCTCTTCCATGGACCTGTGTTGAGGAGGCACTAAGGTATCACGGCTTCCCGGGTTACCTGCGCCGAATTATCGGTGCCTATCTCTCTGAGAGAGAGGTCCGGTACCCGGCGCGTCTAGCCTGGGAAGTAAAACCTATGACGCGCGGTGTTCCGCAGGGCTCGGCCCTAGGGCCTACCTTGTGGAACATCGGGTACGATTGGGTTTTGCGGGGTGCGTTGCCGGAAGGCGTGAGCGTGACGTGCTACGCGGATGACACGCTGGTCACTGCCCGAGGCGCTAGCTTTGACGATGCGGCCGCGCGTGCGACGGAGGGTGTGCAGTGTGTGCTAGAGCGCATACGGCGATTGGGACTGGAGGTGGCGCTGCCGAAGTGCGAGGCGCTGTGCTTCCATGGTCCGCGGCGGGCGCCGCCGGCGGGTGCTCGTGTGATGGTGGGTGGGGTGTGGATCAATGTCGGGCTAGCCATGCGCTACCTCGGCATTGTCCTAGATCCCCGCCTAACATTCTGCGAACATTTCCGCCGGCTGGTGCCGCGGCTCATGGCAGCATGCGGTGCCTTGAGCAGATTGCTACCGAACGTTGGTGGGCCAAATGCACCCTGTCGAAGGCTGTATGTGCAGGTGGTGCGATCGATGGCCCTGTATGGGGCGCCCGTGTGGGAGGACGCGCTGGGACGAGCGAACAAGGCTCTCCTGCGTCGTCCACAGAGGGTGATGTGCCTCAGGGTGGTGCACGGCTACCGCACCATCTCCTTTGAGGCGGCGTGTGTGCTGGCGGCCTGTCTTCCTTGGGAGTTGGACGCCCGTGTGCTCACCGCGGTCTACGACCGAGTCGTTGAGCATCGGTCGACGGGCGAGCCGCTTCCGAGGGAGGGCATGCTGCGATGGCGCAGGAAAGCGCGTAGGCGCCTTCTTCTGCGCTGGATACGCGCGCTGGAGGAACCTTCTGCCGGTCATGACACGATTGACGCGGTGCGGCCGGTTCTTGAGCGGTGGGTGACGCGGAGGCATGGGGTCCTCTCTTTCCACCTTACGCAGATCCTTTCGGGGCACGGTTGCTTCGGGAGGTATCTGTGGAGGGTGGCGGGGGCGGAGCCCACGCCCGAGTGTCACCATTGCGGGAGTGCCGAAGATACGGCGCGCCACACGCTGGCGGAGTGCTCGGCTTGGGCAGTGGAGAGAGCGGAGCTAGTCGCGGTGGTCGGGGCGGACCTTTCGCTGCCGAGCATTGTGCGCTCCATTGTCCACAGCGAGAGTGCGTGGGACGCACTTGCCGAGTTTGCGGATGTGGTGATGACCGCCAAGGAAGATGCCGAGAGATTGCGAGAGCGCGATCCTCAGGCGCGCCTTGGCAGGCGAACGCGTAGGCGGCCCGGGGCGGTTGTCGACCGCCAGTCGGCGGAGAACCGTCGAGTTCCTTGAGTTCTAAGATACTCATATGAGAGGGATGGATGAATGAGGCGTGTGACTTGCACGCCTGCATGACTGATCGTGTGTTTGGGCCATGAAGCCATAAGGGGAGAGTGAGAATGAAAGGGGATTGGAGTGGGGCGGTGCGAGCGCATATCGCGAGCACATTTGTGCGAGTGTAGCGCCGCCGCCCAACTCGATGCATTTTGCATTGCCGAGGGATTTGCTCTGAATGAGGGGTGGCGCATGCGTGATGCGGGAGGAGAGCGCCACCCAGTTTGACAGGGATTAATGACGAATGTGGGCTGTGATGCCATAAGGTGTGTGTATTCTTCGGGCGGGAGGTCCCTAGGGGAGGGCAACCGCTCGAAGAGATTCCTCTTCAAGGGCTCCGTTATAGTGTCATGTGTTCCTGACAGGCGACGGAGGTGGGCCGTGGGGCCAGGGCCATGAAGCCATAAGGGGGATGTATGAGAATGCAAGGAGATTGGAGTGGAGGAATGGGGCGGGGTGATGCGCCTAACACTTGCACGCTTGTGCAAGTGCAGCGCCCCCGTCTAATGCTGGCGCAACAGTGTTGCTATGCCACGTGGAGGAGATCAGAGTGAATGAGGGACGGCGCATGTTATATGCTGCCGTTCAGGTATGAGAGGTTTTCGCCAGTCGAGTCGCGGATGGCTTTAGTTCCCGTGGCTCGGCGTGAATGGCGCGAGAGGAACACCGGCGAGGTTTTAGTTCGGGTATTCCGCTTCGGCGGCGAGTCCCACATAATTCCGGTCCCCCCCGGACCGGTTTACTCGTAAATGAGTTTCCTCGCCGTTAACAAAAAAAAAAAAAAAAAAAAAAAAAAAAAAAAAAAAAAAAAAAAAAAAAAAAGGTTAGGTTAGGTTAGGTTGGGGTGCTAGGTCGGGTAACCTCCACGTGGTGCACCCTGGAAACACCATGGAACTTCTTTCATGGTGGCCAATAACTCGACAAGCGGCGCGTCCGTTCCAATGATCCCCGAGGCTATACCGCAGGGCTACCCATACGGAAAGGCTTGGGGGGAGGAGAAAGCGCATCTCGGCGGGGCCCAGCTTGGGCCTGTCAGGCGGGACAGGTGCGCCCTTTTCAGGGCGTGCCAGTAAGGGGTGATCATCCCTTGAGCGGTGTATGGCGGACTGGGTCAATACTAACACTATTGTCCAGCCCGTCGGAGAGATTTGCCAACTCTCCACCCGGTATCCATGCTGTTGCTTCAACGACCCCTTTACTTTGGCCTAAAGGGGTACGTCGCATCAGCATGGACCGAAGGGGCGTTGCCTTAATTGGCCGGGCCCAGAGGAAGGAAAACCTTGAAACAAAAACCCGTGAGAAAACACGTAATAACCTGCGGATACCAGGGGACCTCCGCAGTATATACCCTTCCCCGGCTACAGGGGGCACTGGTCGGTGGCACTTCGGTGATGACATTTTATTTCCCCCATACTCGTGGGACTTAGTATGGAAAACATTAATAAAATACAAACAAAAGTGGTGGTCGCAGAGACCAAAATGTTGGGAGAGGGGAGTGGTTGTGCACCTGCACGGCCTCTGCCCAAAAAGATTGTGAGGGATGCCTCCGGGCGTTTCTCAAAAGGCCCTTCTCAGGGCCAACCCAAACGCCCTCCTCAGGGCCTTCCGGAGACGGATGATGTGTCGGCGGCGGAAGTCTGCCGTTTCGTGAGGCCGGATGATCTGTCGGACTCCGACGACGAGTCCGTTGTCTCAATGTCGGGCGATAGTTTGGCGGAGGCTAGGCCGAACAAAAAACGGACCTTCCTGAAGGTCTGCCCGGGCGGGGAGTCTGCAAAGGTTAAGCCCAAGCGGAAGACCCTGAAGGCCATCGAGCCTTCCGCGGTTGCTGATACCCACGACGTGGGTTTGGCCGTGGCGCAGCGCCAGCTAAACCTGGCAAGGCGGGCACAGCTTGAGCAGGACCTGGAGGAGACGGTCACTGCCAGCGAGCAGCAGGCGCGCGTTACGCGGGCTAAGGCTGGCTACGGGGGGTCCAGCGTCCTGTACACGGACCATACAATGGCCGAGCTGGAGCGCATGGCTCGGGAGGACGAGAAGGAGATCGCCGAGGTCGCCTCCAAGTCCTCCAACCTCAAGGGGACTTTCCAAAAGTCCCTAAAGTGTCGGGCTGCGAGCATGCGCAGCATCATTCAAGAGCTGGTGCAGCGCACTGGCTCCGATGAGACGCGGCAACTGCAAGCAAGGGTCGACCGCCTGCAGTTGGAGGTCAGTGACCTTAAAAAGGAGCTGGCTGAAGCCATGGCCCAACCAGCTCGGGCCCAGCATAGACCGGCAGCTGCGGCCGCGGCGCGGCCTGCTCGGTCCGAGCCCGGACCTGTGCCTGCGGCCGCAGCCCGGCCTCCTCAGACCGGACCAAGACCGGCAGCCGAGGGCCCTTCCTCTAACCTTGAGGATATCATCCGCAAGGTAGTCATGGAGGAAAGGGCCTTCACGAGAGCCTGCTTCGATGGCATCGAAGACAGGCTCCTGCCAGAGAGGCGCCTCCGACCGCCACTGGCGGCGGACAAGAGGCCGAGCAAGCCGGGGCCATCCTCCCAGATGGAGGACGCCCAACTACCCTCCACAACTCCGTCCAACCAGCCGTGGACGGAAGTGGTGAGGGGAAAAGGCAAGGCGAAAAAGCGGAGAGCAGCTGCTGACCCTCCACCCTCTGCCCCCAACCCTTCCTGTCCACCGGCAGCGGCCGGTAAAGGAAAGGGAAAGGGGAAAGGGAAAGGGAAAAAGTCGGCCCCCAAGCCCGCTGCCGCCACTCCGGCAGCAAAACGGGCCCCGTCGAGGAAGTTGGCGACTCCCAAGACCGCAGCGGTCGTGGTGACGCTCACCGCAGAGGCTGCGGAGCGGGGGGAGACCTATGAGTCCGTCCTCAAGAGGGCTCGCAGCAACGCCGATCCCACCCAGCTTGGGATCGGAGCAGTCACGTGCCGCCGGACCCAAGCTGGGGCTCGAATTTTCGAGTTTCCAGGGACCCAAGGCGGCACCAACGCGGACCTCTTCGCAAGCAAATTGCAAGAGGTCATTGCGGACGTGGCCAAGGTGGTGCGGCCAGTCAAGTCTGCGGCCTTGGAGGTGACCGATCTGGATGACTCGGTCACCAAAGAGGAAGTGGTGGCGGCAGTCGCAGCCATAGGTAGCTGCGACGTTGCAGCGGTGCAGGGTCGGGACATCAGGCCTGGCCGCGGTGGCATGGGTGCTATCCGCCTTGAGTGCCCAGTCACCGCGGCTAAAGCTGTCCTTGCCAAAGGACGGCTCACTGTAGGATTTAGTTCCTGCAGAGTGCGGGCACTTGAAGACCAGCCTTTGCGCTGCTTCAAGTGCTTCGGGATTGGGCATATGCGGCCCCTCTGTCCGTCCACGGTGGATAGGACGGACAGTTGTTACCGCTGCGGCCAGGAGGGGCACAAGTCCGCCTCCTGCAAGGCCCCTAAGCCGCACTGTGCAGTGTGCGCAGCCAGCGGCCGCCCGGCGGGTCACGCGATGAAGGGGAGGAACTGCAATCCTCCCCCAAAGAAAGGCAAAGCGCAGGCGACGACCCCGCCTGCCGCTGCAACCGCCGCCCCTGAAACGGGGACTACGGCGGCCGATGAGGGAGGTGCGATGTCCGATTGATGGATAGGTCCGGACATCGCATCCTCCAGGCGAACATCAACCACTGCAAAGCCGCCCAAGACCTGCTGATGCAGGTCATGGCTGAGTGGTTGGTGGACGTGGCGGTAGTTGCCGAGCCGTACTCGGTCCCCAGCCGGTGGCTGAGTGATCGAGACGGCTTGGTAGCATTGGTAGCGCGGTCTTCCACGGATTCCCCTCTTCTCTCGCTCTTAGAGAGCGGACCGGGATATGTGGCCGCCGCGTGGGGAGATATAGCCCTGGTGGGCGTTTATTTCTCCCCAAACCGCCCTCTGCAGGATTTCGAGAACTTCCTCGGAATCCTCACCGCGGTAGTAGGTAGGGCTGCGCCACGCCAGGTCGCCGTATTAGGCGACCTGAACGCAAAGTCGACGGCCTGGGGCAACCCGGCCGCGTCTTGTAACGTCCGGGGACCCACCGTCGAACTTTGGGCGGCCTCGTCCGGCGTGTCCCTCCTTAACAGGGGGACGGTTCAGACGTGTGTGCGGCAATGGGGAGGGTCAGTGGTGGACGTCTCGTTCGCCACCCCCATCCTAGCCGCCCGCGTCGTGAACTGGCGGGTCGAGATGGTGGAGACAATGTCGGACCACCGATATGTGCGGTTCGACATCTCCACCCAGAGCCCCCAGAGGCCGGCCTTGGGCCGATCTCACTTTCCGCGGTGGGCCCTTACCCGCCTCGACCGTGGGGCGGCTAAGGAAGCGGCATTCGTCCAGGACTGGCTCGCGCCTCCTGTCCAAGTCCTGGACGTAGACTCCGCAGCGGGCCAACTTCGGGAGTCGCTGACCGAGGTGTGCAACTCGAGCATGCCTCGGTCTCGCCACCCACCTCCCCGTCGCGCCGTCTATTGGTGGTCGGAGAGACTGGCGGAGCTCCGTGCTGCCTGCGTGGCGGCAAGGCGGCAATACGCGCGGAGTCGTCGGCGCAGCCGAAGGGACCCCGCGAATGAGGACCTTCTGTACGTCTCTTACGTAGAGGCAAAGAGGGTCCTCAAAGCAGAAATTGGGGCTGCCAAGGACGCCGCGCGGGCGGAGATGTTGGAGGGCCTCGACAGGGACCCGTTTGGCAGACCATACAAGGCGGCGCGGAATAAACTGCGCCCCTTTGGTCCTCCGCTGACGGAGTCCCTCGAGCCGGCATTGCTGGATGGGGTAGTTCGGTCCCTGTTTCCATCTGGGACCAACTTTGCCCCTCCATTAATGAACCCCGCGCAGGAGGCAGCTCCTCCTTCGAAGGAGGTTCCTTCAGTGACGGCAGAGGAGCTTGCCGCGGAGGCACTACGCCTCCGTGCCAAAAAGACGGCCCCAGGGCCGGACGGTGTCCCTGCACGGGTGGTAGCCATCGCTGCCACCCAAATGGAGGAAAGGTTTCGGGAACTCTTCAACGCGTGTTTCACGTCAGGAAGATTCCCGAAACCTTGGAAAGACGGCCAACTGTGCCTCCTCCGAAAGGAAGGGCGCCCAGCGGACTCCCCCTCGGCATATCGACCCATCGTTTTACTCGATGAGGTCGGTAAGATGTTCGAGGGGATTGTCGCCGGCCGGCTCAACGGCCACTTGTTGGAGGTGGGGCCGAACCTGTCGGACGCCCAATTCGGTTTCCGAAGGGGGCGTTCGACAGTTGACGCACTGGCCCGCCTACAACAGCAGATCAGAGAGGCCGTGGAGGCAAGGGACGGAGTTTTGGCTGTGTCGTTTGACATCTCAAACGCCTTCAACTCCGTCCCCCACCCCACGATCCTAGAGGCGCTCCGCTACCATGGAGTGCCTCTCTACTTGCGGAGCCTTCTGGCCAGCTACTTGGAGGACCGTGCGGTCCTCCTTGTAGACAAAGCGGGCCAGCTTCGGCGGTACAGTGCGGAGTCCGGTGTTCCGCAGGGGTCAGTCCTAGGACCACTCCTGTGGAACATCGGGTTCGACTGGCTCCTGCGGGGAGCTCTCCTCCGTGGCACGAGTGTCATCTGCTACGCGGATGACACTCTTCTCACTGCCCGGGGGAGGAGCTTTAGTGAGGCAGCGAGCCTGGCCTCGGCTGGCGGATCCTTGGTCGCAGGAAGGATCCGCCGGCTTGGATTGGAGGTGGCGCTGCACAAGACCGAGGCCGTATTTTTCCACGGGCCTCGGCAGCGCATCCCCGGTGACGCCCACATTATGGTGGAGGGCGTCAGGGTCGAAGTGAAGGCCCAGATGAAATATCTGGGCCTAGTGCTGGACAGCAGGTGGCGCTTCGGCCCGCATTTCAGCGGGCTGTCGAAGCGCCTACTTAAGGTTGCGGGAGCGCTTTCTTGGCTCCTCCCAAATTTGGGCGGGCCAAAAGCGCGATGCCGGCAGCTATATGCCGGCATCTTGAAGAGCATGGCCCTTTACGGGGCCCCTATCTGGGCGGACTCCCTTCAAAGAAGGGAGAACGCCGCCGCACTTCGGAGCCCCCAAAGGGCCATCGCGCAGCGGGTCGCAAGAGCCTACCACTCGGTAGGCTTTGCAGCGGCCTGCGCTCTGGCGGGCACCCCTCCTTGGGAACTCGAGGCGTGGGTGCTCGCCAGAGTTTACGAGTGGACGGCGAGGCGTAGGGCGCTCGGAGAGCGCCCCGCCTCGGAGGAGAGGGAAGCTGTCCGGCGGGAGGCGAAGGACGCCATCGTCCAACACTGGAAGGTGGACCTCGCCTCCGCCGCGTTTGGCCGCCGAACGTTGGAGGCGCTCGGGCCAGTCCTGCTGGAATGGCTCGAACGGCCTCACGGCTTTTTGACGTTCCGTCTGGTGCAGGTGCTATCCGGGCATGGATGCTTTGGGTCGTACCTGCACCGGATCGGAAAGGAGGGTGCCCCGTCCTGCCACCATTGTGGCGCGGCGGAAGACACGGCACAGCACACCCTCGAGGTGTGCCTGTCGTGGGCCGAGCCGCGCCGCAACTTGGTGGCGGTAGTTGGGCCAGACCTGTCGCTCCCCAGTGTGGTGAACTCCATGCTAAGGGACGCGACAGGCTGGGCGGCGGTCGCCTCCTTCTGTGAGGACGTAATGTCCCAGAAGGAGGCAGCAGAGCGCGCGCGGGAGGCTGACCCCCAGGCGCCGCTCTGCAGGCGGAGAAGGGGTAGGAGAAGACGTCTTCCCTCCCCTCAAGGTGGTGAATAGCGGGAGATAGGCGTGGAGGCGCCATCTCTCGCATTGCACTATTCGCCACCTCCGTCGAGCGGGAACGACCGAGCACTCGCGGTCGTTCCCGGGCCCCTCCCTCCAGGGGGGGCGGGCAGGCCCCGCTGTCAAGGCGGGCGGTCGTCGGCGGGGAACTGGACGAAAAGGCTCTGCCAGTTTCCCAGTTCCCCTCCATGGTGACGACGCGGGAGTGCCGCTGGGTCGTTTAGTGGGTATACCGGCCCTCACAGGCCGGGGAGTCCCACATATCCCCCCCATCCTCCAATGGGGGAATGCGTAACGCATTTTTCCCAGCGAAAAAAAAAAAAAAAAAAAAAAAAAAAAAAAAAAAAAAAAAAAAAAAAAAAGGTTAGGTTAGGTTGCCACGCCAAGCCGCGCTGCACCTTGTGCGCGGCGGCGGGCAGGCCTGCGGAGCATCGGTGCGGCACCAAGGCGTGTGCGGCGCCGAAGAAACGAGGAGTTCCAGTGGCGAGCGGCGGCCCTAGCGCCTCTTCGCAGCCCGAACGCCCGACGCCCCCCGGTGCAGGGGCGGGGACAGCGGCGGCCGGCATGGACACGGCATCTTAGATGGCCGTCAGCAGATTTATGCAGGTCAATCTTAACCACTGCGCTCGAGCCCAGGACCTGCTGGTTCAGAGCCTAGCGCAGTGGCAGATACAGGTGGCGATTGTCGCGGAGCCCTACCGGGTGCCGTCACGAGGAGGATGGGTCGGTGATGATGGTGGTTCTGTCGCCATTGTCACTCGGACGGCTGCTGGAGCGCCGTCGCTGGAACGGGTGTCGAAGGGGCGCGGGTGGGTCGCCGGGGAGGTAGATGAGACTTTAATAGTCGCCGTCTACTTTTCCCCGAACGCCTCGCTCTCTCGCTTCGAACGATACCTACGTGAGTTGGAGACACTGGTCGCTAGTCGCCACTCCCGCCACGTGCTTGTCGCGGGAGACCTCAACGCCAAGTCGGCGATGTGGGGCTCCTCTGTGACGAATGCGCGAGGAAGGGAGCTGGAAGACTGGGCTGTCGCAGGCGGGTTCACGGTGATGAACGTCGGGGGAGTCAACACGTGTGTGCGGCGAGCTGGTGGCTCGATTGTTGATGTCACGTTTGCGACGTCTGCCCTCGCGCGCCGCATCTCTGCGTGGGAGGTCTTGGAGGGAGTGGAGACGCTGTCGGATCACAGGTACGTACGATTCGATGTATCTGCTCTCTCCACTATCCCGGTTGACCCGTGGCGTCCCCTGCCGGGTGACCCGCCTCGCTGGGCTCTGAGGAAGCTGGACCGCGAGCTCCTGCTTGAGGCTGCAGAGGTGGAGGCCTGGACGTCGAGGCTCACCGCTGTCGCTGCAGAGGTGGACGTGGAGGAGGAGGCCGAGTGGCTTCGCCTGGCGCTTTCACGCGCGTGCGATGCAGCCATGCCTCGGCTTAGGTGTCAAGCTCCTTGGCGCCATTTGTATTGGTGGTCGGCGGAGATTGCGGCGCTGCGTGCCGATGCGGCTCGCGCGAGGCGCGCGTACACGCGTAGCCGCCGCCGCAGTCGTCGTGATCTGGAGGAGGAGGACCGTCTATACGCGGCGTACAGGGTGTGCGTAGAGGCATTGTCCTCTGCCATAGGTGCGGCCAAGGATGCGAGCTACGAGGAGTTCCTCAGCTCACTCGACGCAGACCCGTGGGGACGCCCGTACCGGATGGTGCGGGACAAGCTTCGGCCGTGGGCGCCGCCGCTCACTCGGAGCTTGCAGCCGGAGCTGGTGGACCGGGTGGTCTCCGCTCTGTTCCCGCCCGCGGATGACTTGCTCCCCCCGCCGATGGCGAGACCGCTTGGCATGGGAGCTGTCGAGGAGGATGACGATGGTGAGGTACCGGAGGTGACAGAGGTGGAACTAGGAGTGGCGCTTCTTCGACTACGTGGTCGTAGAAAGGCTCCAGGTTTGGATGGAGTTCCGGGGCGGGCGGTGGTCATCGCCCTCAACCCTCTCGAAGAGAGATTCAGGGCGCTGCTCACTGCGTGCCTTGTACAGGGCCTTTTTCCTCGTCAGTGGAAGGCGGGGAAACTGGTCCTGCTAAAGAAGGACGGCCGACCGGAGGACTCTCCATCCGCCTATCGTCCGTTGGTGCTGCTGGATGAGGCGGGCAAGCTCTTCGAGCGCGTCTTGGTCGCCCGCCTCGTGCGGCACATGGAGGATGTAGGACCGAATCTTTCCGACGCCCAGTACGGGTTCCGGCGTGCCCACTCTACCATCGACGCGATCCGTAGGGTGAAGGTCATGGTGGAGGAGGCGATCGCGGGACGGGAGGTGTTGTTGGCTGTTTCGCTTGACATATCGAACGCCTTCAACTCTCTTCCATGGACTTGTGTTGAGGAGGCACTAAGGTATCACGGCTTCCCGGGTTACCTGCGCCGAATTATCGGTGCCTATCTCTCTGAGAGAGAGGTCCGGTACCCGGCGCGTCTAGCCTGGGAAGTAAAACCTATGACGCGCGGTGTTCCGCAGGGCTCGGCCCTAGGGCCTACCTTGTGGAACATCGGGTACGATTGGGTTTTGCGGGGTGCGTTGCCGGAAGGCGTGAGCGTGACGTGCTACGCGGATGACACGCTGGTCACTGCCCGAGGCGCTAGCTTTGACGATGCGGCCGCGCGTGCGACGGAGGGTGTGCAGTGTGTGCTAGAGCGCATACGGCGATTGGGACTGGAGGTGGCGCTGCCGAAGTGCGAGGCGCTGTGCTTCCATGGTCCGCGGCGGGCGCCGCCGGCGGGTGCTCGTGTGATGGTGGGTGGGGTGTGGATCAATGTCGGGCTAGCCATGCGCTACCTTGGCATTGTCCTAGATCCCCGCCTAACATTCTGCGAACATTTCCGCCGGCTGGTGCCGCGGCTCATGGCAGCATGCGGTGCCTTGAGCAGATTGCTACCGAACGTTGGTGGGCCAAATGCACCCTGTCGAAGGCTGTATGTGCAGGTGGTGCGATCGATGGCCCTGTATGGGGCGCCCGTGTGGGAGGACGCGCTGGGACGAGCGAACAAGGCTCTCCTGCGTCGTCCACAGAGGGTGATGTGCCTCAGGGTGGTGCACGGCTACCGCACCATCTCCTTTGAGGCGGCGTGTGTGCTGGCGGCCTGTCTTCCTTGGGAGTTGGACGCCCGTGTGCTCACCGCGGTCTACGACCGAGTCGTTGAGCATCGGTCGACGGGCGAGCCGCTTCCGAGGGAGGGCATGCTGCGCTGGCGCAGGAAAGCGCGTAGGCGCCTTCTTCTGCGCTGGATACGCGCGCTGGAGGAACCTTCTGCCGGTCATGACACGATTGACGCGGTGCGGCCGGTTCTTGAGCGGTGGGTGACGCGGAGGCATGGGGTCCTCTCTTTCCACCTTACGCAGATCCTTTCGGGGCACGGTTGCTTCGGGAGGTATCTGTGGAGGGTGGCGGGGGCGGAGCCCACGCCCGAGTGTCACCATTGCGGGAGTGCCGAAGATACGGCGCGCCACACGCTGGCGGAGTGCTCGGCTTGGGCAGTGGAGAGAGCGGAGTTAGTCGCGGTGGTCGGGGCGGACCTTTCGCTGCCGAGCATTGTGCGCTCCATTGTCCACAGCGAGAGTGCGTGGGACGCACTTGCCGAGTTTGCGGATGTGGTGATGACCGCCAAGGAAGATGCCGAGAGATTGCGAGAGCGCCATCCTCAGGCGCGCCTTGGCAGGCGAACGCGTAGGCGGCCCGGGGCGGTTGTCGACCGCCAGTCGGCGGAGAACCGTCGAGTTCCTTGAGTTCTAAGATACTCATATGAGAGGGATGGATGAATGAGGCGTGTGACTTGCACGCCTGCATGACTGATCGTGTGTTTGGGCCATGAAGCCATAAGGGGAGAGTGAGAATGAAAGGGGATTGGAGTGGGGCGGTGCGAGCGCATATCGCGAGCACATTTGTGCGAGTGTAGCGCCGCCGCCCAACTCGATGCATTTTGCATTGCCGAGGGATTTGCTCTGAATGAGGGGTGGCGCATGCGTGATGCGGGAGGAGAGCGCCACCCAGTTTGACAGGGATTAATGACGAATGTGGGCTGTGATGCCATAAGGTGTGTGTATTCTTCGGGCGGGAGGTCCCTAGGGGAGGGCAACCGCTCGAAGAGATTCCTCTTCAAGGGCTCCGTTATAGTGTCATGTGTTCCTGACAGGCGACGGAGGTGGGCCGTGGGGCCAGGGCCATGAAGCCATAAGGGGGATGTATGAGAATGCAAGGAGATTGGAGTGGAGGAATGGGGCGGGGTGATGCGCCTAACACTTGCACGCTTGTGCAAGTGCAGCGCCCCCGTCTAATGCTGGCGCAACAGTGTTGCTATGCCACGTGGAGGAGATTAGAGTGAATGAGGGACGGCGCATGTTATATGCTGCCGTTCAGGTATGAGAGGTTTTCGCCAGTCGAGTCGCGGATGGCTTTAGTTCCCGTGGCTCGGCGTGAATGGCGCGAGAGGAACACCGGCGAGGTTTTAGTTCGGGTATTCCGCTTTGGCGGCGAGTCCCACATAATTCCGGTCCCCCCCGGACCGGTTTACTCGTAAATGAGTTTCCTCGCCGTTAACAAAAAAAAAAAAAAAAGGTTAGGTTAGGTTAGGTTACCGACACGGCGGGCCTCTCCACGTGTCCCTCTGATCAGCAGAGGGCACAGTGTGATGAGGCAGGGCAGACCTTTTGGTCTGCCCAGGTGGGTCTGGGCTGTTTAGACAGCCCGGACGGACGAGGCGGTAGAGCGCGCGCGAGAGACGCCTTAACTTCTCGCGCCGCTACGTGGTGAATAGCGGGAGAAGACCTGGAGGCACCTTCTCCCGCATTGCACATATTCACCACTCCCGTCGGGCGGGAACGGCCGAGCACTCGCGGTCGTTCCCGGGCCCCTCCCTGCAAAGGGGGGGCGTGCGGGCCCCGCCGTAAAGGTGGGGACATTTGCGGGCCCCGCTGTAAAGGCGGGCGGTCGTCGGCGGGGGACTGGATGAAAAGGCTCTGCCAGTTTCCCAGTTCCCCTCCAACAAAGACGACGCAGGAGTGCCGCTGGGTTGTTTAGTGGGTATACCGGTAGCGGAAACCGGGGAGTCCCACATATCCCTCCCATCATCCAATGGGGGGGAATGCGTAACGCATTTTTCCCAGCGTCAAAAAAAAAAAAAAAAAAAAAAAAAAAAAAAAAAAAAAAAAAAAAAAAAAAGGTTAGGTTAGGTTAGGTTAGGTTAGGTTAGGTTAGGTTAGGTTAGGTTAGGTTAGGTTAGGTTAGGTTGGGGTGCTAGGTCGGGTAACCTCCACGTGGTGCACCCTGGTAACACCATGGAACTTCTTTCATGGTGGCCAATAACTCGACAAGCGGCGCGTCCGTTCCAATGATCCCCGAGGCTATACCGCAGGGCTACCCATACGGAAAGGCTTGGGGGGAGGAGAAAGCGCATCTCGGCGGGGCCCAGCTTGGGCCTGTCAGGCGGGAAAGGTGCGCCCTTTTCAGGGCGTATCAGTAAGGGATTTATCCCTTACGTGTGGTGTGAGACTGGTTGGGCAATACTAACCATATTGTCCAGTCCGTCGGAGAGGCTTGCCACCTCTCCATCCGGTACCCAGCTTTTGCGTCAACGACCCCTTTACTTTGGCCTAAAGGGGTACGTCGCATAAGCATGGACCGAAGGGGCGTTGCCTTAATTGGCCGGGCCCAGAGGAAGGAAAACCTTGATACAAAAACCCGTGAGAAAACACGTAAAAACCTGCGGATACCAGGGGACCTCCGCAGTATATACCCTTCCCCGGCCACAGGGGGCACTGGTCGGGGCACTTCGGTGGCGACCATTTATTTCCCCCATACTCGTGGGACTTATTATGGATATTGATAACATTAATAAAACAACAAAAACAAGAAGTGGCCGTTCTGGTCGTGTGGAGAAAAAAGGTTTGGGCGCTTTGGCGCTTGAAACTGCTGAGAAGGCAAGTGGGGATTCCCCCAGTGTTTTCTCTAACCAGAGTGCATTGAGCGCTAAGAAGGTCCCGCTCGTGGTTTTGACCCGCAGCGTGGACATGAGTGACGACGAGTTGCCGAACGCTTCGGCGTTCTCGGCGAACCTGTCTGATACGGACTCCGACGGGAGCTTCCGATCGGTAAAGACGTTGGCTTCCGGGGCGTCATCGCCTGATGGGAGCCGTTTCTGGCGGAAGCGTCATGTAGATGATGACGACAATGATGGCCAAGAGGGGGTACCGCCCAAGGCATCATTAGTAGCGAGAGGGCGTGGACGTCCTCCTACGACGGGCAAGTATGTTGGTCTGGCTCAGGCTAAGGCTGCATTAAATGCAGCGAAAGCCGAAGAGCTAGAACTGAATGCTGAAAAAGAGATGGCCGAGGAGATTGCGCGAAACAGGGAGGCAAGGGCTGCCACCTTCCGCAAATCCCCAGACGTCATGGCTACCAGTGACGGTGAGTCGCCGGATCTGGCACAAATCGTGTCTGATTCGGTGAACATGATTGTAAAGGTAGCCACGACGTCTAGCCATCTCAAGGGGACGTACGTTCGAGCCCTGAAGGATGCGGCGGAAACTATCAAAGCTTCCTTCGCAGAGCTTCGGTCACGCTCGATGACGGAAGAAGTTGCCCGATTGGAAGCAGCCAACCACAAGCTCGCATGCGAGCTGAAAGTGGTTCGTGAGGAGATGGCCCAGCTGCGTATACTCGCGCACCAGCCAACGGTGACTCCAGCACCAACACCGGCCCTCGCGGTTGATGAGATTGTGCGTGCTGTGATGTCCCAATGCGGCGCAATGGTAAATGCCCGCTTGGACGGGCTAGAAGACCGGCTGTTGCCCGAAAAACGTCTTCGGCCACCATTGGCCGCAGACAAAAAGAAGTACAGCTCAGCTGCTGCAACGGAGACGATTCCTACTCGGGCCCCGTCCCCTCCATTGGAGGCTACCACCAGTGGAGCAACCAAAGCTCCGAAGGGAAAAAAGAAGGAAGCAGCGCCCGAGGCGCCGCGTCCGCCGAGCCCTGCGCCCCAACCCATGGAGGAGGAGTGGCAGAAGGTGACCCGCAAGGGGAAACGCACTGCCACTAAAACCCCGAAGGTAGCAGCTCCCAAGGCTGCGAAGATGCCATCCACAAAGCCAGCGAAGAGGAAGTTGAAGCCTCCTCGCTCGGCGGTGGTTGTTCTGACGCTGCAACCAGATGCAGTACAGAAGGGCCTCACTTATGGGCAGATGCTGGCAGAGGCTAAGGAGCGCATCAACTTGACGGAACTGGGTATAGACAGTGTCAAGTTCCGGACGGTCGCCACAGGCGCACGACTGCTGGAGGTATCTGGGGCTGGCGCCTCAAGTGCGGAGAAAGCCGACTCTCTGGCTAATAAGCTCAGAGAGTCCCTCAGCGGCGACCTTGTCAAGGTCTCCCGTCCCGAGAAGTGCGTTGAGCTGCGCCTCTCGGGCCTGGATGACTCGACAAGTAAAGAGAATGTAGCAGCAGCCGTTGCAAAAGTGGGGGGCTGCACTACAGAATCTGTTAAAGTTGGTGACATTGTCCGGCCTCCTGGGCGCGAAGGAACCGTCTGGCTGCGCTGCCCCATTGCCGCGGCGAAAAAAGTTGCAGCCGGAAGGTTGCTGGTGGGATGGGTCTCGGTTTCGGTGAAAATACTGGAGGAAAGGCCCCTACGGTGCTTCCGATGCTTTGAAGCTGGACACGTAGGGGCAAAATGCCCAAACGCTGAGGACCGCAGTACTCTCTGCTTCCGCTGCGGCAAGGCAGGGCACAAGGCGGCACACTGTGAGGCTGAGCAACACTGCCCAGTATGTGAAGCCGCCGGCAAGAAGGCTGACCACCGCGTCGGGGCCAAGACCTGCAAAGGCTCGGCCACGGGCAAAGGGAAAGGAGGGAAAAAGACGGCTAGCGTAGGCTCTTCAGCCCCCTCGCAGCCGTCTGCGCGCCCAGAGGCGCAAACGGCGGATCGGATGGACTCCAATTAGGATGGCCATCCGATTCCTGCAGGCGAACATCAACCACTCCGCCAGGGCTCAGGATCTCCTGCTCCAGAGCCTGGCGGAGTGGTCAACACAAATAGCGGTAGTTGCCGAGCCCTACTTGGTCCCCTCTCGGGACAACTGGGTGGCAGATAGGGAGGAATCGGTGGCCATTATCACCCAATCATCCGCTAGCTCCCTGCCTTTCGAAAAAGTAGCGAAAGGACAGGGATGCGTGATGGCTGTTTTGGGTGGCGGCTGTGGCGTGGCGGTAATTGGGGTGTACTGTTCCCCAAACCGGCCATTAGTCGACTTCGAGCGAATTCTCGCTGAAGTCGGAGTTCTAGCGGGAACAGTGCGTTCCAGTAAGATATTGGTTGCTGGGGATTTCAACGCTAAGTCAACGGCGTGGGGATCCCCAACAACTGACGCAAGAGGTAGTGTCCTGGAGGAGTGGGCAGTGTCCCTGGGTCTTATGATCCTTAACAGGGGCACTGAGAACACGTGCGTGCGACAACAGGGTGGGTCCATAGTGGATCTAACGTTCGCTTCCCCCACCGTTGCGCGTCGTGTTCGAGATTGGTGTGTAGAGACGGACGTAGAGACACTGTCCGATCACCGGTACATTCGGTTCAGCGTCTCTGCATCTGCAGGGCAGGACGTACCGTCTCTACCTGTTAATGCCGGCCCGCGGTGGTCGCTAAGGGGGCTCAACAGAGAGGTTGCAGTCGAAGCTGCCATCGTGGAGGCGTGGATGGCAGCCCCAGTCACGGAGGATGTAGATGACGCAGCGGTACAACTGGGAGAGGCACTTGCGCGGGTCTGTGACGCCTCTATGCCTCGGGTCAAGACGACGTCTCCTCCACGAACTATGTACTGGTGGAAGCCGGAGCTCCGGCAATTACGGAGTGCCTGCGTTGCAACGCGGCGGCTTTATAGCCGATGTCGTCGTCGCAGAGTGCGCGATGAAGAGCAGGAGAGTGAGCGCTACGCTAACTACAGAGCCGCCTGCAAAGATCTGCAGGTGGCCATTAAGGAGGCCAAAGAGTCGGCGTGGCGAGAGTGGCTGGAGTCTCTCGATCGTGACCCCTGGGGGCGCCCTTACAAGTCGGTAACAGGAAAGCTTCGCCCATGGGCCCCCCCACTCACCACCACTCTCGAACCGCAGCTTCTCGAACGGGTGGTGGCTGCACTTTTCCCCCAAAGGGAGGCGTGGTGCCCGCCTGCCATGCCCTCAAGAGAAGTGCTGCCTGACGAAACAGATGCTAGGGTCCCGCCAGTTAGTGAGACTGAATTAGGAGTGGCCGTGTTACGGCTCCGGTCGAAGAATGCGGCGCCTGGACCGGATGGCGTGCCGGGTCGAGCGTTGGTCCACGCGGCAAAAGAGCTCGGGGCTGAATTAAGAGCCCTCTTTTCAGCGTGCCTAACACAGGGCCATTTCCCGCAATGCTGGAAGCGCGGAAAATTGGTCCTGTTGAAGAAGAACGGGCGCCCAGCTGATTCCCCATCGGCGTATCGGCCCATAGTGTTGCTGGGCGAGACGAGCAAACTCTTTGAGCGAGTGCTCGCTGCACGTCTCGTCAAGCACTTGGTTGATGTGGGTCCGAACCTGAGCGACGGACAGTTTGGGTTCCGCCACGGGCGCTCTA
Source organism: Plemyria rubiginata (assembly GCA_963576535.1). Classification (NCBI taxonomy): domain Eukaryota; kingdom Metazoa; phylum Arthropoda; class Insecta; order Lepidoptera; family Geometridae; genus Plemyria; species Plemyria rubiginata. The sequence goes on from OY754923.1 coordinate 11,880,052, forward strand.
CTGTTGACGCCATCGCAAAAGTGCGGGAACTCGCGGAGGAGGCGATCTCCGGGGGTGGAGTATTGTTGGCGGTATCACTGGATATTAAAAATGCCTTTAATACCCTCCCCTGGGAGACCGTATTGGAGGCTCTCAGATACCACGGTGTGCCTCGGTATCTGAGGGACTCAGTGTTGAGCTATTTTGCTAACCGGGCAGTGATATACCCGGCCCAAGGTGGCGAATGGAAGGAGAGGAAGATGTCGTGCGGTGTTCCACAGGGGTCAGTTTTAGGACCCCTCCTGTGGAACATCGGATACGACTATGTGCTCCGCGGGCAAAACTTGCAGGGGATCGGCGTAGTTTGCTACGCTGACGACACCCTTGTAACAGCCCGCGGCAGCACTTATAGGGAGGCGGCCATCTTGGCCACTGCTGGAGTTGCCCAAGTAGTCCGAAGGATAAGGATGCTTGGGCTGGAGGTAGCTCTAGAGAAGTCAGAGGCCCTCGTCTTTCACGGGCCCCGTAAAGCTCCTCCGATGGGGCAAACTGTTGTTGTAGGTGGAACCTCCATCGCCGTCGAGTCGACGATGCGGTACCTAGGCCTTGTCCTCGACGGCCGATGGAGGTTCGAAGAGCACTTCCAGCGACTGGCTCCAAAGCTGATCGCCTTCGCCGGAGTGCTCGGAAGTCTGCTCCCTAATGTAGGGGGGCCAAGTGTTTTGTGCCGACGCCTCTTTGTCGGGGTAGTTCGTTCCAAGGCACTTTACGGAGCACCCATATGGGCGAATGCCCTCAACGCCCGAAATCAGACCCTACTGCGACGTCCGCAGCGGGTCATTGCGATCCGGGCGGCCCGGGCGTACCACACCGTCTCATTCGAGGCGGCGTGCTTGCTGGCTAGTGCGCCGCCGTGGGACCTCGAAGCCGGGGTTCTAGCGGCGGTGTACTGGCGCAGCGCCGATGTTAAAAAGAATGGTGGGTGGCCAATGCCTGAAGAGATCAAGCAATGGAGAGAGCAGGGCCGCGAGGATCTCTTCAGGCATTGGTCGGAAAGAATGGAGTCACCGGCTGCTAGCCGGGATGTGGTGGCTGCCTTCCGGCCCATTCTTCAAGAATGGGTCGATCGTCGGCACGGTGCTCCGACGTTCCGCTTGGCGCAGATTCTCTCGGGGCATGGTTGCTTCGGGAGGTATCTGTGCCGAGTTGCACGTCGTGAACCGACGATGGTATGCCACCACTGCGGGGCGATGGAGGACACGGCGCAGCACACCCGCGCCGAGTGTCCTGCCTGGGCGGTGCCGCGCGCTGAATTAGTTTCGGTGATTGGAGGAGATCTCTCACTCTCTTCCATTATAAGGGCGATGACAGAGAGTGACACAAAATGGAGGGCAGTTGCCTGCTTCGCTGAGCAGGTACTGCAAGAAAAGGAGACGGCAGAAAGGGACCGAGAGGACGATATTCTCTCGGACCCCATACGCCGTAGGAGAATAGGCCGCAGGCGGCTGGCATTTGCCAGCCGCATGCAACCGTAAATGGGGACCTTCGGGTAATAGATCGGGGGATCTGTTGCCTGACCTGAGAGGTCCCGAGCTGTAAGGCATCTCGTCCTGTGTTCCGAGGTGCCTTAAGCGGAGTTAAGGGGGCGTGTCAACACCTCCCACAGAGAAGTGTCCAAACGGACGACCGCTGTGGAAGCTATGGAGGCGCGAAGCGATCCCACGGCTTCCCCACTCTCGCGGAGAAGAGGAACACCCCAGGTTTTTAGTGGGTACACTGCCGTAGTCATGGCAGGACTCCCACATAACCAGCGGTCCCCCCGGGCCGACTGGTACCTATAAAAGGTTTTCCTGGGCAACAAAAAAAAAAAAAAAAAAAAAAAAGGTTAGGTTAGGTTAGGTTAGGTTAGGTTAGGTTAGGTTAGGTTAGGTTAGGTTAGGTTAGGTTAGGTTAGGTTAGGTTAGGTTAGGTTAGGTTAGGTTAGGTTAGGTTAGGTTAGGTTAGGTTAGGTTAGGTTAGGTTAGGTTAGGTTAGGTTAGGTTAGGTTAGGTTAGGTTAGGTTAGGTTAGGTTAGGTTAGGTTAGGTTAGGTTAGGTTAGGTTAGGTTAGGTTAGGTTAGGTTAGGTTTTTTTTTTTTTTTTTTTTTTTTTTTTTTTTATCTCGATCCCTATGAGCTTAAGGCCCATACCTTTTTTTATGTAGTTTAATTTATTTATTTAGTCTATCTTTATTACTACGTCTATGCTCCATTTTTTTGGAGTACTCAATGTGAATTTGATTTTAGTTTAGATTACTGTTATTTGAAAATTTTTATGCTTGTGAACACGAATTTCATCTTAAAACTATACTTAATTACTATTATACTACTAACGTGCAACTTTTTTTTTTTTTTTTTTTTTTTTTTTTTTTTTTTTTTTTTTTTTTGTTTGGTTAATGTTCTTTTTTTTTTTTTTTTTTGTTAGTCTTTTAATCTATTGTTACAATGTCTTATTCCTATGTTTACATTTTTGTTAATCTAGTTAGTTGCAGTTTCTTATTTCTACAGGTTAAATGTTACAACGTTGAAATGAAGGAAATTTAAAAATATTTCTATTATACGTCAGCTAGGTGCGTTTCAAAGTCAGTTAAATTGATTTTATTTAGATTAGTACGTTTAAAAGTCAGAAAAGTCAAGTCAAGTTAAAAGTCAGTCAGGAGAGTTTACACCGCCCCTTGACCTAGTGCTCCGGGTCCTCCGCGTCTTCAACCTCCAGCAACGCGTCCGCGACCTCAAGGTTCCTGCTTCTGATCGCCATGTTGATGTTATAGTCTTTGATTCTGCTTGCCGTGGCAGACAGGGCCCTTTGTATAAGCGCGGCCGTCGCGTCATCTTCGCGGCCGGCGGCGTAGTATACGCAGCTGCCCGTGTGTCTAGTGATCGCCACGACAGCGTGGGAGACACTGCTGTGTAGTTGTGTCTTCACCTTAGAACTCTTGACTATAACAACACTCTTGAAGGTCAGTCCTTGGGCCTCGTGGATGGTGTGGACCTGCGATCCTTCTGCTTTTCCGAACCCTTTGCCGATCAGGAGAGCCTTTTCAACCTGTGTGTGAACGAGATAGAGTGTGTTCGGTTGATTCGGCACTCCTGATTCGTCATAGGTCTCTAGCTTCAAGGATCGCACTCTAGTCACTGACGAGAAAATGCCACTGTAAATTCCGTTGAGGGCATATGCAACGTCAAGGGGGTTTCTCCGTGTGCATAGCAGCTCCTGCGTGATTTTTGTTGCTAGGTTTGGCCGGATGTACTTCATGACAAAGAGGTTGTCACGGTCTATGTAGGGAAGCTGGTTGTAATCACCGAGCAGTAGGACTTCTTTGGCTCCTGTTAGTTTGGCTGCCATCACTACTGCCCCAAAATGACTCATAAGGGCCTCGTCGATGATTACACGGGTGCAGATTCCGTCTCCCGTCCGGCCGTTTACCAGTAGCGAAGCCATGGTTCGCACTCTGGTGTTCACGGCCGTGCCCATCTTTGGGACCAGCTTTTCCCTCATATCCCGTAGCGCCTCTGTGGTGGCTGTTGTCACGAAGTCGGTGTCCGGTTTTATGTTGTTGATCACCCATGTGGTTTTTCCGCAACCTGGAACTCCGTTTATCCAGGTTATCTGGAGTGTCGCTTGGTGTTCGGAGGTGCCGCTGGTGCCAATTCTCTCGGACAGACTGGCTGCCTTATCCAAGATCCTTTTTTCCAGCATCACCTTCGTGCACTTTGCAACTACCACGATGGGATCACTTTGGGGAGTGTCGAAGAAAGGCTTACCGGTTTCTCTGCTCTTTTCCTCGTTTAGAGGAACGAATCCATTCACCCTGCTGTATGCCGCCATGTACTGTCCTGCCATGGTTCCTCGCAGAACCTGGGACTTGTTGTTGTCGTACACAGCAGCATCTGACTCCTCGAGTTCTCTCTCTAGTTGCCTCTCCTTGCCCTTGAGGTAGGTCTGCAGTATGTTCCTGCAGGTTTCCTCTTTGACAACGAGCGTGGCTCTTAGGACAGCTTTGTACTCGAGGAGTGCATTCGAGAGGTGGTCTTCGAGGGTGTTTGGTTCGATGAGGTCCGGTGCCACCACCAAGCCCTTCTCCGCCTCTGTCTTCGGCTTTTTTATGGGTCCCGCTTTTTTGTTTGATTTCTCAGGTCTGCTTGCCGGTCTTGCTACCTGGAGTAGGCTCGCTATTGTGTCGGACACAGCCTTTACCACGTCCCTCGGTTTTCTCTCACGCTTCTGCTCTTGGATTTCGGTTTTCTTCTCGGCGGTTTTTATTTGGAGGCGCGTTGATCCACTGAGGCCCTCCGGATTAACTATGGGGTGGCCCCAGCTGTCAATAGGGTGAGTTGCCGTTTCGAGGTCTGGCCGGTACGGTCTCAAGTGACTGAGATTTTGGCCTCTGTCCTCGTAGACAATCACCCTATGATTTTTTGAGGCTCTTATGACTCCCATGTAGTCCCGTGCCTCAGCTTTTTCATAGGCGACCACCATGGCGTCCACACTGATTTTCCTTGGCATCTCACTCCCCTCTTCCTCCCCCAACTTGGAGAGCAGCGAGCAGGCCTGGGCGAACTCCGTTGCATCGTCGCCCGTTACGAATAGTGCTATCACTTTGTTCCTTATTCGCACTATTCGGCATCGGTGGTCTGATGCGCTCACTTCAGTCAATGCCGCAAAAGCTTTCTGGCGCATTGTTGCTCTGAAGTTGCTTCCTTTCAGGAGGAGGGCTAGGCCAGGGGAGATGGTGACAGTGTTCCGTCTTCTTGCGTTGCAAAAGCAGATGCCAAGTTTCTCAGTGTCGTCGTCCATGAACGTTGCTACGCCTTTGATCGTTAATCCAGGTGTTCCCTTCTCCCCGTTCCCGAGCAGATGATATTGCATGGGGACAGGGCGGATTTGCGTGTTTGGTTGTGTCGAGGTACATGGTGTGGGCTGTGTTGAGGTGGATGGCGTGGGTTGATGTGGCGCCGCGGTTGTGGTGAGAGTGGAATTCCTCTTGGCTGCTGTGCAGATACACTTGTCAACGAATTTCAAGAAATGAGGTCTCTCGTCATCGTTGGCAAGGATCTGGCTGAGGATCGACTTCTCCAGCGTGATGTTGAGCTGGAATTCCAGTTCCATGCGGGCTATCGCAAAACGGGGGCATGCTAGGAGTATATGCCAGATTGACTCACTGGTGTCGGGATCGCACTCGCACCCGGGACTGGCCTTAAGCCTAAACCGGTGCAGGTACTCTCCCATGCCACCATGTCCTGTGAACGCTTGCACATGACGGGGGGTCAGTTTCGTTTTTCTCACGACGCGGTACGCATTGGCCGCGTCTGGGAAAAAGACTTTCGTAACTGACCCTGTGCTGGAGGTACAGTACCGGTCTTGCCATTTGCGTACTGTTTCCTCTCTGATCTTCTTCTTTGCGTAGGACACGGGGACTTCACAGTAGTCTGGGCTACCTGCATACTCCGACGCCGCCTGCTTTGCGAGCTCGTCTGCTCTCTCATTCCCGGCGGTTCCCACATGAGCCCTTAGCCAGAACAGTCGCACCTCTCTCCCTTCTGCCCTGATTTCCTTTATGCTAGCCTTGATTTTACTGGTCAGAGGGTGGGTTATCCTGGGGTTTCCTAACAGCTCGAGTGACGACCGTGAGTCACTGAGGATGTTGACTAGATCCTTGCTGCTGTTTCTAACCAGGTCTACCGCCTTGTGGAGCGCATATAGCTCTGATTGGAAGACGGTACAGGTTGGATCCAGGCTGTAGGTTGTGTAGGACTGCTCCCGTCCCTCTTCCCACCAAGTCAAGGCTGCTCCGACTTTTCCCTCTATCTTGCTGCCATCGGTGTAGATTTGTGGTCCAGCAAGTTTAAGGGCTTCTAGGGTTTCAGGGTTCATGTTTTCTAGGAGCTCGTACTCTATTTTTATCTGTTGGGAGGGGTGTGGCAGACCGGCGACGTTTGGTTTTTGCTCCAGTCTCCTGCCGGGTGGGATGTAGTCTTTGGATATGCACTTCCTGGCGTGATAGAGACTGGATGCTTCTTTTATCCTTAGATCCAGAGGCAGAAGGCCAGCCAAGACCAGTGCTGATGTGAGCGAGACCGTGCGATACGCCCTGCAGATCTTCTGCGCGAAGCCTCGTTGGAGAGAGTCCAACCGATCTTGGATCATTTGGAACTCTGTTGCTTGAGACCACGCACTTGCGGCGTACATGATGATCGGCTCGACGACGGCGACGTAGATTGTTCTGGTGATCTCACTGTTCAGACCCCAAGTTACCTTCGCCGCGCATGCTAGCTGTTTGTAAATATCCGCAGCTTTCTTGCAGTTTGCGGTCACATGCGATTTGAAGGTAAGGTTTCGGTCAATGATCAATCCCAGAAGTTTCATCTCCGTCACTAGATTCAGCTTGCTTCCCGACATGACGAGTTGCGGTGGGTCGTACTTAAGCTTTTTAGTTAGTATCATAGCACTGGTCTTGTGTGCTGCAAACTTTAGCTTATTTTGCACTCCCCATTCCACAACTGTCTCCAGAGTCGAATTAGCAGCTTCCTCAATCCAGCCGATCGTGTGGCCAGTGAAAACCAGGACCACGTCGTCCGCAAACGCTTGGCAGTATGCTCTCTCGCTCTCCAGTTTGTGCAGCAGTGGGTCTAGGATGGTGTTCCAGAAGGTCGGCCCCCCGATAGAACCTTGGACGCAGCCCTTTGTGGTTTCCCTTTGACTTGTCGCTCTGGCATAGTTGACTACGATCTTGCGGTCAAGAAGGTAGGAGCATACCATCGCGTACAAGTTTTTGGGGCATTTTCTAGCCGCGAGCTGGTGCTTTAGTGCGGGCCACCATGCGTTGTCGAAAGCCCCTTCTATGTCCAGCGATATCATCAAAACTATCTTTTTGTCTTCAAGGTTTGACTTCACGTGTTTTATCAGGTCGTAAAGGGCGTCTTCCGTGCTACGCTGCGGCATGAAGCCGTATTGTCTTTTGTTGAGTGTGGGTTGAATGTGCCATTGAAGTCTGCACACTTTGAGTTTCTCGACAATTTTTCCGAGGACCGACAATAATCCTATTGGTCTGTAGGATTTGGGGTGGGTGTAGTCCTCTTTGCCCGGTTTCCTGAGGATGATGACGTGAGCTATCTTCCACATTTTAGGGAAATACGACAGTTGCAGACATTTGTTTGCTACTGCCATAAAAATCCCCTTCTCGCTTCGAATAGCCACTGTGCATATATCGGCTGTGAGTCCGTCCGGTCCCGGAGCTTTCCTCGGGTTAAGTGCTTTCAGCACCAGCTCCAGTTCGGCTTCCGTGAACGGTGGATCGTCTTCCGATAAATCTGCTATCTCCTCAGGTTCTTTGTCGGTCTGGTTTCTTAAATCGGTGTGGTAGGAGTTGTCTGTTGTAGCTGAGTCGTCGGGATAGAATGTACTGGCTAGTAGTTCGGCTGACTTTTCCGGGCTCAGGGTTTCCCCTTGCGTGTTCCGGAGAAGCATGTCTTCTTGCCTTCTTGCGGTTTTCCTTATAACCCTGTATATTCCATCCCACATGCTCTCTCTTTCCTGCGTCGAGCAAAACTCTTTCCAGCTCTCTGTTTGGGCTTCGTTTGCTTTCGTTGAATATTTTTCTTTTGCCGCAACGTAGTCGTCAATGACCGCCTGTCTTCGGTGGGGGGCAGCGTTCCTTATTCTCCGTTTTTTGCGAAGCACTTCTTTTTTCAGGTCGTTCAGCGATTGTGACCACCACGGGGGGTTAGCATCACCTTTGCGAGTGCTTATCTTCGGAATGGCTGCATCGCCTGCGTCCTGAATAGCACTCGTATATGCCTTCACCATGTTGTCCAGTTCTTCGGAGTTGTTTATCGCTTCGATGGTTTCCTCTGTGATCCTGTTCTCCACCAGAAGATTCCGCAGTTGAGTTGTGAATTTCACCCAGTTTGCTTTTTTGGTGTTGTACCTTCTGGTGGTGATGGGTTTCAGCGATTCCAGTTTACCGTCGAGTCGCAAGGCAAAAGTGATGGCGTTGTGGTCTGAGGTTATTAGGTTTCGATCAACCTTCCAATCTTCTATCCTCCCCAGCAGAGGCTGACTGCATGCGGTGACGTCAACGATGCTCGTACAAAGCCTGTCGCCTCTATGGATTTCGAATGTGGGGGTGTCCCCGACATTTAGAACGTGGAAATCCATTTGGTCAAGGAAGGCGTTGTATGCTGCACCTCTCTGGTCCTCCGAGCTGCTGCCCCACCAGTGACTCCACGCGTTTACGTCTCCGCCTATAAGGATGTTGTTGGTAGGCATTGTGTTGCACGCTGCTTGGGTTCTCCCGAGATTTAGCTCAATGTCTTGATCTCCCTCAAAGTATACCGAGAGCACTCCAATCTTTTGGTTACCCGCCACCAGAACTGCTGTTGCTTCGGTTTCGGTTACAAGCTGTGGGTCGTGAATTACCTGCAGCTTATCTCCGAGTACGATTATTGCAGCCTTTACTGGTTTTGTGCGGTTAAGGGTGCACTGGATGATGTGCGTGCCTGGGTAGTGACTCATACTGCCGCTGTTTCCCACATAGGGTTCCTGTACGAGTGCAATTGAGATTCCCTTTTCCTTTGCGACTTGGATCAGTTCTGCTGTCGCGAGTTTGGAGCGCTGCAGGTTTGCCTGGATGACTTGCAACCTGCTTCCGGGACTGGTACTCTGAGGGGATGTGCTTGGTGTGGTTGGTGTGGTTGGGTCGCCCTTAGCAGTAGCTTACGCGGGATCGCGCTATGGCGTCCCACTTCTGCCGCTCCGGGCAGTTTGTGCTGTAGGCGGCGTGTGCTTGGGATGTGGAGGTATTTTGGGCTCTGATGCAGTTCTTGCAGTTGGGTGGGTTACCCTCCTGTCTGCGGTGGCATTTCTCCCAGGAGTGCGTTCCTCCGCAGTAACTGCAGAGGTCTGTGTCCTCCCGGCAGACCGATTTTGTATGCCCATATCCCAGGCATCTGGCACATTGCACCAAGGGTGATTGGTCCTCTACTGGTCTCCTTTGAAGACCAATGTAAACCATCCCAGCCTCGATGAATTTTTTGTGCAGCACTGGGGATGCTTCTAGCACCGGGTGACATTCTAGCGCGTTCCTTGCTCTTTTCCTGAAGCGCACTCGTAACAGGTCGTCTTTCTTCTCGATACCCGCAAAGATTTCTCTATTCTTCGCCCTGAGAAGTTCCACGATCTGCTCGTCTTTGTGGTAGGCAAGAACATCCTTTATTTTTATTAGTGGGTTCGTTGTTTTGGCTATTTCTACTTTAAGGCCTTTGTTTGCACCTACTTGATTTTTGACCAGCGCTAGGTCCTCTTTCGTTCCACAGCTGAGGACCACCTTTTGGTTTCTGGCCTTCCTGACTCTGTCCACCCTGGCCGCCGTGTCTTTGTTATCGAGGGCGTGCCTGATGGACTCGATGATGTTGTCTCCTGTCTTGTTCGGGTCCGTTGCAGTGACGATCAGGGTGTGGTTCGGCCTCGGGGCTGGAGTTGCGGCGGCTATCTGAGCGTATGTGTGGAGTTTGGGCTTTTTGCCTTTGGGATCTTCCAGCTGGGCGAGCTCAGCTTCAAGGCTACGTTCTGGTGGTGGTGTCCGCTGCCTTTGCTCGCGCATCGTCCTCAGCTCTGATGATACCGCTTCCAGTCTCTCAGAGATGGGCTGGAGGTGTTCGGTCAGCTCCATCGTCTGTTTTGGTGTGGAATCGCCTGCGTGCAGTGCCACCGTGAGTTTCCCCTGGATCTCGTCTCCCAGCTCTTTTATACTCGCTTTGAGTTCTGAAACCTCTTGCTCCAGCCGGCCTGAGTGGCCTTCCGCGCTGGGAGGAGCCAGAGAGCGAGATTCCAGGAGCTCCATCACTTTCGCTTGGACCGTCTGCGTTTGCGACGTGTTTGCAGACAACTCGGTTGTTTCTCTTCGGAGAGCGTCAAGCTGTCTCGAGACGGTCTCCATGCTTATCGCCATCTTTTTTTGTTCCGCATGGAGATCCTTTTCGGCGTTGCCTGATTTTGTGCCTGTGGCTAGGCTCACTCTCTCTGTCAGTTCTTTTATCGTTTTCTCCAGCCTGGCGACCGCCTGATTCGTCTCCGCAATTTGTGCGTGTGGCGTTCTCGTTTCGTAGCCAAGCCAGTCTTTGATTGTTCTGGATTCTTTTAGCGTTGCTGCGATGTCCTGGCTTGCTGTATCTACCTTCGCGGCCAGGCACTTCTTCAATTCGGAGAGCTGCTTGTTGTGTGCACGCTCCACTCTTACGAGTTCCTGGGCGTGCCTCGTGCGTTCTTTCTCCAAGTTAAACTTGTGCCTGGCTCTGGAGTCGGAAATGGCCAGCACCGTCTCGTACATCGTTTGCATGCACTCAAGAGCGATGATCTTGCATTCTTTCTTCATATTGCCCGCCTGCTCTAGGGCTTCCTTGCCGTTTTGAAGCATCTCATTAGCCAGTTTGTTGGCCATATCCATTTCCACGCCTGCTCTGCGCTTCGAGGACGTGAGGATGAAGCTGGGTCTGCCTGGCACGGATTGTGTGCCCGATGTTGCTGACTCGGGAAGTGAGACCACAGATTCATCCTCTAATAGGCCCTCGTCGTCGGAGTTGATGGGTCTGGCTGGGGGGCTGGTCCTTGCCCAGGCTGCGACTCTCTCCTCCGCTGACTGGGGTGCCACTGGTGACTGGCCTGCCGGTGAGACGTCCTTTGAGTCCAGGCATGCCCTTTCGATCTTCGCCGGCGCTTCCAGTTTCGGGTCCTCGCTTGCAGGAGTCTTCCGCACGACGGATAGGATGGCTTTAGTGAGGACTTTTTCTCGTAGTGACTTGGTCGAGCGCTGTGACGTTGTTGAGCGGGCCGCCGCGATTTTGTCAGCGGGCGGTGCTGTCTCAGAGGCAACTTTTCTCACGGTTTTGGACGAAGTCGTCGACATTGCTGCTGTATTAGAGACAAGTGGGGAAGAAGAATATACAAGTTATAGCTGACGTACAATTTACACAAAAGATAATGTTCGAATATTAGTTCACTTAAAATTAAAATTAAATGTTACTTATATGCTACCTATAGACTAGATGAAAAACTGTGTTAATTTAAAGTTCTTAATATGTTTTTGCACTCCCGTGTAGATGGTGTCCGCTTCTAGCGCCGGGGTAAGATGGTAGTTGAGTACTCTCGAAGTTGGTTGTGTTATTGAAATTTCTCTGGATGATTTGAAGTGTTGCAGCTTTTTTGGTTTTCTGTCAGAGCCAAATTATTCCTTATCTTCTTCCGATCAAAATGACCCCAAGCACGGGGGGTATACGACTTCCGGTTTAGAAGATATGACGAGGGGGGGTGAGGTACCACCAAGGAGGAGGTGAGTGGGTGGGAGGTGGTTGACGTCAAGGGATCTAAGGTGAAAAGGGGTCGAGCTGGGTGAATGTGTTCGGGGGGGGGGGGGGAATCAAAATTCTGGCAGGGCCAGATTTTCCCTCTCCTTGAGCTGATTCCAATGACCCCAAACACTATGGGTCTAGCTGTTCTGGATCCAAAGTTACGTCAAGGGGGGGTGAGGTAATTATTGGAAGGGAAGAAGGGTGGGAGGTTTTGCTGGTTCTCTGATGGTAACGGCCTCTGAGGTGAGGGATCGTTGAACCAGAATAAAACGACGGGGCGGGGGGGGGGGATCCAAATTCTGATAGGGCCAAATTTTCCCTCTCTTTCTGCCGATAAAAATGACCCCAAACACTATGGGTCTAGCTCTTCTGGATCGGGAGATAGGTCAAGGGGGGGTGAGGTAACTATCAGAGGGGTGGAGGGAGGGGAAGATTCAATAGTTCTCCCGTAATGGGAAAGTATTGACCATTGAGGGTGGCGGGAGGTATTGTACGTAGGGGAGGGTGGGGGGGGGGGGAGGAGTACCAAGAGTGGATGTTCTGGTTTTATCCGGGTCACGAGGGTTGCCTCAATTTCCCAAACAAACGAGTCCAAACTCGGGGGTTCTAGGACCAGGGGTTTAGGAGATCCTTGGGGGTACCTTTTTGTCTCCGTAGATGGTGGTCTTCCTCAGCTCAGCGCAGTCCTCGGTCCGGTAGAGGTGTCTTCAGATGCGGCTGTGACGTCGATGTTCGTTCGGCCGCGTCACTTACACGTGTTTCGGCCGGCGCGTGTAACCTAGTTAACTGGGTCACCGCGATTTGTATGGGAACTTCAGACGCTAATAACTCCGCTTCCTGACGTCCGATCTGCCTGGACTTTTCGCCGAAAGATTTGTCGTGGCGCCGGCTACAAATGGGTGGTATTTGCGAGATCCGGGTGCTTACCGCTGCTGAGATATTTCTTCGGGAAGATTGATGGCTTGTATCTCCAGGATACGTTGATGGATGTTGTTGCAAACGATAATCCTGGTGAGTTGGAGTATTCCAAAGCACTTTACAACACTTTCACAGTCGAAAACAAATTCCAAATAATTTAAAAATAATTCTGTTGTGGAGCGACGTGTTGATATTAGCGATACAGAGTGAGTACTTGGGTTAGGTTAGGTTAGGTTAGGTTAGGTTAGGTTAGGTTAGGTTAGGTTAGGTTAGGTTAGGTTAGGTTAGGTTAGGTTAGGTTAGGTTAGGTTAGGTTAGGTTAGGTTAGGTTAGGTTAGGTTAGGTTAGGTTAGGTTAGGTTAGGTTAGGTTAGGTTAGGTTAGGTTAGGTTAGGTTAGGTTAGGTTAGGTTAGGTTAGGTTAGGTTAGGTTAGGTTAGGTTAGGTTAGGTTAGGTTAGGTTAGGTTAGGTTAGGTTAGGTTAGGTTAGGTTAGGTTAGGTTAGGTTAGGTTAGGTTAGGTTAGGTTAGGTTAGGTTAGGTTAGGTTAGGTTAGGTTAGGTTAGGTTAGGTTAGGTTAGGTTAGGTTAGGTTAGGTTAGGTTAGGTTAGGTTAGGTTAGGTTAGGTTAGGTTAGGTTAGGTTAGGTTAGGTTAGGTTAGGTTAGGTTAGGTTAGGTTAGGTTAGGTTAGGTTAGGTTAGGTTAGGTTAGGTTAGGTTAGGTTAGGTTAGGTTAGGTTAGGTTAGGTTAGGTTAGGTTAGGTTAGGTTAGGTTAGGTTAGGTTAGGTTAGGTTAGGTTAGGTTAGGTTAGGTTAGGTTAGGTTAGGTTAGGTTAGGTTAGGTTAGGTTAGGTTAGGTTAGGTTAGGTTAGGTTAGGTTAGGTTAGGTTAGGTTAGGTTAGGTTAGGTTAGGTTAGGTTAGGTTAGGTTAGGTTAGGTTAGGTTAGGTTAGGTTAGGTTAGGTTAGGTTAGGTTAGGTTAGGTTAGGTTAGGTTAGGTTAGGTTAGGTTAGGTTAGGTTAGGTTAGGTTAGGTTAGGTTAGGTTAGGTTAGGTTAGGTTAGGTTAGGTTAGGTTAGGTTAGGTTAGGTTAGGTTAGGTTAGGTTAGGTTAGGTTAGGTTAGGTTAGGTTAGGTTAGGTTAGGTTAGGTTAGGTTAGGTTAGGTTAGGTTAGGTTAGGTTAGGTTAGGTTAGGTTAGGTTAGGTTAGGTTAGGTTAGGTTAGGTTAGGTTAGGTTAGGTTAGGTTAGGTTAGGTTAGGTTAGGTTAGGTTAGGTTAGGTTAGGTTAGGTTAGGTTAGGTTAGGTTAGGTTAGGTTAGGTTAGGTTAGGTTAGGTTAGGTTAGGTTAGGTTAGGTTAGGTTAGGTTAGGTTAGGTTAGGTTAGGTTAGGTTAGGTTAGGTTAGGTTAGGTTAGGTTAGGTTAGGTTAGGTTAGGTTAGGTTAGGTTAGGTTAGGTTAGGTTAGGTTAGGTTAGGTTAGGTTAGGTTAGGTTAGGTTAGGTTAGGTTAGGTTAGGTTAGGTTAGGTTAGGTTAGGTTAGGTTAGGTTAGGTTAGGTTAGGTTAGGTTAGGTTAGGTTAGGTTAGGTTAGGTTAGGTTAGGTTAGGTTAGGTTAGGTTAGGTTAGGTTAGGTTAGGTTAGGTTAGGTTAGGTTAGGTTAGGTTAGGTTAGGTTAGGTTAGGTTAGGTTAGGTTAGGTTAGGTTAGGTTAGGTTAGGTTAGGTTAGGTTAGGTTAGGTTAGGTTAGGTTAGGTTAGGTTAGGTTAGGTTAGGTTAGGTTAGGTTAGGTTAGGTTAGGTTAGGTTAGGTTAGGTTAGGTTAGGTTAGGTTAGGTTAGGTTAGGTTAGGTTAGGTTAGGTTAGGTTAGGTTAGGTTAGGTTAGGTTAGGTTAGGTTAGGTTAGGTTAGGTTAGGTTAGGTTAGGTTAGGTTAGGTTAGGTTAGGTTAGGTTAGGTTAGGTTAGGTTAGGTTAGGTTAGGTTAGGTTAGGTTAGGTTAGGTTAGGTTAGGTTAGGTTAGGTTAGGTTAGGTTAGGTTAGGTTAGGTTAGGTTAGGTTAGGTTAGGTTAGGTTAGGTTAGGTTAGGTTAGGTTAGGTTAGGTTAGGTTAGGTTAGGTTAGGTTAGGTTAGGTTAGGTTAGGTTAGGTTAGGTTAGGTTAGGTTAGGTTAGGTTAGGTTAGGTTAGGTTAGGTTAGGTTAGGTTAGGTTAGGTTAGGTTAGGTTAGGTTAGGTTAGGTTAGGTTAGGTTAGGTTAGGTTAGGTTAGGTTAGGTTAGGTTAGGTTAGGTTAGGTTAGGTTAGGTTAGGTTAGGTTAGGTTAGGTTAGGTTAGGTTAGGTTAGGTTAGGTTAGGTTAGGTTAGGTTAGGTTAGGTTAGGTTAGGTTAGGTTAGGTTAGGTTAGGTTAGGTTAGGTTAGGTTAGGTTAGGTTAGGTTAGGTTAGGTTAGGTTAGGTTAGGTTAGGTTAGGTTAGGTTAGGTTAGGTTAGGTTAGGTTAGGTTAGGTTAGGTTAGGTTAGGTTAGGTTAGGTTAGGTTAGGTTAGGTTAGGTTAGGTTAGGTTAGGTTAGGTTAGGTTAGGTTAGGTTAGGTTAGGTTAGGTTAGGTTAGGTTAGGTTAGGTTAGGTTAGGTTAGGTTAGGTTAGGTTAGGTTAGGTTAGGTTAGGTTAGGTTAGGTTAGGTTAGGTTAGGTTAGGTTAGGTTAGGTTAGGTTAGGTTAGGTTAGGTTAGGTTAGGTTAGGTTAGGTTAGGTTAGGTTAGGTTAGGTTAGGTTAGGTTAGGTTAGGTTAGGTTAGGTTAGGTTAGGTTAGGTTAGGTTAGGTTAGGTTAGGTTAGGTTAGGTTAGGTTAGGTTAGGTTAGGTTAGGTTAGGTTAGGTTAGGTTAGGTTAGGTTAGGTTAGGTTAGGTTAGGTTAGGTTAGGTTAGGTTAGGTTAGGTTAGGTTAGGTTAGGTTAGGTTAGGTTAGGTTAGGTTAGGTTAGGTTAGGTTAGGTTAGGTTAGGTTAGGTTAGGTTAGGTTAGGTTAGGTTAGGTTAGGTTAGGTTAGGTTAGGTTAGGTTAGGTTAGGTTAGGTTAGGTTAGGTTAGGTTAGGTTAGGTTAGGTTAGGTTAGGTTAGGTTAGGTTAGGTTAGGTTAGGTTAGGTTAGGTTAGGTTAGGTTAGGTTAGGTTAGGTTAGGTTAGGTTAGGTTAGGTTAGGTTAGGTTAGGTTAGGTTAGGTTAGGTTAGGTTAGGTTAGGTTAGGTTAGGTTAGGTTAGGTTAGGTTAGGTTAGGTTAGGTTAGGTTAGGTTAGGTTAGGTTAGGTTAGGTTAGGTTAGGTTAGGTTAGGTTAGGTTAGGTTAGGTTAGGTTAGGTTAGGTTAGGTTAGGTTAGGTTAGGTTAGGTTAGGTTAGGTTAGGTTAGGTTAGGTTAGGTTAGGTTAGGTTAGGTTAGGTTAGGTTAGGTTAGGTTAGGTTAGGTTAGGTTAGGTTAGGTTAGGTTAGGTTAGGTTAGGTTAGGTTAGGTTAGGTTAGGTTAGGTTAGGTTAGGTTAGGTTAGGTTAGGTTAGGTTAGGTTAGGTTAGGTTAGGTTAGGTTAGGTTAGGTTAGGTTAGGTTAGGTTAGGTTAGGTTAGGTTAGGTTAGGTTAGGTTAGGTTAGGTTAGGTTAGGTTAGGTTAGGTTAGGTTAGGTTAGGTTAGGTTAGGTTAGGTTAGGTTAGGTTAGGTTAGGTTAGGTTAGGTTAGGTTAGGTTAGGTTAGGTTAGGTTAGGTTAGGTTAGGTTAGGTTAGGTTAGGTTAGGTTAGGTTAGGTTAGGTTAGGTTAGGTTAGGTTAGGTTAGGTTAGGTTAGGTTAGGTTAGGTTAGGTTAGGTTAGGTTAGGTTAGGTTAGGTTAGGTTAGGTTAGGTTAGGTTAGGTTAGGTTAGGTTAGGTTAGGTTAGGTTAGGTTAGGTTAGGTTAGGTTAGGTTAGGTTAGGTTAGGTTAGGTTAGGTTAGGTTAGGTTAGGTTAGGTTAGGTTAGGTTAGGTTAGGTTAGGTTAGGTTAGGTTAGGTTAGGTTAGGTTAGGTTAGGTTAGGTTAGGTTAGGTTAGGTTAGGTTAGGTTAGGTTAGGTTAGGTTAGGTTAGGTTAGGTTAGGTTAGGTTAGGTTAGGTTAGGTTAGGTTAGGTTAGGTTAGGTTAGGTTAGGTTAGGTTAGGTTAGGTTAGGTTAGGTTAGGTTAGGTTAGGTTAGGTTAGGTTAGGTTAGGTTAGGTTAGGTTAGGTTAGGTTAGGTTAGGTTAGGTTAGGTTAGGTTAGGTTAGGTTAGGTTAGGTTAGGTTAGGTTAGGTTAGGTTAGGTTAGGTTAGGTTAGGTTAGGTTAGGTTAGGTTAGGTTAGGTTAGGTTAGGTTAGGTTAGGTTAGGTTAGGTTAGGTTAGGTTAGGTTAGGTTAGGTTAGGTTAGGTTAGGTTAGGTTAGGTTAGGTTAGGTTAGGTTAGGTTAGGTTAGGTTAGGTTAGGTTAGGTTAGGTTAGGTTAGGTTAGGTTAGGTTAGGTTAGGTTAGGTTAGGTTAGGTTAGGTTAGGTTAGGTTAGGTTAGGTTAGGTTAGGTTAGGTTAGGTTAGGTTAGGTTAGGTTAGGTTAGGTTAGGTTAGGTTAGGTTAGGTTAGGTTAGGTTAGGTTAGGTTAGGTTAGGTTAGGTTAGGTTAGGTTAGGTTAGGTTAGGTTAGGTTAGGTTAGGTTAGGTTAGGTTAGGTTAGGTTAGGTTAGGTTAGGTTAGGTTAGGTTAGGTTAGGTTAGGTTAGGTTAGGTTAGGTTAGGTTAGGTTAGGTTAGGTTAGGTTAGGTTAGGTTAGGTTAGGTTAGGTTAGGTTAGGTTAGGTTAGGTTAGGTTAGGTTAGGTTAGGTTAGGTTAGGTTAGGTTAGGTTAGGTTAGGTTAGGTTAGGTTAGGTTAGGTTAGGTTAGGTTAGGTTAGGTTAGGTTAGGTTAGGTTAGGTTAGGTTAGGTTAGGTTCGGTTAGGTTAGGTTAGGTTAGGTTAGGTTAGGTTAGGTTAGGTTAGGTTAGGTTAGGTTAGGTTAGGTTAGGTTAGGTTAGGTTAGGTTAGGTTAGGTTAGGTTAGGTTAGGTTAGGTTAGGTTAGGTTAGGTTAGGTTAGGTTAGGTTAGGTTAGGTTAGGTTAGGTTAGGTTAGGTTAGGTTAGGTTAGGTTAGGTTAGGTTAGGTTAGGTTAGGTTAGGTTAGGTTAGGTTAGGTTAGGTTAGGTTAGGTTAGGTTAGGTTAGGTTAGGTTAGGTTAGGTTAGGTTAGGTTAGGTTAGGTTAGGTTAGGTTAGGTTAGGTTAGGTTAGGTTAGGTTAGGTTAGGTTAGGTTAGGTTAGGTTAGGTTAGGTTAGGTTAGGTTAGGTTAGGTTAGGTTAGGTTAGGTTAGGTTAGGTTAGGTTAGGTTAGGTTAGGTTAGGTTAGGTTAGGTTAGGTTAGGTTAGGTTAGGTTAGGTTAGGTTAGGTTAGGTTAGGTTAGGTTAGGTTAGGTTAGGTTAGGTTAGGTTAGGTTAGGTTAGGTTAGGTTAGGTTAGGTTAGGTTAGGTTAGGTTAGGTTAGGTTAGGTTAGGTTAGGTTAGGTTAGGTTAGGTTAGGTTAGGTTAGGTTAGGTTAGGTTAGGTTAGGTTAGGTTAGGTTAGGTTAGGTTAGGTTAGGTTAGGTTAGGTTAGGTTAGGTTAGGTTAGGTTAGGTTAGGTTAGGTTAGGTTAGGTTAGGTTAGGTTAGGTTAGGTTAGGTTAGGTTAGGTTAGGTTAGGTTAGGTTAGGTTAGGTTAGGTTAGGTTAGGTTAGGTTAGGTTAGGTTAGGTTAGGTTAGGTTAGGTTAGGTTAGGTTAGGTTAGGTTAGGTTAGGTTAGGTTAGGTTAGGTTAGGTTAGGTTAGGTTAGGTTAGGTTAGGTTAGGTTAGGTTAGGTTAGGTTAGGTTAGGTTAGGTTAGGTTAGGTTAGGTTAGGTTAGGTTAGGTTAGGTTAGGTTAGGTTAGGTTAGGTTAGGTTAGGTTAGGTTAGGTTAGGTTAGGTTAGGTTAGGTTAGGTTAGGTTAGGTTAGGTTAGGTTAGGTTAGGTTAGGTTAGGTTAGGTTAGGTTAGGTTAGGTTAGGTTAGGTTAGGTTAGGTTAGGTTAGGTTAGGTTAGGTTAGGTTAGGTTAGGTTAGGTTAGGTTAGGTTAGGTTAGGTTAGGTTAGGTTAGGTTAGGTTAGGTTAGGTTAGGTTAGGTTAGGTTAGGTTAGGTTAGGTTAGGTTAGGTTAGGTTAGGTTAGGTTAGGTTAGGTTAGGTTAGGTTAGGTTAGGTTAGGTTAGGTTAGGTTAGGTTAGGTTAGGTTAGGTTAGGTTAGGTTAGGTTAGGTTAGGTTAGGTTAGGTTAGGTTAGGTTAGGTTAGGTTAGGTTAGGTTAGGTTAGGTTAGGTTAGGTTAGGTTAGGTTAGGTTAGGTTAGGTTAGGTTAGGTTAGGTTAGGTTAGGTTAGGTTAGGTTAGGTTAGGTTAGGTTAGGTTAGGTTAGGTTAGGTTAGGTTAGGTTAGGTTAGGTTAGGTTAGGTTAGGTTAGGTTAGGTTAGGTTAGGTTAGGTTAGGTTAGGTTAGGTTAGGTTAGGTTAGGTTAGGTTAGGTTAGGTTAGGTTAGGTTAGGTTAGGTTAGGTTAGGTTAGGTTAGGTTAGGTTAGGTTAGGTTAGGTTAGGTTAGGTTAGGTTAGGTTAGGTTAGGTTAGGTTAGGTTAGGTTAGGTTAGGTTAGGTTAGGTTAGGTTAGGTTAGGTTAGGTTAGGTTAGGTTAGGTTAGGTTAGGTTAGGTTAGGTTAGGTTAGGTTAGGTTAGGTTAGGTTAGGTTAGGTTAGGTTAGGTTAGGTTAGGTTAGGTTAGGTTAGGTTAGGTTAGGTTAGGTTAGGTTAGGTTAGGTTAGGTTAGGTTAGGTTAGGTTAGGTTAGGTTAGGTTAGGTTAGGTTAGGTTAGGTTAGGTTAGGTTAGGTTAGGTTAGGTTAGGTTAGGTTAGGTTAGGTTAGGTTAGGTTAGGTTAGGTTAGGTTAGGTTAGGTTAGGTTAGGTTAGGTTAGGTTAGGTTAGGTTAGGTTAGGTTAGGTTAGGTTAGGTTAGGTTAGGTTAGGTTAGGTTAGGTTAGGTTAGGTTAGGTTAGGTTAGGTTAGGTTAGGTTAGGTTAGGTTAGGTTAGGTTAGGTTAGGTTAGGTTAGGTTAGGTTAGGTTAGGTTAGGTTAGGTTAGGTTAGGTTAGGTTAGGTTAGGTTAGGTTAGGTTAGGTTAGGTTAGGTTAGGTTAGGTTAGGTTAGGTTAGGTTAGGTTAGGTTAGGTTAGGTTAGGTTAGGTTAGGTTAGGTTAGGTTAGGTTAGGTTAGGTTAGGTTAGGTTAGGTTAGGTTAGGTTAGGTTAGGTTAGGTTAGGTTAGGTTAGGTTAGGTTAGGTTAGGTTAGGTTAGGTTAGGTTAGGTTAGGTTAGGTTAGGTTAGGTTAGGTTAGGTTAGGTTAGGTTAGGTTAGGTTAGGTTAGGTTAGGTTAGGTTAGGTTAGGTTAGGTTAGGTTAGGTTAGGTTAGGTTAGGTTAGGTTAGGTTAGGTTAGGTTAGGTTAGGTTAGGTTAGGTTAGGTTAGGTTAGGTTAGGTTAGGTTAGGTTAGGTTAGGTTAGGTTAGGTTAGGTTAGGTTAGGTTAGGTTAGGTTAGGTTAGGTTAGGTTAGGTTAGGTTAGGTTAGGTTAGGTTAGGTTAGGTTAGGTTAGGTTAGGTTAGGTTAGGTTAGGTTAGGTTAGGTTAGGTTAGGTTAGGTTAGGTATCTAACAATTTTTTATCCTAGAATTCGAAATACATGAGATTTCCTAATTACATAGTTACTGCTAATTTTTCAACTTTTAATAAATTTACATTTGTACCCTCTTGGGGTCTATACTAGAATTTAACAGAGTTACTAAGGTTAACTTATTCTAATTATTTCTATAGGCTGTTTATTAATAATATACATTATAATATTTTCATCAATTCAAAAATTTGCCAACCTGCCAAAGCAAAACTTTGGCAAGTTGGCAAGTCGGCAACTTGCCGATTGCCAGACTTGCTGAATTTGCAATATTTGCTGAGGTTGCCGGATTTGCACAATTTGCCAACCCGCCAACCTGCCAACCCGCCAACTTGCCAATTCGCCAACTTGCCAACTTGCCAAAGCAAAACTTTGGCAAGTCGGCAAGTCGGCAACTTGCCGATCGCCAGACTTGCTGAATTTGCAATATTTGCTGAGGTTGCCGGAGTTTGCACAACTTGCCAACTTGCCAACTTGCCAACCTGCCAACTTGCCAATTCGCCAACTTGCCAACTTGCCAAAGCAAAACTTTGGCAAGTCGGCAAGTCGGCAACTTGCCGATTGCCAGACTTGCTGAATTTGCAATATTTGCTGAGGTTGCCGGAGTTTGCACAACTTGCCAACTTGCCAACTTGCCAACCTGCCAACTTGCCAATTTGCCAACTTGCCAACCTGCCAAAGCCCTACCTTGGCAAGTTGGCAAGTCGGCAACTTGCCGATTGCCAGACTTGCTGAATTTGCAATATTTGCTGAGGTTGCCGGATTTGCCAAGTTGCCGGATTTGCCGAAGTTGCCAGATGGTATTTGCTCTGTTTGCCGGGCTTGCGAACTTGCGAACTTGCGAACTTGCGTACTATCGCCTCCGTGACTGGCCAACTTGCCGGATTTGCCGAACTTGGCAACTTGCCAGAGTGACCGGACTTGCACAGCTTGCCGAAGTTGCCGGATTTGCACGACTTGTCAACTTGCCAACTTGCCAAAGTTTTCTTACTTGCGCCTCTCTTTGCTCCAGTATAAGGCTCCTAGAGCGATGCGAAGGCCATTCTCTGTTTGCCAGCTTCAATGAATAGTTCTTGCGTTTGCTAGTTGTTTTCTTTGCAGATTTACTTGGGCTATGGGAAAAGCCTTCGCATCGCTCAAGGATACCTTCGTCTTTGGGATCACCTTAACACTGGTAGGCTACCGTGGACCTCGCTATAGTCTCCCATTTTCTCCTGATGACGCATTCATTGCTGAACGCGTTGTGGTCCACCCTGTCGAGCTTTGCAAGTTTGCAGTTGCAGCATGATGGTGGTACATCTGCGATCCATTCCGTGCACTCGGCTTTCATGTGGGGTCCCCCACAGTGGCTGCATTTCTCCACAGTTCCCTTGCAGAAACGTCGCCCATGCCCGTATCCAAGGCAGAGCGAGCACTGCACCAACGGTGACTGGTCCGCTACTCTCACGTGCTGGAGATCGATCTTGACGGTCTCTGCTCGGATCAGGTGCTGCCACACCTTGGGAGACACTCTCATCACAATGTGTTGCGTATGGGGGTTCCGGGTGCGCTTCTTGAACGCTATCTCTATCTTTTCGTTATCTTGTACGTTTTCAAACACTCTAGGATTTTGTTTCTTCAGGGCTTTGATGATGTCTTCGTCACTGTTGTACGTATGTACATCTTTAAGGATGACTAGTGGGTCCTTATTCTTTATTTCTTGGACACTCAGATGGTTTTCCGCTTGCTTGAGCCTTTCCTTGACCTTTTCTCTTCCTTCTTCCGTCCTGCAGCTTACTATCACCTTTCTGTCTTTTGCCTTCCTGACCCTCTCTACGTCAATTCCCCCTTCTTTTGCATTGACCGCTTTTCGGATTCTGTTTAGGACGTCTTCTCCCGTCTCTTGATCGTCGTTCGCGGTAACAACAATCGAGTGTAGGGCTGCTTGTTCCTGAGGCTGCCTTCTGACGGGAGCGGCGGTCACACTGGCGTACGACAGTCTCTCTTGGGTCTCTTGTTGTTTTTCGATCGTCTCCTTCAACTTTTCCATCTTTTCTGTGTTTTCTTGGATCAGCTTTGCGTGTTCTTCCAGTTTCTTCATAAGCTCACTTTCCTCTTTGCCCGTTTTCTTTATTTGTTCGTTCACCAGCCTTTGCTGGCTATGAGGAATTTCTTCCTTTCCTTTTCCTGCTTCTGCCTCTTTTACCAGTTCATAAAGTCGCACTACCGCTTTTTTGACATCGATTTTGATTTCCGTTTTGAGATTGCGCGAAATTTCCAATTGTTTTAATGCATCTTTCATGTAAGCATGTGCCTCCGCTTCTCTATTGGCGTACTTTGGCTTCTCCAGCCTTGGCGGGCCTTCCACTGCGTCCGCAGATATTATGCACACGGTTTGGCTCTCTTGGGAGGGTAAAGTCTTTTTGATTGGTTGGAGAGGTTCCGCCAAAGCCGTCGGCACCATTTCCGTGGTATCTAGGGCCTTAGATTGGGTGTCCATTTTTCTGATCTCCCACTCTCCTATGCTTTTTCTGACTTTAGACGTTGAAGGCGGTTTGTGTGATGGTCCCGCCTCCGTAGTTAATTCCGGAGGTTTTTGTGTGTCAAGCTCTTTTGACTTTTTGGGGGGCGTACGGTAACCAAACATTATAACTCAGCGGCAGTAATGTGATTGGCCAACTTGCCGGATTTGCCGGACTTGGCAACTTGCTCGACTTGCCGATTGCCGGATTTGCTGGACTTGCCAACTTGCCGGATTTGCCGGCAACTTGCCGGATTTGCCGAACTTGGCAACTTGCTCAACTTGCCGATTGCCGGATTTGCTGGACTTGCCAACTTGCCGGATTTGCTGAACTTGGCAAGTTGCCAGATGGTATTTTGCTCAACTTGCCTTGCTTGCCAAACTTGCCGAACTTGCGAGCGCGAAATTGCCCTGCCGCCTCCGAGTGCGGCTGGTTAGAGACTGGTTAGGTTAGGTTAGGTTAGGTTAGGTTAGGTTAGGTTAGGTTAGGTTAGGTTAGGTTAGGTTAGGTTAGGTTAGGTTAGGTTAGGTTAGGTTAGGTTAGGTTAGGTTAGGTTAGGTTAGGTTAGGTTAGGTTAGGTTAGGTTAGGTTAGGTTAGGTTAGGTTAGGTTAGGTTAGGTTAGGTTAGGTTAGGTTAGGTTAGGTTAGGTTAGGTTAGGTTAGGTTAGGTTAGGTTAGGTTAGGTTAGGTTAGGTTAGGTTAGGTTAGGTTAGGTTAGGTTAGGTTAGGTTAGGTTAGGTTAGGTTAGGTTAGGTTAGGTTAGGTTAGGTTAGGTTAGGTTAGGTTAGGTTAGGTTAGGTTAGGTTAGGTTAGGTTAGGTTAGGTTAGGTTAGGTTAGGTTAGGTTAGGTTAGGTTAGGTTAGGTTAGGTTAGGTTAGGTTAGGTTAGGTTAGGTTAGGTTAGGTTAGGTTAGGTTAGGTTAGGTTAGGTTAGGTTAGGTTAGGTTAGGTTAGGTTAGGTTAGGTTAGGTTAGGTTAGGTTAGGTTAGGTTAGGTTAGGTTAGGTTAGGTTAGGTTAGGTTAGGTTAGGTTAGGTTAGGTTAGGTTAGGTTAGGTTAGGTTAGGTTAGGTTAGGTTAGGTTAGGTTAGGTTAGGTTAGGTTAGGTTAGGTTAGGTTAGGTTAGGTTAGGTTAGGTTAGGTTAGGTTAGGTTAGGTTAGGTTAGGTTAGGTTAGGTTAGGTTAGGTTAGGTTAGGTTAGGTTAGGTTAGGTTAGGTTAGGTTAGGTTAGGTTAGGTTAGGTTAGGTTAGGTTAGGTTAGGTTAGGTTAGGTTAGGTTAGGTTAGGTTAGGTTAGGTTAGGTTAGGTTAGGTTAGGTTAGGTTAGGTTAGGTTAGGTTAGGTTAGGTTAGGTTAGGTTAGGTTAGGTTAGGTTAGGTTAGGTTAGGTTAGGTTAGGTTAGGTTAGGTTAGGTTAGGTTAGGTTAGGTTAGGTTAGGTTAGGTTAGGTTAGGTTAGGTTAGGTTAGGTTAGGTTAGGTTAGGTTAGGTTAGGTTAGGTTAGGTTAGGTTAGGTTAGGTTAGGTTAGGTTAGGTTAGGTTAGGTTAGGTTAGGTTAGGTTAGGTTAGGTTAGGTTAGGTTAGGTTAGGTTAGGTTAGGTTAGGTTAGGTTAGGTTAGGTTAGGTTAGGTTAGGTTAGGTTAGGTTAGGTTAGGTTAGGTTAGGTTAGGTTAGGTTAGGTTAGGTTAGGTTAGGTTAGGTTAGGTTAGGTTAGGTTAGGTTAGGTTAGGTTAGGTTAGGTTAGGTTAGGTTAGGTTAGGTTAGGTTAGGTTAGGTTAGGTTAGGTTAGGTTAGGTTAGGTTAGGTTAGGTTAGGTTAGGTTAGGTTAGGTTAGGTTAGGTTAGGTTAGGTTAGGTTAGGTTAGGTTAGGTTAGGTTAGGTTAGGTTAGGTTAGGTTAGGTTAGGTTAGGTTAGGTTAGGTTAGGTTAGGTTAGGTTAGGTTAGGTTAGGTTAGGTTAGGTTAGGTTAGGTTAGGTTAGGTTAGGTTAGGTTAGGTTAGGTTAGGTTAGGTTAGGTTAGGTTAGGTTAGGTTAGGTTAGGTTAGGTTAGGTTAGGTTAGGTTAGGTTAGGTTAGGTTAGGTTAGGTTAGGTTAGGTTAGGTTAGGTTAGGTTAGGTTAGGTTAGGTTAGGTTAGGTTAGGTTAGGTTAGGTTAGGTTAGGTTAGGTTAGGTTAGGTTAGGTTAGGTTAGGTTAGGTTAGGTTAGGTTAGGTTAGGTTAGGTTAGGTTAGGTTAGGTTAGGTTAGGTTAGGTTAGGTTAGGTTAGGTTAGGTTAGGTTAGGTTAGGTTAGGTTAGGTTAGGTTAGGTTAGGTTAGGTTAGGTTAGGTTAGGTTAGGTTAGGTTAGGTTAGGTTAGGTTAGGTTAGGTTAGGTTAGGTTAGGTTAGGTTAGGTTAGGTTAGGTTAGGTTAGGTTAGGTTAGGTTAGGTTAGGTTAGGTTAGGTTAGGTTAGGTTAGGTTAGGTTAGGTTAGGTTAGGTTAGGTTAGGTTAGGTTAGGTTAGGTTAGGTTAGGTTAGGTTAGGTTAGGTTAGGTTAGGTTAGGTTAGGTTAGGTTAGGTTAGGTTAGGTTAGGTTAGGTTAGGTTAGGTTAGGTTAGGTTAGGTTAGGTTAGGTTAGGTTAGGTTAGGTTAGGTTAGGTTAGGTTAGGTTAGGTTAGGTTAGGTTAGGTTAGGTTAGGTTAGGTTAGGTTAGGTTAGGTTAGGTTAGGTTAGGTTAGGTTAGGTTAGGTTAGGTTAGGTTAGGTTAGGTTAGGTTAGGTTAGGTTAGGTTAGGTTAGGTTAGGTTAGGTTAGGTTAGGTTAGGTTAGGTTAGGTTAGGTTAGGTTAGGTTAGGTTAGGTTAGGTTAGGTTAGGTTAGGTTAGGTTAGGTTAGGTTAGGTTAGGTTAGGTTAGGTTAGGTTAGGTTAGGTTAGGTTAGGTTAGGTTAGGTTAGGTTAGGTTAGGTTAGGTTAGGTTAGGTTAGGTTAGGTTAGGTTAGGTTAGGTTAGGTTAGGTTAGGTTAGGTTAGGTTAGGTTAGGTTAGGTTAGGTTAGGTTAGGTTAGGTTAGGTTAGGTTAGGTTAGGTTAGGTTAGGTTAGGTTAGGTTAGGTTAGGTTAGGTTAGGTTAGGTTAGGTTAGGTTAGGTTAGGTTAGGTTAGGTTAGGTTAGGTTAGGTTAGGTTAGGTTAGGTTAGGTTAGGTTAGGTTAGGTTAGGTTAGGTTAGGTTAGGTTAGGTTAGGTTAGGTTAGGTTAGGTTAGGTTAGGTTAGGTTAGGTTAGGTTAGGTTAGGTTAGGTTAGGTTAGGTTAGGTTAGGTTAGGTTAGGTTAGGTTAGGTTAGGTTAGGTTAGGTTAGGTTAGGTTAGGTTAGGTTAGGTTAGGTTAGGTTAGGTTAGGTTAGGTTAGGTTAGGTTAGGTTAGGTTAGGTTAGGTTAGGTTAGGTTAGGTTAGGTTAGGTTAGGTTAGGTTAGGTTAGGTTAGGTTAGGTTAGGTTAGGTTAGGTTAGGTTAGGTTAGGTTAGGTTAGGTTAGGTTAGGTTAGGTTAGGTTAGGTTAGGTTAGGTTAGGTTAGGTTAGGTTAGGTTAGGTTAGGTTAGGTTAGGTTAGGTTAGGTTAGGTTAGGTTAGGTTAGGTTAGGTTAGGTTAGGTTAGGTTAGGTTAGGTTAGGTTAGGTTAGGTTAGGTTAGGTTAGGTTAGGTTAGGTTAGGTTAGGTTAGGTTAGGTTAGGTTAGGTTAGGTTAGGTTAGGTTAGGTTAGGTTAGGTTAGGTTAGGTTAGGTTAGGTTAGGTTAGGTTAGGTTAGGTTAGGTTAGGTTAGGTTAGGTTAGGTTAGGTTAGGTTAGGTTAGGTTAGGTTAGGTTAGGTTAGGTTAGGTTAGGTTAGGTTAGGTTAGGTTAGGTTAGGTTAGGTTAGGTTAGGTTAGGTTAGGTTAGGTTAGGTTAGGTTAGGTTAGGTTAGGTTAGGTTAGGTTAGGTTAGGTTAGGTTAGGTTAGGTTAGGTTAGGTTAGGTTAGGTTAGGTTAGGTTAGGTTAGGTTAGGTTAGGTTAGGTTAGGTTAGGTTAGGTTAGGTTAGGTTAGGTTAGGTTAGGTTAGGTTAGGTTAGGTTAGGTTAGGTTAGGTTAGGTTAGGTTAGGTTAGGTTAGGTTAGGTTAGGTTAGGTTAGGTTAGGTTAGGTTAGGTTAGGTTAGGTTAGGTTAGGTTAGGTTAGGTTAGGTTAGGTTAGGTTAGGTTAGGTTAGGTTAGGTTAGGTTAGGTTAGGTTAGGTTAGGTTAGGTTAGGTTAGGTTAGGTTAGGTTAGGTTAGGTTAGGTTAGGTTAGGTTAGGTTAGGTTAGGTTAGGTTAGGTTAGGTTAGGTTAGGTTAGGTTAGGTTAGGTTAGGTTAGGTTAGGTTAGGTTAGGTTAGGTTAGGTTAGGTTAGGTTAGGTTAGGTTAGGTTAGGTTAGGTTAGGTTAGGTTAGGTTAGGTTAGGTTAGGTTAGGTTAGGTTAGGTTAGGTTAGGTTAGGTTAGGTTAGGTTAGGTTAGGTTAGGTTAGGTTAGGTTAGGTTAGGTTAGGTTAGGTTAGGTTAGGTTAGGTTAGGTTAGGTTAGGTTAGGTTAGGTTAGGTTAGGTTAGGTTAGGTTAGGTTAGGTTAGGTTAGGTTAGGTTAGGTTAGGTTAGGTTAGGTTAGGTTAGGTTAGGTTAGGTTAGGTTAGGTTAGGTTAGGTTAGGTTAGGTTAGGTTAGGTTAGGTTAGGTTAGGTTAGGTTAGGTTAGGTTAGGTTAGGTTAGGTTAGGTTAGGTTAGGTTAGGTTAGGTTAGGTTAGGTTAGGTTAGGTTAGGTTAGGTTAGGTTAGGTTAGGTTAGGTTAGGTTAGGTTAGGTTAGGTTAGGTTAGGTTAGGTTAGGTTAGGTTAGGTTAGGTTAGGTTAGGTTAGGTTAGGTTAGGTTAGGTTAGGTTAGGTTAGGTTAGGTTAGGTTAGGTTAGGTTAGGTTAGGTTAGGTTAGGTTAGGTTAGGTTAGGTTAGGTTAGGTTAGGTTAGGTTAGGTTAGGTTAGGTTAGGTTAGGTTAGGTTAGGTTAGGTTAGGTTAGGTTAGGTTAGGTTAGGTTAGGTTAGGTTAGGTTAGGTTAGGTTAGGTTAGGTTAGGTTAGGTTAGGTTAGGTTAGGTTAGGTTAGGTTAGGTTAGGTTAGGTTAGGTTAGGTTAGGTTAGGTTAGGTTAGGTTAGGTTAGGTTAGGTTAGGTTAGGTTAGGTTAGGTTAGGTTAGGTTAGGTTAGGTTAGGTTAGGTTAGGTTAGGTTAGGTTAGGTTAGGTTAGGTTAGGTTAGGTTAGGTTAGGTTAGGTTAGGTTAGGTTAGGTTAGGTTAGGTTAGGTTAGGTTAGGTTAGGTTAGGTTAGGTTAGGTTAGGTTAGGTTAGGTTAGGTTAGGTTAGGTTAGGTTAGGTTAGGTTAGGTTAGGTTAGGTTAGGTTAGGTTAGGTTAGGTTAGGTTAGGTTAGGTTAGGTTAGGTTAGGTTAGGTTAGGTTAGGTTAGGTTAGGTTAGGTTAGGTTAGGTTAGGTTAGGTTAGGTTAGGTTAGGTTAGGTTAGGTTAGGTTAGGTTAGGTTAGGTTAGGTTAGGTTAGGTTAGGTTAGGTTAGGTTAGGTTAGGTTAGGTTAGGTTAGGTTAGGTTAGGTTAGGTTAGGTTAGGTTAGGTTAGGTTAGGTTAGGTTAGGTTAGGTTAGGTTAGGTTAGGTTAGGTTAGGTTAGGTTAGGTTAGGTTAGGTTAGGTTAGGTTAGGTTAGGTTAGGTTAGGTTAGGTTAGGTTAGGTTAGGTTAGGTTAGGTTAGGTTAGGTTAGGTTAGGTTAGGTTAGGTTAGGTTAGGTTAGGTTAGGTTAGGTTAGGTTAGGTTAGGTTAGGTTAGGTTAGGTTAGGTTAGGTTAGGTTAGGTTAGGTTAGGTTAGGTTAGGTTAGGTTAGGTTAGGTTAGGTTAGGTTAGGTTAGGTTAGGTTAGGTTAGGTTAGGTTAGGTTAGGTTAGGTTAGGTTAGGTTAGGTTAGGTTAGGTTAGGTTAGGTTAGGTTAGGTTAGGTTAGGTTAGGTTAGGTTAGGTTAGGTTAGGTTAGGTTAGGTTAGGTTAGGTTAGGTTAGGTTAGGTTAGGTTAGGTTAGGTTAGGTTAGGTTAGGTTAGGTTAGGTTAGGTTAGGTTAGGTTAGGTTAGGTTAGGTTAGGTTAGGTTAGGTTAGGTTAGGTTAGGTTAGGTTAGGTTAGGTTAGGTTAGGTTAGGTTAGGTTAGGTTAGGTTAGGTTAGGTTAGGTTAGGTTAGGTTAGGTTAGGTTAGGTTAGGTTAGGTTAGGTTAGGTTAGGTTAGGTTAGGTTAGGTTAGGTTAGGTTAGGTTAGGTTAGGTTAGGTTAGGTTAGGTTAGGTTAGGTTAGGTTAGGTTAGGTTAGGTTAGGTTAGGTTAGGTTAGGTTAGGTTAGGTTAGGTTAGGTTAGGTTAGGTTAGGTTAGGTTAGGTTAGGTTAGGTTAGGTTAGGTTAGGTTAGGTTAGGTTAGGTTAGGTTAGGTTAGGTTAGGTTAGGTTAGGTTAGGTTAGGTTAGGTTAGGTTAGGTTAGGTTAGGTTAGGTTAGGTTAGGTTAGGTTAGGTTAGGTTAGGTTAGGTTAGGTTAGGTTAGGTTAGGTTAGGTTAGGTTAGGTTAGGTTAGGTTAGGTTAGGTTAGGTTAGGTTAGGTTAGGTTAGGTTAGGTTAGGTTAGGTTAGGTTAGGTTAGGTTAGGTTAGGTTAGGTTAGGTTAGGTTAGGTTAGGTTAGGTTAGGTTAGGTTAGGTTAGGTTAGGTTAGGTTAGGTTAGGTTAGGTTAGGTTAGGTTAGGTTAGGTTAGGTTAGGTTAGGTTAGGTTAGGTTAGGTTAGGTTAGGTTAGGTTAGGTTAGGTTAGGTTAGGTTAGGTTAGGTTAGGTTAGGTTAGGTTAGGTTAGGTTAGGTTAGGTTAGGTTAGGTTAGGTTAGGTTAGGTTAGGTTAGGTTAGGTTAGGTTAGGTTAGGTTAGGTTAGGTTAGGTTAGGTTAGGTTAGGTTAGGTTAGGTTAGGTTAGGTTAGGTTAGGTTAGGTTAGGTTAGGTTAGGTTAGGTTAGGTTAGGTTAGGTTAGGTTAGGTTAGGTTAGGTTAGGTTAGGTTAGGTTAGGTTAGGTTAGGTTAGGTTAGGTTAGGTTAGGTTAGGTTAGGTTAGGTTAGGTTAGGTTAGGTTAGGTTAGGTTAGGTTAGGTTAGGTTAGGTTAGGTTAGGTTAGGTTAGGTTAGGTTAGGTTAGGTTAGGTTAGGTTAGGTTAGGTTAGGTTAGGTTAGGTTAGGTTAGGTTAGGTTAGGTTAGGTTAGGTTAGGTTAGGTTAGGTTAGGTTAGGTTAGGTTAGGTTAGGTTAGGTTAGGTTAGGTTAGGTTAGGTTAGGTTAGGTTAGGTTAGGTTAGGTTAGGTTAGGTTAGGTTAGGTTAGGTTAGGTTAGGTTAGGTTAGGTTAGGTTAGGTTAGGTTAGGTTAGGTTAGGTTAGGTTAGGTTAGGTTAGGTTAGGTTAGGTTAGGTTAGGTTAGGTTAGGTTAGGTTAGGTTAGGTTAGGTTAGGTTAGGTTAGGTTAGGTTAGGTTAGGTTAGGTTAGGTTAGGTTAGGTTAGGTTAGGTTAGGTTAGGTTAGGTTAGGTTAGGTTAGGTTAGGTTAGGTTAGGTTAGGTTAGGTTAGGTTAGGTTAGGTTAGGTTAGGTTAGGTTAGGTTAGGTTAGGTTAGGTTAGGTTAGGTTAGGTTAGGTTAGGTTAGGTTAGGTTAGGTTAGGTTAGGTTAGGTTAGGTTAGGTTAGGTTAGGTTAGGTTAGGTTAGGTTAGGTTAGGTTAGGTTAGGTTAGGTTAGGTTAGGTTAGGTTAGGTTAGGTTAGGTTAGGTTAGGTTAGGTTAGGTTAGGTTAGGTTAGGTTAGGTTAGGTTAGGTTTTTTTTTTTTTTTTTTTTTTTTTTTTGGGGTACCCTAGCCATAACTCGTTCCTTTGACATAATCAAAGACAGTTTTTTCTTTATTTCTAGCTACAGGGGGATACATGGTTACTTGCCCTCTGGGGGTTTACAGGGAGCTTAATCTAATTATATCTATATTTTTATTTTTATACTAATACAGGATGATAACAGGGTTTTTTCTTTAATTATAATAATTTCAAACTTACTTAATACTAGAACAATTTCAATCTTATATATACACATCTTAGAACAATATTATTAATTACACACTTTTTATTTTATCTTAAACTAATTTATACACATTTTTACCTAAGTTATTAGAGTTTGCTGATTCATTTATATTCAGTAATATAATGTTCAACAAAGTTATATATCTTTATTTCTTTTTATTACCATTTGAGCTATTTTTGTACAGTATTCTATAAAGTCATTTCTAATATATTTATTACTAATATAATCTTTTACGTTTTCAACTATCAATTCTATTTCCAGTTTTTGTTCGGTCTCGTATCTCCGTTTGCCAAATACTGGGCACTCAAACAATATATGTTGTACAGTCTCCATTTTAATCGGGTCGCAAATGCACGATGGACTCTCCTTACACCTGAACCGGTTCAGGTATTCTGAGAATCCACCGTGCCCTGTCATTACTTGTGTGAGTACACCAGTGGGTTTTATCTTTTTAACAATTTTGTACGCGCTGATTACATCGGGGAAGAAGATTTTTGTGACTGCCGCATTTTCGCCAGTGACGTACCGCCTGTTCCACTCGTCAAGAGTTCCTCTTCGGATCTGTCGCTTGACGAACGAAACAGGACACGCGTCGTATAGTGGTTTGGACTTTATTTTAAGAGCAGCATCTTTTGCTAGTGCATCGGCCCGCTCGTTTCCTTCGAGCCCAGCATGTGCCTTGATCCAAAACATATCAACAATTTTGTTCTGTGCCTTGCTTGCTTTCAAGTTCTTACGAACTTTTACGGCAAGAGGGTGAGTGGAGCTGTTGTTTGTTATGGTTTGGAGCGAGGACAGTGAATCGCTGTAAATGCCGAATCGGGATTCCGCCATCTTCAGTATCTCCTCAGTGGCTTTGTATATGGCCAGCAATTCCGCCTGGTAGACAGTGCAATGTGACGAAAGCTTCAGCTTGATGGCTTTGGTCTCGGCCACATCATCCCATATGGATAATGCGGCTCCGACCTTCTCATCAAGCCTACTACCGTCTGTGAATATCCGGACCGCGTAATCGCTGTGGATATCCACTTGCTGTTGGTCTTCCAGGCACAAAAATTCCAGGCACATATACTCAGCCGGGTGAGGATTCACCGAGTATGCCGACATCTTCTCTACTTCCCTGTCTCCAAGCGCTGGCTGGATTACCCCTTTCCGTGCCTCGTACAGGGCGGCTGCCTCCTGTACCCTGAGGTCGAGGGGCAGTATCCCGGCCAGCGCTAGTGCTGAGTTTAGGGAGACAGTTTTATATGATCGGCATAATTTTTGTGCAAAACCGCGTTGGACCGCATTGAGCACCTTGCGAATGCCCAGTTTTTTAGTTGCTGGGGCCCAGGCGCTTGCTGCATACATTACAGTTGGCTCAACAACTGCAGTGTATATGCTTCTCACGACTTCTGGGTGCAGACCCCAGCTTATCTTTGCTGCTCTAGATAATTGCTTGAAGATATTGACGGCTTTCCTACAGACGCTTGACGTGTGCTGATTGAAGGTCAGCTTATCGTCAATCGTAAGCCCCAATATCTTTATGTCCCTTGACATGGCTATGTCGGTCCCGCCCATGCTCAGTCTTGGTGTGTCGTGTTTAAGTTTTCTTGTAATAAGCATCGCGTTAGTTTTATGCGGAGCAAACTTAAGTTTGTTCGCGACACCCCAGTCCTGAACATAAGCGAGTGCGGCATTAGCCTGCTGTTCCACTTTTTGTGCCGTTTCTCCGTCAAACACGAGTACAACGTCATCGGCAAACGCTTGGCAGTAGTCACCCCTTTGCGAAAGACCTCTTAGCAACGGGTCGAGGATTAAATTCCACAGTATTGGCCCTCCAATTGACCCTTGAACACAGCCCTTTGTGGTGGTCTTGCTGATTTCCTCACCCGCATATCTGAGTTTAACCTGCCTATTACTAAGGTAACTATCTATGAGCCTCCGTAGGTTTATGGGACAGTTTTCCTCCGCCAAACGTGTCCTTATAACAGGCCACCATGCACTGTCGAAGGCTCCCTCTATATCCAATGATATTACTGTGACAAGTTTTTTCTGTTTTAGTTTATCGCGTATGCGGTTTATAAGGACATAGAGGGAGTCTTCCGTGCTCCGTCTTGGCATGAACCCATATTGGCAGGCGCTCATGTTTGGGAGTATGTGCCACTTTATCCTGTTTACGATCATTTTTTCCAGAATTTTACCCATCACTGGTAGTAACCCTATCGGCCTATAAGATTTGGCTTCCGTGTAGCTCTTCTTCCCCGGCTTCCGAAGTACTACTACGGTCGCCTCCTTCCAGATGTTGGGGAAGTGTCCATGTTCTAGGCATTTATTCGCCATTGATAGGTATAATTCCGGGTCCTGTGTAATCGCGTGCTTACAGATGTCCGCCGTCAGACCATCTGAGCCAGGGGCTTTTTTGGGGTTGAAGCTGTTCATCGCTGTTTTCACCTCTTCAGGGGTAAATGGCGGGTCATGGTCTGCAGTATGCTCCCGGCCATTTACTTGGTCGGCTTTTATTCTTATTTGCCGATGATGATTGTTATCGCTTTCCTCCTTGTCTTCTGGGTAGAACGTCTTGGCTAGCAACTCAGCAGACTCTCTAGAGCTTAGTAGCTTTCCTTCCTTAACCAAAGGCAGGTCTTCTTGCCTTCTGGTTGTCCTCCCAATCACTCGGTAAATTCCCTCCCACATTCCTTCTCTATCCTGCTTTTTACAGAAGTCCTTCCAGCTTTCTATTTGTGCTTTTTTAACTGTGTGTTCATATTCTTGTTTTATTTTCAGGTACTCTTCGATGACCATCTCCCTCCGGACCGGCGCTGCGCAGCGGATTCTTCGTTTTCTGGTCGCGACCTTCTTCTTCAGCTGAGCGAGCTCTTCCGACCACCACGGTAAGTTAATTTGTTCTTTTGTTTTTATTTTTGAGATGCTACTGTTACTTGCTTCTATGATGATATTTATGTACTGCTTTATTTTGTTTTCTAATTCTAATTTGTTGTTTATTTCATCTATTTTATCTTTAGCTATATTGTTTTCGTCTTGTAATTGGGCCATTTTCTCATGAAAAAGGTACCAATTCGCTTTTTTAGTATTGTAGACTCTAGTTGTTCGGCTAATGTTTGTACCTTGTGCTTTTGTTAATCTGATTTCAAAAAGTATTGCGTTGTGGTCAGAGCTCGTCAAGCCTTCGTCCACTCTCCAGTTTTCGATCAGGGCCAACAGGTCCACTGTGCCAGCCGTGATGTCCACAAAGCTTGTGTAAGACTTGTTTCCTCTCACAGTTTCGAAGGTTGGGATGTCTCCTTCATTGAGCACATGAAAACCTAGTTCTTCTATTTCTCCGGCCATGTCTTCTCCCCTATCATCGACTTTTTTGCTTCCCCACCATGTACTTTTGGCATTTGCGTCACCACCCATTAAGATTTTTCCCACGTCCACCTTCCGCACGATCTTCCTGAGGTGTTCTAAGTACGGTTGGATGGGTTCTGTTGGCTCGAAATAGAAAGAAATTACGGCTATTTCCCAGGCACTAGTGCGCAGTTTAACTACTGCAATGTTTGGTGTAGTCAGGTCTGGACATTGACTGACATCAATGTCCTTATCAAATACAACAATTCCTGCTTTCACTACTTTGTCACCACGACTAGTGCACGGTTAGGTTAGGTTAGGTTAGGTTAGGTTAGGTTAGGTTAGGTTAGGTTAGGTTAGGTTAGGTTAGGTTAGGTTAGGTTAGGTTAGGTTAGGTTAGGTTAGGTTAGGTTAGGTTAGGTTAGGTTAGGTTAGGTTAGGTTAGGTTAGGTTAGGTTAGGTTAGGTTAGGTTAGGTTAGGTTAGGTTAGGTTAGGTTAGGTTAGGTTAGGTTAGGTTAGGTTAGGTTAGGTTAGGTTAGGTTAGGTTAGGTTAGGTTAGGTTAGGTTAGGTTAGGTTAGGTTAGGTTAGGTTAGGTTAGGTTAGGTTAGGTTAGGTTAGGTTAGGTTAGGTTAGGTTAGGTTAGGTTAGGTTAGGTTAGGTTAGGTTAGGTTAGGTTAGGTTAGGTTAGGTTAGGTTAGGTTAGGTTAGGTTAGGTTAGGTTAGGTTAGGTTAGGTTAGGTTAGGTTAGGTTAGGTTAGGTTAGGTTAGGTTAGGTTAGGTTAGGTTAGGTTAGGTTAGGTTAGGTTAGGTTAGGTTAGGTTAGGTTAGGTTAGGTTAGGTTAGGTTAGGTTAGGTTAGGTTAGGTTAGGTTAGGTTAGGTTAGGTTAGGTTAGGTTAGGTTAGGTTAGGTTAGGTTAGGTTAGGTTAGGTTAGGTTAGGTTAGGTTAGGTTAGGTTAGGTTAGGTTAGGTTAGGTTAGGTTAGGTTAGGTTAGGTTAGGTTAGGTTAGGTTAGGTTAGGTTAGGTTAGGTTAGGTTAGGTTAGGTTAGGTTAGGTTAGGTTAGGTTAGGTTAGGTTAGGTTAGGTTAGGTTAGGTTAGGTTAGGTTAGGTTAGGTTAGGTTAGGTTAGGTTAGGTTAGGTTAGGTTAGGTTAGGTTAGGTTAGGTTAGGTTAGGTTAGGTTAGGTTAGGTTAGGTTAGGTTAGGTTAGGTTAGGTTAGGTTAGGTTAGGTTAGGTTAGGTTAGGTTAGGTTAGGTTAGGTTAGGTTAGGTTAGGTTAGGTTAGGTTAGGTTAGGTTAGGTTAGGTTAGGTTAGGTTAGGTTAGGTTAGGTTAGGTTAGGTTAGGTTAGGTTAGGTTAGGTTAGGTTAGGTTAGGTTAGGTTAGGTTAGGTTAGGTTAGGTTAGGTTAGGTTAGGTTAGGTTAGGTTAGGTTAGGTTAGGTTAGGTTAGGTTAGGTTAGGTTAGGTTAGGTTAGGTTAGGTTAGGTTAGGTTAGGTTAGGTTAGGTTAGGTTAGGTTAGGTTAGGTTAGGTTAGGTTAGGTTAGGTTAGGTTAGGTTAGGTTAGGTTAGGTTAGGTTAGGTTAGGTTAGGTTAGGTTAGGTTAGGTTAGGTTAGGTTAGGTTAGGTTAGGTTAGGTTAGGTTAGGTTAGGTTAGGTTAGGTTAGGTTAGGTTAGGTTAGGTTAGGTTAGGTTAGGTTAGGTTAGGTTAGGTTAGGTTAGGTTAGGTTAGGTTAGGTTAGGTTAGGTTAGGTTAGGTTAGGTTAGGTTAGGTTAGGTTAGGTTAGGTTAGGTTAGGTTAGGTTAGGTTAGGTTAGGTTAGGTTAGGTTAGGTTAGGTTAGGTTAGGTTAGGTTAGGTTAGGTTAGGTTAGGTTAGGTTAGGTTAGGTTAGGTTAGGTTAGGTTAGGTTAGGTTAGGTTAGGTTAGGTTAGGTTAGGTTAGGTTAGGTTAGGTTAGGTTAGGTTAGGTTAGGTTAGGTTAGGTTAGGTTAGGTTAGGTTAGGTTAGGTTAGGTTAGGTTAGGTTAGGTTAGGTTAGGTTAGGTTAGGTTAGGTTAGGTTAGGTTAGGTTAGGTTAGGTTAGGTTAGGTTAGGTTAGGTTAGGTTAGGTTAGGTTAGGTTAGGTTAGGTTAGGTTAGGTTAGGTTAGGTTAGGTTAGGTTAGGTTAGGTTAGGTTAGGTTAGGTTAGGTTAGGTTAGGTTAGGTTAGGTTAGGTTAGGTTAGGTTAGGTTAGGTTAGGTTAGGTTAGGTTAGGTTAGGTTAGGTTAGGTTAGGTTAGGTTAGGTTAGGTTAGGTTAGGTTAGGTTAGGTTAGGTTAGGTTAGGTTAGGTTAGGTTAGGTTAGGTTAGGTTAGGTTAGGTTAGGTTAGGTTAGGTTAGGTTAGGTTAGGTTAGGTTAGGTTAGGTTAGGTTAGGTTAGGTTAGGTTAGGTTAGGTTAGGTTAGGTTAGGTTAGGTTAGGTTAGGTTAGGTTAGGTTAGGTTAGGTTAGGTTAGGTTAGGTTAGGTTAGGTTAGGTTAGGTTAGGTTAGGTTAGGTTAGGTTAGGTTAGGTTAGGTTAGGTTAGGTTAGGTTAGGTTAGGTTAGGTTAGGTTAGGTTAGGTTAGGTTAGGTTAGGTTAGGTTAGGTTAGGTTAGGTTAGGTTAGGTTAGGTTAGGTTAGGTTAGGTTAGGTTAGGTTAGGTTAGGTTAGGTTAGGTTAGGTTAGGTTAGGTTAGGTTAGGTTAGGTTAGGTTAGGTTAGGTTAGGTTAGGTTAGGTTAGGTTAGGTTAGGTTAGGTTAGGTTAGGTTAGGTTAGGTTAGGTTAGGTTAGGTTAGGTTAGGTTAGGTTAGGTTAGGTTAGGTTAGGTTAGGTTAGGTTAGGTTAGGTTAGGTTAGGTTAGGTTAGGTTAGGTTAGGTTAGGTTAGGTTAGGTTAGGTTAGGTTAGGTTAGGTTAGGTTAGGTTAGGTTAGGTTAGGTTAGGTTAGGTTAGGTTAGGTTAGGTTAGGTTAGGTTAGGTTAGGTTAGGTTAGGTTAGGTTAGGTTAGGTTAGGTTAGGTTAGGTTAGGTTAGGTTAGGTTAGGTTAGGTTAGGTTAGGTTAGGTTAGGTTAGGTTAGGTTAGGTTAGGTTAGGTTAGGTTAGGTTAGGTTAGGTTAGGTTAGGTTAGGTTAGGTTAGGTTAGGTTAGGTTAGGTTAGGTTAGGTTAGGTTAGGTTAGGTTAGGTTAGGTTAGGTTAGGTTAGGTTAGGTTAGGTTAGGTTAGGTTAGGTTAGGTTAGGTTAGGTTAGGTTAGGTTAGGTTAGGTTAGGTTAGGTTAGGTTAGGTTAGGTTAGGTTAGGTTAGGTTAGGTTAGGTTAGGTTAGGTTAGGTTAGGTTAGGTTAGGTTAGGTTAGGTTAGGTTAGGTTAGGTTAGGTTAGGTTAGGTTAGGTTAGGTTAGGTTAGGTTAGGTTAGGTTAGGTTAGGTTAGGTTAGGTT
>OY754923.1:11920000-11952500 GCA_963576535.1 Plemyria rubiginata
TTAATCACATTATGTTTACATTTTTTATTTACCTACATTATTACATTATTCCAATTATATTATATAATATAATGATAATATATTTAAATATATTATATTATATATATTTA
The DNA here is from genome assembly GCA_963576535.1 of Plemyria rubiginata. NCBI lineage: Eukaryota > Metazoa > Arthropoda > Insecta > Lepidoptera > Geometridae > Plemyria > Plemyria rubiginata. The sequence continues at coordinate 11,920,111 of OY754923.1, forward strand.
TTCCAATTCATTATTCTATTATTATTTTAGCAGACTATTATGATTTATTTATGTTATAAATCACATAATCTTTTTCTATCTACTGACATTATTACATTATTACTTTACAACTCTTTTGAGATTTGTACAGACTGATATTTTATTTATATTCATATCATAATATTTTAATTCACATATTCATTTTTTGATCTACTGACATTATTACACATTACTTCATAACTCATTTGAGATTTATACAGACTATTATTTTGTTTATTGTATCTATCTTAATTATTACAATATTAACTCATTATAATTATTTTTATCACTTTCATGAATATAAAGGAATTAATTATCTTATTTTAAACCATATTCTAAAAATTAATAAAGATTATTGTAAAAATATAAATTAAAATGTTGTAAATATAATCTTATATTATAATGTCCAAGAGGCGGTGCTGCCATTGGCTAAGCACACTTCTTTTAGTACCCATCTTCCAAACTTAATCAATAAATTCCCCAACTCGCTATCTATTAATATACTACCTAAATTGCCTTCATTTAAAGTCCTACCTATTTCCCTCTCAAGTGCCGTCCTTTTAGCATCAAATCTTGGACAAACCAACAGAACATGGAAGACATCTTCCTCACACCCTGGCCCACAAACCCCACACCAAGGGTCCACTCTGATCTTAAAGCGATATAGATATTGGCCCAACCCTCCATGTCCCGTTAAAAATTGTGTAAGTAGCCCATCAGCTTTCATTGACCTTGCAAACTTATACGCCAATCGAACATCGGGAAACAATTTCTTTATAACTACGTTTGTAGTTCTCTCCGTGAAAATCTTATTCAGAGTACCGACCGTTCTTTCCCTTATAACTTTTTTTGCATATGATGTTGGATACTTATCATAATCAGGTGAAGTCTTTTTGTGTAGAGCAGCCCTCTTAGCGAGCTCATCTGCCCGCTCATTCCCCGGCGTTCCGGCGTGAGCCCTTAACCAAAATAGACGCACCCTAACACCTTTTACTGCAAGAGCAGCAATCTCACTCTGAATGCTGAAGACAAGAGGATGAGTAGATGTAAAATTGAGCAGCGATTGCAATGCCGACCGACTGTCTGATAAAATATTAACCTCATTTGCGTTTATCTCACCAGCTAACGTAACAGCCCTATGCAACGCCACTAACTCCGCTTGGTAAACTGAGCAAAATGAGGCCAATCTCAAGGTTCGGTATTTCACCTCTCTATCTCCCATCCAGAGCGAGACAGCTGCCCCTACCTTCCCCTGAATTTTACTCCCATCCGTGAAAATACAAGGTCCCCTAATAGAGTGCTCGACTAGCACTTTTTCAGTTATGGCATCAAGCGATACAAAGTCTAAATGGCACCACTTAGCTGGATGAGGTTTTTTGAAAAAGTTTATTCTACCCTCCATGTTTTGATCCTCATACTCAAGCGAACCATAACCCTTTTTGATGCTATAGAGAGTAGCTGACTCGATTACCCTAAGATGAAGCGGTATTAAGCCAGATAACGTTAAAGACACTTCCAGCGACAAGGTTCGGTACCCCTTAATCATCTTTATAGCAAAACCCCTCTGTAAAGACCCAAGTTGTTTTTGAATGTATTTCTTATGTACTGCTGATCCCCAGACACTAGCCGCATAAAGAACAATAGGTTCAATAACAGAAACATATATTGTCCTTATAATGCTTGGATTCAATCCCCATGTAACCCTGGCCGCCCTCTCTAACTGTTTATAAATTCTTATCACTTTGCATCGAATAGCCTGTACGTGAGGTCCAAATCTCAAACCGTTATCAATAATAACCCCTAATATTTTCAACTGCGGAACAATCTCTATTGAACTACCACCAAGCATTATAAGCGGAGCACCTGTAAGTCGCTTCCTAGTGAGTATCATAGCCTTAGATTTATTCGGCGCAAATTTAAGTTTATTTAAACTACCCCACTCTCCTACTACCCTCAAAACCTGATTTGCTATTCCCTCTATCTGATTAATTTCTCTACCCCTTATAATAATTAAAATATCATCAGCAAAAGCCTGTGCATGAACCCCCAGATCTTCCAACTTATTCAAGAGTGTGTCCAGAATTAAATTCCAAAATGTTGGTCCCGCAATTGAACCCTGAACACACCCTCTACTCGTTTCCTCCCGATGCTCACAACCCATATAACGAACCTCTACAGCCCTATCACTCATGTATGACTCAGCCACGCGATACAGATTGCGAGGGCATCCTCTCCGAGCGAGCTCATGCAGTATTGCAGTCCACCACGCATTATCAAAAGCTCCCTCTATGTCCAAAGATATTGCAAGACATATTTCCTTATTCATGCCGTCTCTTAGTAAAGAAATTGCGTCATAGAGGGAGTCTTCTGTATTTTTTTGTGGCATAAAGCCATACTGCTTAACATTAAACCCCCGAAGAAGATGCCATCTCAATCTGTCAATCCACATCCTCTCATAGGTTTTCCCTACAACCGACAGAAGTCCTATAGGCCTATACGCTTTGGGCTGAGCGTAATCATCCCGTCCAGACTTAGGAATGATACACTCTACCGCCGATTTCCAAGCCCTAGGAAAGTAACCGTTCCTCAAACATGCGTTAACTATGGACAAGAATACTCCCCCATCGGCTGCAAAAGACACTGCACAAATGTCAGCGGTGAGACCATCATTACCAGGTGCCTTTTTTGGAGCGAACTGTTCCACCGCATGTATAAGCTCAGTGCTTGTAAACAAAGGGTCATCCTCAGCAAGATCTTCATCCCGTACTTGCGCCACGCGCAAGCGCAGTTCCTCATGCTCCGTTCTGTCTTCAGAAGGGTCATCCTTGGGAAAGAGAGTTTGTGCCAACAAACGCGTCGATTCCATCGGTGTACACAAAGTCCCTTGTGCATTCCGCAACACAGTATCCGGTCTCCGTTTTTCTGTGTTCCGAATAACTCGGTATATACCGTCCCACATCGACTCCCTCTTAGAAGCGGTGCAGAACTCCTTCCAGCTGCCAATCTGCGCCGCCTGAGCTGCTTCCACATAATCAGACTTTGCCCGAAGATATTGCGCTACCACATGATCACGACGGCGTTCCGCAGCATACCTAACCCTTCGTTTCAACGTCATTGCTCTCCTTTTAAGGCTTTCAACTTCCTGCGTCCACCACGGTGGCTTGGATGGATCCTTAACTGGTTTGACGGGAGGGATAGTCAATTCACAAGACCCCACAATCGCGTCCGTGTATCTTTTAACTGTTAGATCAATCTCCTCTGAAGAAATCAAAGCAGATACACTAACAGCCGTAAGGTCCTGTGCCTCAAGTGACTCTGATAACTTGGTTCGGAAAGCCGTCCAATGTGCTTTCTTTGTATAGAAACGACGAGTTTTCTGAACCAATCTACCTGGCAGCTGTATCACCCCAGACAAACCGAAAACAATGACATTATGATCGGCCGAAGTCAATGTTCGCTCAACAAACCAGTGCGTTATTTTACCCAACAATCCCAGGCTGACCGCTGTAATGTCGACTATACTGCAACACTGTCGACCATTTCTAAAAACTTCGAATGTTGGTACATTGCCCTCATTGACGACTCGAGCCTCCATTTCATCCAACAAAGAACACACTGCCTCACCACGATCATCTTCGCTCAACTCACCCCACCATGGACTTTTGGCATTGACGTCTCCACATATAATGAAGCTTTGTACCTGCATGCTTTGAAGGACGTGTCTTAACCTATTCAAATGTGGATCTATTGGTTGATCTGGCTCAAAATAAACGGACACCAACCCTATTCTACCTTCTCTAAACTCTGCCACAGCACAAGCTATATTTACTGATTGTAGACTCGGATCCCACACTATTTGAATTTGTTTGTTAAGGACTAAAATCGCAGCCTTATTACGCCCATCCAGACCGGAATGCTGCACCACTAAATGTGACCCAGATATGTTGGCCTGTGTCCCAGCTCCCACATATGGCTCCTGTAACATCAAAAATGCCGCACCCCTAGTTAGGTTAGGTTAGGTTAGGTTAGGTTAGGTTAGGTTAGGTTAGGTTAGGTTTTTTTTTTTTTTTTTTTTTTTTTTTTTTTGTCGCGTTCCCTATGAGCTTAAGGCCCATACCTTTTTTTATGTAGTTTACTTTATTTATTTCGTCTATCTTTATTACTACGTCTAATGCTCCATTTTTTGGAGTACTCATATTGATTAGATTTACGTTTAGATTAATGTTATTTAAAAAATTTTTAACACAGTTTCATCTTAAAACTATACTTAATTACTATGGTACTACTAACGTGCAACTTTTTTTTTTTTTTTTTTTTTTTTTTTTATTTTTTTTTTTTTTTATTTTTTTTTTTTTTTTTTTTTTTTTGTTTTTGTTTGGTTAATGTTCTTTTTTTTTTTTTGTTAGTCTTTTTATCTATTGTTACAATGTCCTATTCCTATGGTTACATTTTTGTTAATCTAGTTAGTTGCAGTTTCTTATTTCTACAGGTTAAATGTTACAATGTTGAAATGAAGGTAATTTAAAAATATTTCTATTATACGTCAGCTAGATGCGTTTAAAGGTCAGTTAATTTGATTTTATTTAGATTAGTACGTTTAAAAATCAGAAAAGTCAAGTCAAGTTAAAAGTCAGTCAGTAGAGTTTGCACCGCCCCTTGACCTAGTGCTCCGGGTCCTCCGCGTCTTCAACCTCCAGCAACGCGTCCGCGACCTCAAGGTTCCTGCTTCTGATCGCCATGTTGATGTTATAGTCTTTGATTCTGCTTGCCGTGGCAGACAGGGCCCTTTGTATAAGCGCGGCCGTCGCGTCATCTTCGCGGCCGGCAGCGTAGTATACGCAGCTGCCCGTGTGTCTAGTGATCGCCACGACAGCGTGGGAGACACTGCTGTGTAGTTGTGTCTTCACCTTAGAACTCTTGACTATAACAACACTCTTGAAGGTCAGTCCTTGGGCCTCGTGGATGGTGTGGACCTGCGATCCTTCTGCTTTTCCGAACCCTTTGCCGATCAGGAGAGCCTTTTCAACCTGTGTGTGAACAAGATAGAGTGTGTTCGGTTGATTCGGCACTCCTGATTCGTCATAGGTCTCTAGCTTCAAGGATCGCACTCTAGTCACTGACGAGAAAATGCCGCTGTAAATTCCGTTGAGGGCATATGCAACGTCAAGGGGGTTTCTCCGTGTGCAAAGCAGCTCCTGCGTGATTTTTGTTGCTAAGTTTGGCCGGATGTACTTCATGACAAAGAGGTTGTCACGGTCTATGTAGGGAAGCTGGTTGTAATCACCGAGCAGTAGGACTTCTTTGGCTCCTGTTAGTTTGGCTGCCATCACTACTGCCCCAAAATGACTCATAAGGGCCTCGTCGATGATTACACGGGTGCAGATTCCGTCTCCCGTCCGGCCGTTTACCAGTAGCGAAGCCATGGTTCGCACTCTGGTGTTCACGGCCGTGCCCATCTTTGGGACCAGCTTTTCCCTCATATCCCGTAGCGCCTCTGTGGTGGCTGTTGTCACGAAGTCGGTGTCCGGTTTTATGTTGTTGATCACCCATGTGGTTTTTCCGCAACCTGGAACACCGTTTATCCAGGTTATTTGGAGTGTCGCTTGGTGTTCGGAGGTGCCGCTGGTGCCAATTCTCTCGGACAGACTGGCTGCCTTATCCAAGATCCTTTTTTCCAGCATCACCTTCGTGCACTTTGCAACTACCACGATGGGATCACTTTGGGGAGTGTCGAAGAAAGGCTTGCCGGTTTCTCTGCTCTTTTCCTCGTTTAGAGGAACGAATCCATTCACCCTACTGTATGCCGCCATGTACTGTCCTGCCATGGTTCCTCGCAGAACCTGGGACTTGTTGTTGTCGTACACAGCAGCATCTGACTCCTCGAGTTCTGTCTCTAGTTGCCTCTCCTTGCCCTTGAGGTAGGTCTGCAGTATGTTCCTGCAGGTTTCCTCTTTGACAACGAGCGTGGCTCTTAGGACAGCTTTGTACTCGAGGAGTGCATTCGAGAGGTGGTCTTCGAGGGTGTTTGGTTCGATGAGCTCCGGTGCCACCACCAAGCCCTTCTCCGCCTCAGTCTTCGGCTTTTTTATGGGTCCCGCTTTTTTGTTTGATTTCTCAGGTCTGCTTGCCGGTCTTGCTACCTGGAGTAGGCTCGCTATTGTGTCGGACACAGCCTTTACCACGTCCCTCGGTTTTCTCTCACGCTTCTGCTCCTGGATTTCGGTTTTCTTCTCGGCGGTTTTTATTTGGAGGCGCGTAGATCCACTGAGGCCCTCCGGATTAACTATGGGGTGGCCCCAGCTGTCAATAGGGTGAGTTGCCGTTTCGAGGTCTGGCCGGTACGGTCTCAAGTGACTGAGATTTTGACCTCTGTCCTCGTAGACAATCACCCTATGATTTTTTGAGGCTCTTATGACTCCCATGTAGTCCCGTGCCTCAGCTTTTTCATAGGCGACCACCATGGCGTCCACACTGATTTTCCTTGGCATCTCACTCCCCTCTTCCTCCCCCAACTTGGAGAGCAGCGAGCAGGCCTGGGCGAACTCCGTTGCATCGTCGCCCGTTACGAATAGTGCTATAACTTTGTTCCTTATTCGCACTATTCGGCATCGGTGGTCTGATGCGCTCACTTCAGTCAATGCCGCAAAAGCTTTCTGGCGCATTGTTGCTCTGAAGTTGCTTCCTTTCAGGAGGAGGGCTAGGCCAGGGGAGATGGTGACAGTGTTCCGTCTTCTTGCGTTGCAAAAGCAGATGCCAAGTTTCTCAGTGTCGTCGTCCATGAACGTTGCTACGCCTTTGATCGTTAATCCAGGTGTTCCCTTCTCCCCGTTCCCGAGCAGATGATATTGCATGGGGACAGGGCGGATTTGCGTGTTTGGTTGTGTCGAGGTACATGGTGTTGGCTGTGTTGAGGTGGATGGCGTGGGTTGATGTGGCGCCGCGGTTGTGGTAAGAGTGGAATTCCTCTTGGCTGCTGTGCAGATACACTTGTCAACGAATTTCAAGAAATGAGGTCTCTCGTCATCGTTGGCAAGGATCTGGCTGAGGATCGACTTCTCCAGCGTGATGTTGAGCTGGAATTCCAGTTCCATGCGGGCTATCGCAAAACGGGGGCATGCTAGGAGTATATGCCAGATTGACTCACTGGTGTCGGGATCGCACTCGCACCCGGGACTGGCCTTAAGCCTAAACCGGTGCAGGTACTCTCCCATGCCACCATGTCCTGTGAACGCTTGCACATGACGGGGGGTCAGTTTCGTTTTTCTCACGATGCGGTACGCATTGGCCGCGTCTGGGAAAAAGACTTTCGTAACTGACCCTGTGCTGGAGGTACAGTACCGGTCTTGCCATTTGCGTACTGTTTCCTCTCTGATCTTCTTCTTTGCGTAGGACACGGGGACTTCACAGTAGTCTGGGCTACCTGCATACTCCGACGCCGCCTGCTTTGCGAGCTCGTCTGCTCTCTCATTCCCGGCGGTTCCCACATGAGCCCTTAGCCAGAACAGTCGCACCTCTCTCCCTTCTGCCCTGATTTCCTTTATGCTAGCCTTGATTTTACTGGTCAGAGGGTGGGTTATCCTGGGGTTTCCTAACAGCTCGAGTGACGACCGTGAGTCACTGAGGATGTTGACTAGATCCTTGCTGCTGTTTCTAACCAGGTCTACCGCCTTGTGGAGCGCGTATAGCTCTGATTGGAAGACGGTGCAGGTTGGATCCAGGCTGTAGGTTGTGTAGGACTGCTCCCGTCCCTCTTCCCACCAAGTCAAGGCTGCTCCGACTTTTCCCTCTATCTTGCTGCCATCGGTGAAGATTTGTGGTCCAGCAAGTTTATGGGCTTCTAGGGTTTCAGGGTTCATGTTTTCTAGGAGCTCGTACTCTATTGTTATCAGTTGGGAGGGGTGTGGCAGACCGGCGACGTTTGGTTTTTGCTCCAGTCTCCTGCCGGGTGGGATGTAGTCTTTGGATATGCACTTCCTGGCGTGATAGAGACTGGATGCTTCCTTTATCCTTAGATCCAGAGGCAGAAGGCCAGCCAAGACCAGTGCTGATGTGAGCGAGACCGTGCGATACGCCCTGCAGATCTTCTGCGCGAAGCCTCGTTGGAGAGAGTCCAACCGATCTTGGATCATTTGGAACTCCGTTGCTTGAGACCACGCACTTGCGGCGTACATGATGATCGGCTCGACGACGGCGACGTAGATTGTTCTGGTGATCTCACTGTTCAGACCCCAAGTTACCTTCGCCGCGCATGCTAGCTGTTTGTAAATATCCGCAGCTTTCTTGCAGTTTGCGGTCACATGCGATTTGAAGGTAAGGTTTCGGTCAATGATCAATCCCAGAAGTTTCATCTCCGTCACTAGATTCAGCTTGCTTCCCGACATGACGAGTTGCGGTGGGTCGTACTTAAGCTTTTTAGTTAGTATCATAGCACTGGTCTTGTGTGCTGCAAACTTTAGCTTATTTTGCACTCCCCATTCCACAACTGTCTCCAGAGTCGAATTAGCAGCTTCCTCAATCCAGCCGATCGTGTGGCCAGTGAAAACCAGGACCACGTCGTCCGCAAACGCTTGGCAGTATGCTCTCTCGCTCTCCAGTTTGTGCAGCAGTGGGTCTAGGATGGTGTTCCAGAAGGTCGGCCCCCCGATAGAACCTTGGACGCAGCCCTTTGTGGTTTCCCTTTGACTTGTCGCTCTGGCATAGTTGACTACGATCTTGCGGTCAAGAAGGTAGGAGCATACCATCGCGTACAAGTTTTTGGGGCATTTTCTAGCCGCGAGCTGGTGCTTCAGTGCGGGCCACCATGCGTTGTCGAAAGCCCCTTCTATGTCCAGCGATATCATCAAAACTATCTTTTTGTCTTCAAGGTTTGACTTCACGTGTTTTATCAGGTCGTAAAGGGCGTCTTCCGTGCTACGCTGCGGCATGAAGCCGTATTGTCTTTTGTTGAGTGTGGGTTGAATGTGCCATTGAAGTCTGCACACTTTGAGTTTCTCGACGATTTTTCCGAGGACCGACAATAATCCTATTGGTCTGTAGGATTTGGGGTGGGTGTAGTCCTCTTTGCCCGGTTTCCTGAGGATAATGACGTGAGCTATCTTCCACATTTTAGGGAAATACGACAGTTGCAGACATTTGTTTGCAACTGCCATAAAAATCCCCTTCTCGCTTCGAATAGCCACTGTGCATATATCGGCTGTGAGTCCGTCCGGTCCCGGAGCTTTCCTCGGGTTAAGTGCTTTCAGCACCAGCTCCAGTTCGGCTTCCGTGAACGGTGGATCGTCTTCCGATAAATCTGCTATCTCCTCAGGTTCTTTGTCGGTCTGGTTTCTTAAATCGGTGTGGTAGGAGTTGTCTGTTGTAGCTGAGTCGTCAGGATAGAATGTACTGGCTAGTAGTTCGGCTGACTTTTCCGGGCTCAGGGTTTCCCCTTGCGTGTTCCGGAGAAGCATGTCTTCTTGCCTTCTTGCGGTTTTCCTTATAACCCTGTATATTCCATCCCACATGCTCTCTCTTTCCTGCGTCGAGCAAAACTCTTTCCAGCTCTCGGTTTGGGCTTCGTTTGCTTTCGTTGAATATTTTTCTTTTGCCGCAACGTAGTCGTCAATGACCGCCTGTCTTCGGTGGGGGGCAGCGTTCCTTATTCTCCGTTTTTTGCGAAGCACTTCTTTTTTCAGGTCGTTCAGCATTTGTGACCACCACGGGGGGTTAGCATCACCTCTGCGAGTGCTTATCTTCGGAATGGCTGCATCGCCCGCGTCCTGAATAGCACTCGTATATGCCTTCACCATGTTGTCCAGTTCTTCGGAGTTGTTTATCGCTTCGACGGTTTCCTCTGTGATCCTGTTCTCCACCAGAAGATTCCGCAGTTGAGTTGTGAATTTCACCCAGTTTGCTTTTTTGGTGTTGTACCTTCTGGTGGTGATGGGTTTCAGCGATTCCAGTTTACCGTCGAGTCGCAAGGCAAAAGTGATGGCGTTGTGGTCTGAGGTTATTAGGTTTCGATCAACCTTCCAATCTTCTATCCTCCCCAGCAGAGGCTGACTGCATGCGGTGACGTCAACGATGCTCGTACAAAGCCTGTCGCCTCTATGGATTTCGAATGTGGGGGTGTCCCCGACATTTAGAACGTGGAAATCCATTTGGTCAAGGAAGGCGTTGTATGCTGCACCTCTCTGGTCCTCCGAGCTGCTGCCCCACCAGTGACTCCACGCGTTTACGTCTCCGCCTATAAGGATGTTGTTGGTAGGCATTGTGTTGCACGCTGCTTGGGTTCTCCCGAGATTTAGCTCAATGTCTTGATCTCCCTCAAAGTATACCGAGAGCACTCCAATCTTTTGGTTACCCGCCACCAGAACTGCTGTTGCTTCGGTTTCGGTTACAAGCTGTGGGTCGTGAATTACCTGCAGCTTATCTCCGAGTACGATTATTGCAGCCTTTACTGGTTTTGTGCGGTTAAGGGTGCACTGGATGATGTGCGTGCCTGGGTAGTGACTCATACTGCCGCTGTTTCCCACATAGGGTTCCTGTACGAGTGCAATTGAGATTCCCTTTTCCTTTGCGACTTGGATCAGTTCTGCTGTCGCGAGTTTGGAGCGCTGCAGGTTTGCCTGGATGATTTGCAACCTGTTTCCGGGACTGGTACTCTGAGGGGATGTGCTTGGTGTGGTTGGTGTGGTTGGGTCGCCCTTAGCAGTAGCTTACGCGGGATCGCGCTATGGCGTCCCACTTCTGCCGCTCCGGGCAGTCTGTGCTGTAGGCGGCGTGTGCTTGGGATGTGGAGGTGTTTTGGGCTCTGATGCAATTCTTGCAGCTGGGTGGGTTACCCTCCTGTCTGCGGTGGCATTTCTGGTTAGGTTAGGTTAGGTTAGGTTAGGTTAGGTTAGGTTAGGTTAGGTTAGGTTAGGTTAGGTTAGGTTAGGTTAGGTTAGGTTAGGTTAGGTTAGGTTAGGTTAGGTTAGGTTAGGTTAGGTTAGGTTAGGTTAGGTTAGGTTAGGTTAGGTTAGGTTAGGTTAGGTTAGGTTAGGTTAGGTTAGGTTAGGTTAGGTTAGGTTAGGTTAGGTTAGGTTAGGTTAGGTTAGGTTAGGTTAGGTTAGGTTAGGTTAGGTTAGGTTAGGTTAGGTTAGGTTAGGTTAGGTTAGGTTAGGTTAGGTTAGGTTAGGTTAGGTTAGGTTAGGTTAGGTTAGGTTAGGTTAGGTTAGGTTAGGTTAGGTTAGGTTAGGTTAGGTTAGGTTAGGTTAGGTTAGGTTAGGTTAGGTTAGGTTAGGTTAGGTTAGGTTAGGTTAGGTTAGGTTAGGTTAGGTTAGGTTAGGTTAGGTTAGGTTAGGTTAGGTTAGGTTAGGTTAGGTTAGGTTAGGTTAGGTTAGGTTAGGTTAGGTTAGGTTAGGTTAGGTTTTTTTTTTTTTTTTTTTTTTTTTTTTTTTTTTCGCGTTCCCTATGAGCTTAAGGCCCATACCTTTTTTTATGGAGTGAAATTTATTTATTTAGTCTATCATTATTATTACGTCTATTGCTCCTTTTTTTGGAGTACTCATATTGATTAGATTTACGTTTAGATTAATGTTATTTGAAAAATTTTATAATTGTTAACACAGTTTCATCTTATAACTATACTTAATTACTATTATACTACTAACGTGCAACTTTTTTTTTTTTTTTTTTTTTTTTTTTTTTTTTGTTAATGTTCTGTTTCTATGGTTACATGTTTTTTTTTTTTTTTTTTTTTTTTTTTTTTTTTTTTTTTTTTTTGTTAGTCTTTTTATTTATTGTTACAATGTTATATTCCTATGGTTACATTTTTGTTAATCTAGTTAGTTGCAGTTTCTTATTTCTACAGGCTAAATGTTACAATGTTGAAATGAAGGAAATTTAAAAATATTTCTATTATACGTCAGCTAGGTGCGTTTAAAGGTCAGTTAATTTGATTTTATTTAGATTAGTGCGTTTAAAAGTCAGAAAAGTCAAGTCAAGTTAAAAGTCAGTCAGTAGAGTTTGCACCGCCCCTTGACCTAGTGCTCCGGGTCCTCCGCGTCTTCAACCTCCAGCAGCGCGTCCGCGACCTCAAGGTTCCTGCTTCTGATCGCCATGTTGATGTTATAGTCTTTGATTCTGCTTGCCGTGGCAGACAGGGCCCTTTGTATAAGCGCGGCCGTCGCGTCATCTTCGCGGCCGGCAGCGTAGTATACGCAGCTGCCCGTGTGTCTAGTGATCGCCACGACAGCGTGGGAGACACTGCTGTGTAGTTGTGTCTTCACCTTAGAACTCTTGACTATAACAACACTCTTGAAGGTCAGTCCTTGGGCCTCGTGGATGGTGTGGACCTGCGATCCTTCTGCTTTTCCGAACCCTTTGCCGATCAGGAGAGCCTTTTCAACCTGTGTGTGAACAAGATAGAGTGTGTTCGGTTGATTCGGCACTCCTGATTCGTCATAGGTCTCTAGCTTCAAGGATCGCACTCTAGTCACTGACGAGAAAATGCCGCTGTAAATTCCGTTGAGGGCATATGCAACGTCAAGGGGGTTTCTCCGTGTGCATAGCAGCTCCTGCGTGATTTTTGTTGCTAGGTTTGGCCGGATGTACTTCATGACAAAGAGGTTGTCACGGTCTATGTAGGGAAGCTGGTTGTAATCACCGAGCAGTAGGACTTCTTTGGCTCCTGTTAGTTTGGCTGCCATCACTACTGCCCCAAAATGACTCATAAGGGCCTCGTCGATGATTACACGGGTGCAGATTCCGTCTCCCGTCCGGCCGTTTACCAGTAGCGAAGCCATGGTTCGCACTCTGGTGTTCACGGCCGTGCCCATCTTTGGGACCAGCTTTTCCCTCATATCCCGTAGCGCCTCTGTGGTGGCTGTTGTCACGAAGTCGGTGTCCGGTTTTATGTTGTTGATCACCCATGTGGTTTTTCCGCAACCTGGAACTCCGTTTATCCAGGTTATCTGGAGTGTCGCTTGGTGTTCGGAGGTGCCGCTGGTGCCAATTCTCTCGGACAGACTGGCTGCCTTATCCAAGATCCTTTTTTCCAGCATCACCTTCGTGCACTTTGCAACTACCACGATGGGATCACTTTGGGGAGTGTCGAAGAAAGGCTTGCCGGTTTCTCTGCTCTTTTCCTCGTTTAGAGGAACGAATCCATTCACCCTGCTGTATGCCGCCATGTACTGTCCTGCCATGGTTCCTCGCAGAACCTGGGACTTGTTGTTGTCGTACACAGCAGCATCTGACTCCTCGAGTTCTGTCTCTAGTTGCCTCTCCTTGCCCTTGAGGTAGGTCTGCAGTATGTTCCTGCAGGTTTCCTCTTTGACAACGAGCGTGGCTCTTAGGACAGCTTTGTACTCGAGGAGTGCATTCGAGAGGTGGTCTTCGAGGGTGTTTGGTTCGATGAGCTCCGGTGCCACCACCAAGCCCTTCTCCGCCTCTGTCTTCGGCTTTTTTATGGGTCCCGCTTTTTTGTTTGATTTCTCAGGTCTGCTTGCCGGTCTTGCTACCTGGAGTAGGCTCGCTATTGTGTCGGACACAGCCTTTACCACGTCCCTCGGTTTTCTCTCACGCTTCTGCTCTTGGATTTCGGTTTTCTTCTCGGCGGTTTTTATTTGGAGGCGCGTTGATCCACTGAGGCCCTCCGGATTAACTATGGGGTGGCCCCAGCTGTCAATAGGGTGAGTTGCCGTTTCGAGGTCTGGCCGGTACGGTCTCAAGTGACTGAGATTTTGGCCTCTGTCCTCGTAGACAATCACCCTATGATTTTTTGAGGCTCTTATGACTCCCATGTAGTCCCGTGCCTCAGCTTTTTCATAGGCGACCACCATGGCGTCCACACTGATTTTCCTTGGCATCTCACTCCCCTCTTCCCCCGCCAACTTGGAGAGCAGCGAGCAGGCCTGGGCGAACTCCGTTGCATCGTCGCCCGTTACGAATAGTGCTATAACTTTGTTCCTTATTCGCACTATTCGGCATCGGTGGTCTGATGCGCTCACTTCAGTCAATGCCGCAAAAGCTTTCTGGCGCATTGTTGCTCTGAAGTTGCTTCCTTTCAGGAGGAGGGCTAGGCCAGGGGAGATGGTGACAGTGTTCCGTCTTCTTGCGTTGCAAAAGCAGATGCCAAGTTTCTCAGTGTCGTCGTCCATGAACGTTGCTACGCCTTTGATCGTTAATCCAGGTGTTCCCTTCTCCCCGTTCCCGAGCAGATGATATTGCATGGGGACAGGGCGGATTTGCGTGTTTGGTTGTGTCGAGGTACATGGTGTGGGCTGTGTTGAGGTGGATGGCGTGGGTTGATGTGGCGCCGCGGTTGTGGTAAGAGTGGAATTCCTCTTGGCTGCTGTGCAGATACACTTGTCAACGAATTTCAAGAAATGAGGTCTCTCGTCATCGTTGGCAAGGATCTGGCTGAGGATCGACTTCTCCAGCGTGATGTTGAGCTGGAATTCCAGTTCCATGCGGGCTATCGCAAAACGGGGGCATGCTAGGAGTATATGCCAGATTGACTCACTGGTGTCGGGATCGCACTCGCACGGTTAGGTTAGGTTAGGTTAGGTTAGGTTAGGTTAGGTTAGGTTAGGTTAGGTTAGGTTAGGTTAGGTTAGGTTAGGTTAGGTTAGGTTAGGTTAGGTTAGGTTAGGTTAGGTTAGGTTAGGTTAGGTTAGGTTAGGTTAGGTTAGGTTAGGTTAGGTTAGGTTAGGTTAGGTTAGGTTAGGTTAGGTTAGGTTAGGTTAGGTTAGGTTAGGTTAGGTTAGGTTAGGTTAGGTTAGGTTAGGTTAGGTTAGGTTAGGTTAGGTTAGGTTAGGTTAGGTTAGGTTAGGTTAGGTTAGGTTAGGTTAGGTTAGGTTAGGTTAGGTTAGGTTAGGTTAGGTTAGGTTAGGTTAGGTTAGGTTAGGTTAGGTTAGGTTAGGTTAGGTTAGGTTAGGTTAGGTTAGGTTAGGTTAGGTTAGGTTAGGTTAGGTTAGGTTAGGTTAGGTTAGGTTAGGTTAGGTTAGGTTAGGTTAGGTTAGGTTAGGTTAGGTTAGGTTAGGTTAGGTTAGGTTAGGTTAGGTTAGGTTAGGTTAGGTTAGGTTAGGTTAGGTTAGGTTAGGTTAGGTTAGGTTAGGTTAGGTTAGGTTAGGTTAGGTTAGGTTTTTTTTTTTTTTTTTTTTTTTTTTTTTTTTTTGCCCTACCCGTACCGCCATCTAGAAATGGCACTAAAGGTGGCGACTACCTATCCTCTGAAGAGATCAGAGCCTGTGTTTGCCTAAATGATGTTTTCAGTCCTAATTTTCTAATCTTGGGGTATAACCTAGCATCTACTCTAAATTTTTCTATTTCTAATACTTTACTTTCATTTCTTTCTATTTATCTACTTTTGGGGTTCGATGTTCAAAATTTCCTAATATTTTTTACAGTTTTCATTTCTTTTGCTATTTTTCCTCTTTCTGGGTGTGGGGGGGGGGGGGTTGATGGTACGGATTTTCTTTATTTATTACACACATAAGTTTCCTAAATACATGGTTTCATTTTACAACTAGTTATACATCTTATTATATCTTAAGTTACTTATATATATTATGTAATATATATTTAAACTTAACTTATCTATCTATTTCTATTTATTACTTTACTGGCTATCATCTTACAATATTCGAAAAACTTATCTCTAACATATTTATTTTCAACAATTTTACATATATTTCCTACTTCTATCTTATAATCTATAACAAATTCTGTATCGTACCTTTCTTTACCAAAAACAGGGCATTCAGTAATAATATGCTCGATAGTTTCGGGTATTCCTGGATCACAGATGCACGATGGGCTTTCCTTACACTTGAATCGATTCAAGTATGCGGAAAACCCACCGTGCCCTGTTAGTATTTGGGTTAATACTCCGCTCGGTTTCAAGTGGCGGACTATGCTGTAGGCCTTAGTTACGTCCGGAAAAAACAGTTTTGTTGTCGCTGCGGTTTCACCAGTCTTGTACCTCTTATTCCATTCGGCTATCGACACCTTACGTATATCCCTTTTGACGTATGAAATTGGGCACCGGTCATAATCTGGCTTGGTTTTGAGCGATAAAGCGGCCTCTTTTGCGAGCTGATCAGCTCTCTCATTTCCCTCTAGTCCGGCGTGGGCCCTAATCCAGAAGAGTTCAACTCGTTTGTTCCTACGTTTGCACTCTTCTAGATTACGGCGAATCTCAACGACTATGGGATGGAGAGAGCGATTATTAGTGACCGCTTCAAGTGACGACCTCGAGTCACTATAGATTCCAAAACTGGTACCTGGGAGCTTTATGATTTCCCTAGTGGACCTGCATATAGCCAGCAGTTCCGCTTGGAAAACCGTGCAGTACGACGACAGTTTTAATTTCTTGCAATTAGTTTCGGCATCATTGCTCCAGAGAGACAATGATGCTCCAACTTTGCCGTCAATTTTGCTGCCGTCGGTGAAAATGCGTACTGCCTGCGTGTTGTGGATTTCCACCTGCTGGCGGTCTTCCAAGCATATGAACTGGAGGCCTATATGTTCGGCCGGGTGGGGAATTTCAGCGAAATTGGTCATTCGTTCTACCTCTCCATCTCCTGTTGTTGGCCGGTCCACTCCCCTCTTAACCTCATACAGGGCTGCTGCCTCCTGTATTCTGAGGTCGAGAGGTAGTAGCCCGGCCAACACCAGTGCCGAGTTGAGTGAGGTAGTTCGATATGACTTGCACAACTTTTGTGCGAATCCTCTCTGGACCGCATTCAGCAGTTTTTGTGCTCCCAGTTTCCTAGCAGACGGCGCCCACACACTAGCACCGTACATCACAACGGGCTCAACTACAGCAGCGTAGATGGTTCGGATAACGTCGGGATGCAGTCCCCAGCTTATCTTAGCGGCTCTAGACAGCTGCTTGTATAGATTCAAAGCCTTTTTGCAAGTTTTTGCTATGTGGCTGTTGAATGTTAGCTTGCTGTCTATTGTAAGGCCCAAGATTTTAATTTCATTCGACATGCTTATGCCGACCCCGCCCATGCTCAAGATTGGGGTATCGTATTTGAGTTTGCGCGTCAACACCATCGCATTGGTCTTATGCGGTGCGAATCTCAGTTTGTTCCTGATTCCCCAATCTCGGACATAGGCGAGGGCGGCATTTGCTTGTCTTTGAATGCCTAACGCTGTGTCTGCATCAAAAACCAGGACTATATCGTCTGCGAACGCTTGGCAATAATCGCCTCGTTTCTCCAATTCTTGGAGAAGCGGGTCAAGTAGCAGGTTCCAAAGGATTGGCCCTCCTATTGAGCCCTGGACGCATCCTTTTGTCGTGGTCTTTGTTACCTCTTCTCCAGCGTATCGCACTCGTACCATTCTGTCGTTGAGGTAACTATCCACTATCCTCCTAATATTCACGGGACACTTTTCCTCAGCCAGTCTAATTCTAATTGCGGGCCACCAGGCGCTATCAAAGGCTCCCTCTATGTCTAGCGATATCAATGTGACAAGTTTCTTAAGTTTCAGCTTTCCGCGTATATATTGTGTTAGATCATAGAGGGAGTCTTCGGTGCTCTTCTGGGGCATAAAACCGTACTGGCGAGTACTCATCCGCGGAAGAACGTGCCACTTGATCCGGTTCACCACCATCTTCTCCAGAACCTTTCCCATCACCGGTAGCAAACCTATTGGTCGGTAGGATTTGGCTTCCGTGTAGCTCTCCTTCGCAGGTTTCCTGAGCACCACTACGGTCGCCTCCTTCCATATTTTGGGAAAATATCCTAACTCCAGGCATCTGTTCGCCAGTGACAGGAAGATCTCGGGGTTCTGGTTGATTGCATGCTCGCATATATCCGACGTTAGTCCATCTGACCCTGGAGCTTTTTTGGAGTTAAAAGTGCTAAGTGCGAATTTTAGCTCTTCTAATGTAAAGAGTGGGTCATGATTACCATGACCCGGGCCGTTTACAGTTTCAGCTGTTTCCCTAATTCGCACATGTTCCTCAGTATCATCCTCCTCTTTGTCCTCTGGGTAGAAAGTGTTCGCAAGTAATTTTGCGGACTCCTTTGGCCCCAACAATACTCCATCCCTAGCGAGTGGCAGATCTTCGTGCCTTTTTAATGTCCTACCTATTACCCTGTAAATAGACTCCCACATTCCTTCTCTATCCTGTCTCCCACAAAACTCCTTCCAACTTGTTGTTTGAGCGTTCCTAACTTCTAACTCATACTTTTCTTTTGCTTCCAGGTACTGTTTCACCACCATCGGTCTTCGGATTGGAGCTGCGCATCGGATCCTGCGTCTCTTGGTGTTGACATCCTTCTTCAGCATGGCGAGTTCATCCGACATCCACGGCAGGGTAAGTTTGCTTTCTTTCTTTTTCTTAGGTATAGTAATGTTACATGTTTTTGTAATAATTTTTATATATGCTTCTACTGTTTTTTCTAAATTCGCTTTGGTCTCTATGGTTTCTATATTTACTAAATTAATGTGTTCGTCCAATAGAAACTGAGCCAGTTTCTCATGAAACTGGCCCCAGTTTGCTTTGCGGCTATTATAAACTCTTGTGGTCCTGCTTATGTCTATTCCTTTTGATTTTGTTAACCTAATGTTGAAAACTACCGTGTTGTGGTCTGAACTCGTCATGCTGTCGTCTACCCTCCAATCTTCCACGAGAGGCAGCATTTCCGCTGAGCAGGCTGTGACATCGACAAAGCTGGAGTATGTCTTGTCCCCCCTTATTGTATAAAAGGTCGGGGTGTCTCCTACATTCAGCACTTGCATGTCCATCTCTTCTATTGCTCCCGCCATCTCCTCTCCTCTGTGGTCGATTTTCAGGCTGCCCCACCAAGTACTCTTCGCGTTTGAGTCCCCTCCCATAATGACTTTGTTGGTCCCCGCTTTGCGCTTTATTTCTTTGAGCTGCTCCAAGTATGGCTCAATTGGTTGGTCGGGTTCGAAGTAGAACGAGGCCACTACAATTTCCCAGGCACTGGTTCTCAATTTGACCACCACAATATTTGTGGTAGTCAAATCTGGGCGTTGGATGACGTCAATGTCATCGTCGAATACGGCGATGGCCGATTTGACGGTTGCGTCTCCGGGGTTTGTGCACTGGAAAATCCTTACTCCCTTGTAGTCCCTCATTCTTCCTATTCCCCCCACGTAAGGCTCCTGGAGCAGCGCAAATGCCATCTTCTTTTCTGTAGCCTCAAGCATTATTTCATTTGTTGCCAGTGCCTTTCGCTGCAAGTTAGCTTGGGCTACTATGTATGGCCTTGCACTGGTTGGCGTGGATTTGTCAGCTGGGGAAGTTTTTGTGCCCGGGACCACCTTAGCAATAGGCCACCGTGGCCCGAGCTAAAGTGTCCCACCTCTTACGGACTGGGCATTCCTGGCTGAAGGCACTGTGGTCTGCTTTGTCCATTTTTGCTTGCGTACAATTACAGCAGGAGGGGGCCCCGCCCGCAAGCCAATCCGCGCACTCCGCTCGCATATGAGGTCCCCCGCAGTGGCTGCATTTCTCGACCTGTTCGGTGCAGAAACGTTTGCCATGGCCATACCCAAGACAGAGAGAGCACTGGACCAATGGTGATTGGTCCTCTGCTCTCACTCTCTGGAGGTCTATCTGGACCGTGTCCGCATCGACCAGTCGCTGCCAAATCTTGGGGGAGACTCTCATCACGATGTGGTGCGTGTGGGGATTTCGGGTCCGCTTTTTGTAGAGAATCTGCATTCGGTGGTCTCTTTCGCTAATGTCCCTTGAGATGTTTTTATTCTGGTTTCTCAATGCGTTGAGAACGTCCTCGTCCGAGTTGAACTTGAAGACGTTCTTGAGAATGACCAGCGGGTCTTTGTTCTTCACCTCCTGCACATTCAAGTGATCCTCTGCCCTTCTTAGCTTCTCCTTTATTATTTCCCTTTCTTTTTCTGTTTTACATCCAACTATGATCTTTCTGTCTTTCGCTTTCCTTATCTTCTCAATTTCAATTCCTCCTTCCTTGGCATTGATGACGTTTCTTATTCTATTGAGCACTTCTTCGCTTGTTTCGGTCTCGTTCTTCGCGGTGACCACTACCGAGTGCAACGTCGTCTGCTCCATAGATTGTCTCTTGGTGGCTGTCGCCGCTACACTGGCGTAGGTAAGCCGCTCTTGCATCTCCTGGTGCTTTTCAATGTGCTCTCTCAGCTTTTCCATCTTCTCCATATTTTCCTCTATGAGTTTGGCGTGTTTCGCCATGCTCTCCAGTAATATGGAGTCATCTCTTCCTCTTATTTCCTTATCTTTGTCCTGTTCCAATGCCACTTCCTTCTGTCCACTTCCACTGTTTGTCACTTCCTTCTTTCCTTTTCCTTTAACGCTCTCCGTCTCTTTAACAAGCTGGTAGAGTTTGTCAATAGCTATCGTTACCTCGGTTTTTATTTCGGTCTTGATGTTTCTAGCGTTGCCTAGGTTATACTTGGCCTTGATGACGCACGCCTTAGCCTCAGCAAGCCTATCGGCATACTTGTTTTTCCCCGCCGGTGAGATCTCGACCGGTTCCAGTGACCCTTTTGGGCTTCCAGCTTTTGTTTCTTGGGTAAGCGTTGCCTTCTGCCTTAGCTTACTACTTGCTGGTGCAGAAACCTTTTTGGGCGAAATTTTTCGCTTTTCCTCGGGGGGGTGGGATACCGAAACAGCAGCAGCTTTTCCGGTCTCCCACTCTCCTATGCTACGTCTAACGTTCGAGGTGTTTGCCACTTCGGATGTTCCTGCCTGCGATGGACCTGCCATCTGCGTTTGAGCCGGGGATTTACGATCGATGTCGATAGTGACATTGAGTGTCTTGACTGGTGTGCGTATTCCGAACATTTTTGTAGGTAGTTACCGGTAGGGTCAACGAGTCAATAAAATGTTGTTAAAATAAAGGTTTGTAAAAGTTTTAAAATTTTGTGATTATATCTTAACTCTAAAATAACTAGTGTGTCTCTTTTTCAGGTGGTGTCTTGGCGGCCAGCACAGCGTTAGAAGAAAAATATTTGTTAAATACCACAAATACTAATTTTTTCCTTTCTGTTTCAGATGTTTTCGCGGAAGCCGACGGCGTGAGTGAAGAACCTTCACCGTTTGCACGGGTAAGTAAAGTGTAAAAGAGATTTTACTAGTTAAGGTCTTAAGTACTAGAGTCCGTCTCTATGTATTGGCAAAAGCTGCCAAGTACTAGACGATAGTCAACTGAGCTTTGGTAAAGAAAGCTACGAAAATACCACACAATAAAATAACATAAAAAATAAAATGCTAGTCTACACAGAGTCGATATAATAATATCGCCCTCAAGTCTTAAAACTAATTCTTAAGCGTAAAGTCGCATAGAAATTAAACCCCTAATTCTGGAGAGGAATCTGACAAATTAACTTTTTGGGGGGGGGGGGGGGGGGGTAAAAATTTTTGAACTATGGCAAAGAAAATGAGCTTCAATATATTTAATATTATTAAATATATTGGCTGTTGTCAAAATTGGGCTATCTTGCTTAGTTTCGGAGATATTTGAATTTAAAGATTTTAAAAACTTTTGAAAAATATTTTAGAGAATGGGGGGGAGATGTAACAATTCTAAAAATGAGGATATATTAAGAAAATTATTCACTATAGACTACAAAAAGAATTTTAAAATTATGACGAAAACTAAAAATTTTTGATTTTGTACACAAGGGGGGGTGGGGGGGATTTTAATTTTATTAATTGAATTATTAAGAGAAATTATACTTTATTACATTTACAAGTTTAAATATAACAATATTTTAATAAAACTCCAAAAAACAAGCGGACAAAAATTTTTCAAAAAAGGGGGGTGGGTGAGTTTAGGGGGGGGGTCAAAAGAACTTCAAATTTTAACGACCCCGTATATATTAATATATATTAATATATAAGATTCCTACCCAAAAATGGCCTATCTCCAGCCGTTTCCGAGATATGAGCAATTTTGTGAATTTGGGGTAGGTAACTTAACGTTAAATTCTCGCGCTCGGAAGTCGCTCGTTCTAAAAATCTAATTTTTTCACAATTAATTAAAGCAACATAGGGACAACAAATACACAAAAATTTAACCTATGTTGTCGCTGAAAAATTAAAATAAAAACACTTACAGTTTATAGTAGAATGTCACAAAACTTTATGAGTCAATATCTCCGTCAAATGACGTCCGTCTTCAAATCTGAAAGTGCCTCCCGGCTGCTCTCTACTGTGTCCTTGGGATTCCGTCCTCAGAGATGGTCCAGCTGCACGGGGTCACTGACCTCGTGGCCACGTGGTTTTTGTTTTTTTTGTTGATTACTCCGCGCAGGTGCGCGGTAGAAGTCAGCAAGAGGTGTCGAATTGTTGGTCTCCAAAAGGCCTTCCAGTAGGCACCAAGAAAAGTTGGGGTCGTCGCTGTCAATCTCGAGATATTCCAGTTTTAGTGTGTCAACTTTTTGGGTTTTTGGTTGTTTTGGTGATCTTCACTCACAACTCGAAGATGCGTAGTCGGAAATTGCTACAAACAGTAATCCTGGCGATTTGGAGGATACTGAACCACTGTACAACACTTTTAGCACTGGAAACAAATTCTAAATAATTTTAAAATAATTTTAGAACAGAGCAACGAGGTTATTCTAGCGACTGCGGGGGTTAGAATGGTTAGGTTAGGTTAGGTTAGGTTAGGTTAGGTTAGGTTAGGTTATCGGCGTAGTGTGTTACGCTGACGACACCCTTGTGACAGCCCGCGGCAGCACCTATAGGGAGGCGGCCATCTTGGCCACTGCTGGAGTTGCCCAAGTAGTCCGAAGGATAAGGATGCTTGGGCTGGAGGTAGCTCTGGAGAAGTCGGAGGCCCTCGTCTTCCACGGGCCCCGTAAAGCTCCTCCGATGGGGCAAACTGTTGTGGTAGGTGGAACCTCCATCGCCGTCGAGTCGACGATGCGGTACCTAGGCCTTGTCCTCGACGGCCGATGGAGGTTCGAAGAGCACTTCCAGCGACTGGCTCCAAAGCTGATCGCCTTCGCCGGAGTGCTCGGAAGTCTGCTCCCTAATGTAGGGGGGCCAAGTGTCTTGTGCCGACGCCTCTTTGTCGGGGTAGTCCGCTCCAAGGCACTTTACGGAGCACCCATATGGGCGAATGCCCTCAACGCCCGAAATCAGACCCTACTGCGACGTCCGCAGCGGGTCATTGCGATCCGGGCGGCCCGGGCGTACCACACCGTCTCATTCGAGGCGGCGTGCTTGCTGGCTAGTGCGCCGCCGTGGGACCTCGAAGCCGGGGTTCTAGCGGCGGTGTACTGGCGCAGCGCCGACGTTAAAAAGAATGGTGGGTGGCCAATGCCTGAAGAGATCAAGCACTGGAGAGAGCAGGGCCGCGAGGATCTCTTCAGGCATTGGTCGGAAAGAATGGAGTCACCGGCTGCTAGCCGGGATGTGGTGGCTGCCTTCCGGCCCGTTCTACAAGAATGGGTCGATCGTCGGCACGGTGCTCCGACGTTCCGCTTGGCGCAGATTCTCTCGGGGCATGGTTGCTTCGGGAGGTATCTGTGCCGAGTTGCACGTCGTGAACCGACGATGGTATGCCACCACTGCGGGGCGTTGGAGGACACGGCGCAGCACACTCGCGCCGAGTGTCCTGCCTGGGCGGTGCCGCGCGCCGAATTAGTTTCAGTGATTGGAGGAGATCTCTCACTCTCTTCCATTATAAGGGCAATGACAGAGAGTGACACAAAATGGAGGGCAGTTGCCTGCTTCGCTGAGCAGGTACTGCGAGAAAAGGAGACGGCAGAGAGGGACCGAGAGGACGATATTCTCTCGGATCCCATACGCCGCAGGAGAATAGGCCGCAGGCGGTTGGCATTTGCCAGCCGCATGCAACCGTAAATGGGGACCTTCGGGTAATAGATCGGGGGATCTGTTGCCTGACCTGAGAGGTCCCGAGCTGTAAGGCATCTCGTCCTGTGTTCTGAGGTGCCTTAAGCGGAGTTAAGGGGGCGTGTCAACACCCCCCCACAGAGAAGTGTCCAAACGGACGACCGCTGTGGAAGCTATGGAGGCGCGAAGCGATCCCACGGCTTCCCCACTCTCGCGGAGAAGAGGAACACCCCAGGTTTTTAGTGGGTACACTGCCGTAGTCATGGCAGGACTCCCACATAACCAGTGGTCCCCCCGGGCCGACTGGTACCTATAAAAGGTTTTCCTGGGCAACAAAAAAAAAAAAAAAAAAAAAAAAAAGGTTAGGTTAGGTTTTTTTTTTTTTTTTTTTTTTTTTTTTTTTTTTTTTTTTTTTTTTTTATTCTGGTTCCTTTGACATGATCAAAGACCTTGGTCACTTTATTATTATCAACGGGTGGCTTTTCAACTTATCGTACCCTCTTGGGGTCTAAGGGTTCTTAATACTATTTGACAAAATTATATTTTAAACTTATTTCACAAACATTTTGACATTTTGTTATTTAAATCAACAAATTTCTAAAATTAACATTCTAATTATACTAAAAATTTCCAAACAAACTAAAATCATCTTATTCTAATTATACTAAATTCACTAATATTAACTTATTCTAAAACACTCATCATATCATTTTTATACATCCTTGTTTCTGTTATTAACTATTTCTGCTATTCGAATACAGTATTCTATAAATATATCTCTTAAGGTCTGGTCTGATATCAATATGTTTGCATTATCTTCTACTAGTTTACAGTTGAGCTTTTGTTCTGTTTCAAATCTAATTTTTCCATTTGTTGGGCATTCAAAGAGAATATGCGGCACTGTTTCATCTACACCTGGCTCACAGATGCACGATGGGTTGTCTTTACATTTGAAGCGGGTCAAATATTCAGAGAACCCACCGTGCCCCGTTAAGACCTGAGTGAGTTCATGTGAAAGCTCCATCTTTCTTACGGTTTTATATGCCTCAACTGCGTCGGGGAAGAATATCTTGGTTATAACACCTTGTTTTTCGGATTTGTATCTCCGGTTCCATACGTCAAGCGAGTCCTGACGGATTTGTCGCTTGACGTATGAGACCGGACACGCATCATAGTCTGGCTTCTTTTTTGTATTCAGAGCGGCATCCTTCGCCAACTCATCGGCTCTTTCGTTCCCGTTCATCCCTGCGTGTGCTTTTATCCAAAACAAGGAAAGCTCCTTGTTTTGGAGTGAGATATTGGCCAAGTTGGTTCGGATTTCCATTGCGAGGGGATGAACAGAGCCGTTGTTGGTCACGGTTTCGAGAGCCGATCGCGAATCGCTATAGATGCCGAAGGTGGTTTCTTGGCGCTTTAGAACTTCCCAAGTGGCTCTACATATAGCGTAAAGTTCGGCCTGGTAGACTGTGGCGTATGATGGCAGCTTAAGTTTGAGGTTCTTGGTCTCCGCTTCGCCATTCCAAAAGGATAGCGCTGCGCCGACCTTCCCCTCAATCTTGCTGCCATCTGTGAAAATACGCACTTCTTGGCTATTATGTTGGTCCACATCGTCTTTGTCTATCAGGCAAGTGAACTTCACGCTAACATGTTTTGCTGGATGCGGGTTTAAGTTATATGGAACTATCTGCTCCACCTCTCTATCTGCCAGAAAAGCCAGGGGCAGGCCATGTTTTGCCTTGTACAGGGCCGCCGCCTCTTGGATTCTCAGGTCCAGAGGGAGCAGCCCGGCCAGCACCAGAGCCGAATTTAATGAAACGGTGCGGTAGCCTTTTGTTATCTTTTGGGCGAAGACTCTTTGAACCGCGTTGAGTTGTCTACGCACGTTTAACTTTTCCGTGGCTGGTGCCCAAACGCTAGCTGCGTACGTCATAACCGGCTCGACCGTGGCCGTGTAGATGATGCGGATAATTTCGGGGTTTAGACCCCAGGTGGTCCTGGCGGCTCTCGACAGCTGTTTATAAATATTCAGGGCTTTCCTGCACGTATTTGCTGTGTGTTTGTTAAAAGTCAGCTTGTTGTCGATTGTGAGCCCCAGGATTTTTATCTCGTCTGAAATGTCAATGTCGATCCCACCCATCCTCAGGAGTGGTGTATCGTACTTTAGTTTACGTGTGATGATCATCGCGCTGGTTTTGTGCGGAGCGAATTTTAATTTGTTTCCGATACCCCACTCCCGGACATGGGCGAGAGCAGCATTAGCCTGTCTTTGTACGTCTAGAGCCGTATCACCGTCAAACACTAGGACCACATCGTCCGCAAACGCCTGGCTGTAATCTCCCCGTAGTTCAAGGCTTTTGAGAAGGGGATCCAGGAGGAGGTTCCATAGTATCGGTCCCCCAATGGAACCCTGGACACAGCCCTTGTTTGTGGGTTTTTGGTGCTCGTGTCCTGCGTAGCGTACTCTTACCCTTCTATCTTGTAGATAGCTGTCAAAGACCCTTCTTATATTTACTGGGCAACCTGCTTCAGCTAGCCTTACCCTAATAGCTGGCCACCACGCGCTATCGAAGGCTCCCTCTATGTCCAATGATATCACTACTATGAGTTTTTTGTCTTCCAGTTTTCTTTGAACGTGTTGCATTAGGTCATAGAGGGAGTCTTCGGTGCTCTTCTGTGGCATGAATCCGTATTGACGGGTGCTTATTTTTGGTAGCAGATGCCATTTCAGCCGTCCAACTAACATCTTTTCTAAGATCTTTCCCATGACTGGTAACAGTCCTATGGGCCTATATGACTTCGGATTTGTGTAGTCGTCCTTCCCCGGCTTCCTGAGGACTACCACCGTGGCTTCTTTCCACATGGTGGGAAAGTGGTTGAGGGCGAGGCATTTGTTGCAGAGGGCGAGAAACAGCTCTGAGTCGTGGTTTATTGCGTGTTCACAGATGTCAGCTGTTAGACCATCTGCGCCGGGAGCCTTCTTCGGGTTGAAGCTTTTCACAACGAATTTAAGTTCTTCACTAGTAAGCGGTGGGTCATGGTTCTCATCATGCGTCCACGCGTTTATTTGTTCAGCTGTTCTTCTCATTAGACTGTGGTCTGTGCTGTCACTACTCTCTAGGTCTTCCGGGTAGAAGGTTTCTGCTAACAGTTTTGCAGATTCCTTATTGTCTAGCACTTTTCCCTCTTTCACTAAGGGCAGATCTTCTTGCCGTTTTGCTGTCCTTCCTATCACCCTGTAGATCCCCTCCCATACTCCCTCCTTGTCCTGTTTCCCGCAGAACCTCTTCCAACTTTCAGTTTGTGCCTTTTTTGCTTCGTACTCATAATTTTCTTTTTCTTTCAGATATTCATCGACCACCTTCGGCCTGCGGACCGGCGCTGCGCAGCGGATTCGTCGCTTCATCGTGGCTACCTTCTTCTTCAGTTCAGCGAGATGCTCCGACCACCATGGTAAGGTAAGTGTACTATTTGTTTTCTTTTTTGGGATACTATTGTTGCATGATTCTACTAATATTTGGGTGTAATGTTCGATTGTTTCTTCTAATTTTGTTTTGTCTGTGATGTTTTCTACGTTAGTTTTATTAATTTGGTTTTCGTCAAGCAATTGGGACAGCTTCGCATGAAATTGTGTCCAATTAGCTTTTTTGCTATTATATATTCTAGTTGTTCTATTGATATTAATTCCTTTTGCTTTCGTTAGTCTAATTTTGAATGTTAGTACGTTGTGGTCGGAGCTGGTTAAACCTGTTTCCACCTTCCAGTTTTCGATCAGATTTAGCAACTCAGTCGAGCAGGCCGTTACATCAATGAAGCTGGTGTATGATTTCTCACCCCTTATTGTGTCAAAAGTTGGCGTGCTGCCTTCGTTTAACACATGGAGCTCCATTTCCTCGAGGGTTCCTGCCATGTCTTCGCCTCTGTCATCAATTTTCAGGCTTCCCCACCAGGAGTTCTTTGCGTTACCGTCGCCGCCAACTAGAATGTTTCCCTTTCCAACGTGCTGTTTTATCCGTTTCAGTTGTTCTAGGTACGGTTCTATCGGTTCCGTTGGCTCAAAGTAATACGAGATCACCACGATCTCCCAGGCACTTGTTCGAAGTTTCACCACCGCGATGTTGTTGGTAGTGAATTCCGGAAAAAGGATGGCATCTATTTCGCTGTCGAATACGGCGACCGCCGCTTTAACTACGCCGTCTCCTTGACTTATGCTCTGGAAGATCCTGGCACTCCCGTAGTTCTTCATCTTTCGTTGGTTTCCGACGTACGGCTCCTGTAGGAGTGCAAGAGCGATCTTCTTTTTGTTTGCCTCGATCATAATTTCATCAGTTGCTAATGCCTTCCTCTGGAGATTTGCCTGGGCTACCAAGTAGGGTTTCCTGGGATTGTCTGCTGAGTTTGCCGTATCGACGCCCTTAACACTGGTAAGCTACGCTGGCTCGCGCCAGCGCATCCCACTTCCTTCTAACTGGGCATTCTTGGCTGAATGCGTTGGTTAGGTTAGGTTAGGTTAGGTTAGGTTAGGTTAGGTTAGGTTAGGTTAGGTTAGGTTAGGTTAGGTTAGGTTAGGTTAGGTTAGGTTAGGTTAGGTTAGGTTAGGTTAGGTTAGGTTAGGTTAGGTTAGGTTAGGTTAGGTTAGGTTAGGTTAGGTTAGGTTAGGTTAGGTTAGGTTAGGTTAGGTTAGGTTAGGTTAGGTTAGGTTAGGTTAGGTTAGGTTAGGTTAGGTTAGGTTAGGTTAGGTTAGGTTAGGTTAGGTTAGGTTAGGTTAGGTTAGGTTAGGTTAGGTTAGGTTAGGTTAGGTTAGGTTAGGTTAGGTTAGGTTAGGTTAGGTTAGGTTAGGTTAGGTTAGGTTAGGTTAGGTTAGGTTAGGTTAGGTTAGGTTAGGTTAGGTTAGGTTAGGTTAGGTTAGGTTAGGTTAGGTTAGGTTAGGTTAGGTTAGGTTAGGTTTTTTTTTTTTTTTTTTTTTTTTTTTTTTTTTTTTTTTTTTTTTTTTTTTTTTTTCTTCATCGTTCCTTTGACATGTAATGAATCAAAGGCTGTTTGCTTTTATTACTATATATACGGGTGGGGTTACAATCTTATCGTACCCTCTTGGGGTCTAAGGGAGCTTATACTATATTTTACTTAGGATTAAAATTAAACATAATAAAAGGTTTTAACAAAAATTTAACAAAAATTAGGGCTAACTTAAAACTATACATTTTTATGTTGATATCTCATATTATTCAAACTATGTATAAACATAAATTTCCTCACTTATTTCTATGAGCTACTTTACTAATGATTTCTATACAATACTCTATAAATTTTTCCCTTAATTTATCATTTGACATTATGACGCTTAAGTTTTCTATAACTAACTTGAAGTCAAGGACTTGTTCCGCTTCGTGTCTTTTTAGGGAGAATACTGGGCATTCTAAGAGGATATGCACTACCGTTTCATCCACGTTGGGTTCACAGGTGCACGAGGGGCTCTCCTTACACTTGAATCTGCTCAAGTATTCGGAGAACCCGCCGTGCCCCGTCAGAACCTGTGTCATGATGCTAGTAGGTGTCATTTTGCGCACTGTTTTGAAGGCTTGTACAGCGTCTGGGAAGAAGATTTTTGTTGTACCGGCGGTCTTGCCTTCCTTGTACCGACGGTTCCATTCGTCAAGCGTATGCAGACGTATCTGTCGCTTGACGAATGAGACCGGACAGTATTCGTAGTCAGGCCTCCTTTTCTTGTTCATTGCGGCCTCCTTTGCCAACTGGTCCGCTCTCTCGTTTCCCTCCAATCCCGCGTGGGCTTTGATCCAGAATAAGGATATTTCTTTATTCTGGAGTCTACTCTTGGTTAGGTTTTCCCGAGCCTCCACGGCTAAGGGATGGAGGGAGCCATGATTGGTAACGGACTGTAGCGCTGATTGGGAATCGCTATAGATGCCAAACGTTTCCTCCGGTCGCTTTAGGATTTCCTCAGTAGCCCGACATATCGCCAGAAGCTCAGCCTGATATACAGTGCAATATGATGGCAGTTTGAGTTTGAGGGCTTTGATCTCGGCTCCGTCATTCCACAGTGACAGTGCCGCTCCGACCTCGCCCTCTATCTTACTGCCATCTGTATATATTTTTACTGCCTGAGTATTGTGGGCATCCACTTGTTCCCTGTCCATCAGGCTGACCAAGCTAAGGTGTTTATGCGTCGCTGGATGCTTGGTTAGGGCGTATGGTGTTAACCGTTCCACCTCCCTGTCCTTCAACTCCGGTCGGAATACCCCCCTCTTGGCCTCATACAGGGCTGCTGCTTCCTGTACTCGGAGATCGAGGGGGAGTATTCCAGCCAGTACCAGTCCTGAGTTCAGGGAGACGGTACGGTACGCTCTGGTGAGTTTCTGAGCAAATCCCCTCTGAACCGCGTTGAGTTGCTTTTGGACACCTATTTTCTCTGTCGCCGGTGCCCAGACGCTGGCCGCGTACATGATAACGGGTTCTACTGTTGCAGTGTATATTGTTCTGATGACTTCTGGGTTGAGGCCCCAGCTAACTCTGGCGGCTCTAGACAACTGCTTGTAAATATTTAATGCTTTTTTGCAAACATTTGCAGCATGAGCATTAAACGTTAGCTTGTTGTCTAGAGTGAGCCCCAAGATCTTAAACTCCTGCGACATGCCAATGCCGATCCCGCCCATGCTCAAGAGCGGTGTATCATATACGAGCTTCCGGGTTATGACCATTGCGTTGGTCTTACTAGGCGCAAATCTTAGCTTGTTTTTGATACCCCACTCTCTAACATAGGCTAGAGCGGCATTCGCCCGTCGCTGGACTTCCAGGGCTGTGTCGGTTAGGTTAGGTTAGGTTAGGTTAGGTTAGGTTAGGTTAGGTTAGGTTAGGTTAGGTTAGGTTAGGTTAGGTTAGGTTAGGTTAGGTTAGGTTAGGTTAGGTTAGGTTAGGTTAGGTTAGGTTAGGTTAGGTTAGGTTAGGTTAGGTTAGGTTAGGTTAGGTTAGGTTAGGTTAGGTTAGGTTAGGTTAGGTTAGGTTAGGTTAGGTTAGGTTAGGTTAGGTTAGGTTAGGTTAGGTTAGGTTAGGTTAGGTTAGGTTAGGTTAGGTTAGGTTAGGTTAGGTTAGGTTAGGTTAGGTTAGGTTAGGTTAGGTTAGGTTAGGTTAGGTTAGGTTAGGTTAGGTTAGGTTAGGTTAGGTTAGGTTAGGTTAGGTTAGGTTAGGTTAGGTTAGGTTAGGTTAGGTTAGGTTAGGTTAGGTTAGGTTAGGTTAGGTTAGGTTAGGTTAGGTTAGGTTAGGTTAGGTTAGGTTAGGTTAGGTTAGGTTAGGTTAGGTTAGGTTAGGTTAGGTTAGGTTAGGTTAGGTTAGGTTAGGTTAGGTTAGGTTAGGTTAGGTTAGGTTAGGTTAGGTTAGGTTAGGTTAGGTTAGGTTAGGTTAGGTTAGGTTAGGTTAGGTTAGGTTAGGTTAGGTTAGGTTAGGTTAGGTTAGGTTAGGTTAGGTTAGGTTAGGTTAGGTTAGGTTAGGTTAGGTTAGGTTAGGTTAGGTTAGGTTAGGTTAGGTTAGGTTAGGTTAGGTTAGGTTAGGTTAGGTTAGGTTAGGTTAGGTTAGGTTAGGTTAGGTTAGGTTAGGTTAGGTTAGGTTAGGTTAGGTTAGGTTAGGTTAGGTTAGGTTAGGTTAGGTTAGGTTAGGTTAGGTTAGGTTAGGTTAGGTTAGGTTAGGTTAGGTTAGGTTAGGTTAGGTTAGGTTAGGTTAGGTTAGGTTAGGTTAGGTTAGGTTAGGTTAGGTTAGGTTAGGTTAGGTTAGGTTAGGTTAGGTTAGGTTAGGTTAGGTTAGGTTAGGTTAGGTTAGGTTAGGTTAGGTTAGGTTAGGTTAGGTTAGGTTAGGTTAGGTTAGGTTAGGTTAGGTTAGGTTAGGTTAGGTTAGGTTAGGTTAGGTTAGGTTAGGTTAGGTTAGGTTAGGTTAGGTTAGGTTAGGTTAGGTTAGGTTAGGTTAGGTTAGGTTAGGTTAGGTTAGGTTAGGTTAGGTTAGGTTAGGTTAGGTTAGGTTAGGTTAGGTTAGGTTAGGTTAGGTTAGGTTAGGTTAGGTTAGGTTAGGTTAGGTTAGGTTAGGTTAGGTTAGGTTAGGTTAGGTTAGGTTAGGTTAGGTTAGGTTAGGTTAGGTTAGGTTAGGTTAGGTTAGGTTAGGTTAGGTTAGGTTAGGTTAGGTTAGGTTAGGTTAGGTTAGGTTAGGTTAGGTTAGGTTAGGTTAGGTTAGGTTAGGTTAGGTTAGGTTAGGTTAGGTTAGGTTAGGTTAGGTTAGGTTAGGTTAGGTTAGGTTAGGTTAGGTTAGGTTAGGTTAGGTTAGGTTAGGTTAGGTTAGGTTAGGTTAGGTTAGGTTAGGTTAGGTTAGGTTAGGTTAGGTTAGGTTAGGTTAGGTTAGGTTAGGTTAGGTTAGGTTAGGTTAGGTTAGGTTAGGTTAGGTTAGGTTAGGTTAGGTTAGGTTAGGTTAGGTTAGGTTAGGTTAGGTTAGGTTAGGTTAGGTTAGGTTAGGTTAGGTTAGGTTAGGTTAGGTTAGGTTAGGTTAGGTTAGGTTAGGTTAGGTTAGGTTA
>OY754923.1:11955000-11960000 GCA_963576535.1 Plemyria rubiginata
GTGAGAGCAGGAGTTCTTCAAGTTGAGTTGATATTATACAAAACAAGTGTGCTGATTCTATCAGTTAAATACAATTTTAAGTCTACATATATAATACTGTATACAAACAATGCGTTTATCTAATAAAGCAAGCCCGGCGAAATCGGCAAGTCCGGCAAGCAAGCCCGACTTGCCGACCCCGCCGTACTTGCCTTAACTATTTTACACAAAACTATTCTAGCAATCAAATAAAATTTTAAGTCTACTAATTAGCTGTGTTTACACAATGCAAGTGTCGTGATTCTATCAGTTAAATACAGCTTTTAAGTCTAGATATATGATACTGTGTTACAAACAGTACGCTTATCTCATAAAGCAAGCCCGGCAAAATCGGCAAGTCTGGCAAGCAAGCCTGACTTGCCGACCCTGCCGTACTTGCCTTAACTATTTTACACAAAACTATTCTAGCAATCTATACAAACAGTACGCCTATCTCATAAAGTAAGTCCGGCAAAATCGGCAAGTCCGGCAAGCAAGCCTGACTTGCCGACCTTGCCATACTTGCCTTTACTATCTTACACAAAACTATTCTAGCAATCAGTTAAATACAGTTTTAAGTCTGCAAGTATGATACTGTGTTGCAAACAGTACGCTTATCTCATAAAGCAAGTCCGGCAAAATCGGCAAGTCCGGCAAGCAAGCCTGACTTGCCGACCTTGCCATACTTGCCTTTACTATTTTACACAAAACAATTCTAGCAATCTATACAAACAGTACGCTTATCTCATAAAGCAAGTCCGGCAAAATCGGCAAGTCCGGCAAGCAAGCCTGACTTGCCGACCTTGCCATACTTGCCTTAACTATTTTACACAAAACAATTCTAGCAATCAGTTAAATACAGTTTTAAGTCTGCAAGTATGATACTGTGTTGCAAACAGTACGCTTATCTCATAAAGCAAGCCCGGCAAAATCGGCAAGTCCGGCAAGCAAGCCTGACTTGCCGACATTGCCGTACTTGCCCTAACTATTTTACACAAAACTATTCTAGCAATCAGTTAAATACAGTTTTAAGTCTGCAAGTATGATACTGTGTTGCAGACAGTACGCTTATCTCATAAAGCAAGCCCGGCAAAATCGGCAAGTCCGGCAAGCAAGCCGGACTTGCTGAGGTTGCCAGATGGTATTGGCCAACTTGCCGGACTTGCCGAACTTGGCAACTTGCTCAACTTGCCGGGCTTGCCGGACCTGCCAACTTGCCGGACTTGCCGAACCCGGCAACCCGCTCAACTTGCCGATTGCCGGACTTGCTGGACTTGCCAAGTTGCCGGACTCGCCAAGTTGCCGGGCTCGCCACAGTTGCCAGATGGTATTTTGCTCACTTGCCTTGCTTGCCAAACTTGCCTTAGATGTTAACAATTGGATATTATTATGGTACTTATTTCTAATAGTTCAGTCTAATGTTAATTTACGCTAATCTCATACAGCGGGCCCGGCAACCCCGGCAAGCAAGCCAGAGTTTGCCGGACCCGCCGGATGAGAAAGGAGAAGAAAGTGGGGATCTAGTCATATGAGCAGCGTTATGTACATGGAAGCCTTAGTGTGTTACATATAGGCCACGCCAGACCTCGCGAGGAAGTCCCACCGGATGCGCGTCGGGCACCCAACGTCAAAGGCATTATGATCATGCCTTCCGAGCCCCGCCAGTCTGCAGTTTCGGCATGAGGGATTGTTGGCAGCCATCCACACGGGGCAATCTCTGCGCAAGTGAGGGTCACCGCAGTGACTGCATAAGTCCGCTTTTTCACCGCAAAACTTGCGCCCATGGCCGAAGCCAAGGCACTTGCTGCGCCGTCAGCCGGCGCCACAAGGCTGGCGAGACCTGGAGGACTATGTCGTTCTCTATTGGATTTTGGGTCCGCCTCCTATACTTAACCGACGCCCTGTAGTCTGTGTCAGGGATATCTCCAATAATTTGGGGATTTTGTGTCTTCAAAGACTTAAGCACATCTTCGTCGGAGTTATAGGAGAGGACCCCCTTAATAATAACTAGCGGGTCTCTAAATTTAGCTACTTCTACCTTGAGTCCCCGAGCGCGCTCCCGCAGGCAAGACTGGAGCTTATGAACTTCATCCTGACTTCCGCAGCTGAGGACGATTTTCTGGTCCCTCACTTTACGTATGGTGTCGACCCGGAGTCCTGTCGTACGTGCGTCTACCGCAACCTTTATTTTCTCCAGTAGCTGGGCTCCGGAGTCCGTCGGGTCGTCTGACGCCACTATTATAGAATGGTGCGGCTTCTGCTGGACTGGTCTTCGAGCGACGTCGGCGTAAGACAGACCTTGCTGGGTGGCTTCATCGATTTGGGCTTTTGTTGATTGAAGCGCCACTCTCAAGCTGCTAAGTTCTTCCTCTAGAGGCTTTAGGTCGGGAGCTGATGCTGGAGCCATCGACCTCATTTCCTTACGCAAATCCTTAATCTCGGTAAGGATTTCGGCAGTGGAGAACTCGGAGGACATTTGGATGCTGTCGTTTTGGAGACTTAAAATTTTGTCTTTGAGCTCGGAGACTTGATGTTTGTGCCGCGTGTCCTCCCTCTTCATCTGCGCGACGAGCTCGTCTTTTGTGGTGCACAGTTTGACGACCACGTCATGCATAGCATCGATTTTTTCACGAAGTCCGATTTTGATACTAGTTTTTATGTTCATAGACTCATCAAGCAATTTGTTGCAGTCCTTCTTCAGAATCATCGCAAGGTCAAACATTTTATTGGAGGAGACTATGCCTTTGGAGGTGTCCTCAGAGCAATCTGAATCAGACTTCACTTCAGATGCAACAGAGTCCAACGATTGAGCAGGTGAGTGCTCCCTCGAGGAAACCTTGGATCGTTGAGACTTTGATTTACCCATGGCGAAAAGTAGTTGCCGGATTTGCTGAGGTTGCCAGATGGTATTGGCCAACTTGCCAGATTTGCCGAACTTGGCAACTTGCTCAACTTGCCGATTGCCGGACTTGCCGGACTTGCCAACTTGCCGGACTTGCCGAACTTGCTCAACTTGCCACTTGCCAGACTTGCTGAACTTGCAGGATTTGCCAAGTTGCCGGACTTGCCAAAGTTGCCGGGTTTGCAGGTTTTGCCAAACTTGCCTTGCTTGCCGAACTTGCCAGCGCGAAATTGCCCTGCCGCCTCCGAGAGCGGCTGGTTAGAGACTGGTTAGGTTAGGTTGGTTAGGTTAGGTTAGGTTAGGTTAGGTTAGGTTAGGTTAGGTTAGGTTAGGTTAGGTTAGGTTAGGTTAGGTTAGGTTAGGTTAGGTTAGGTTAGGTTAGGTTAGGTTAGGTTAGGTTAGGTTAGGTTAGGTTAGGTTAGGTTAGGTTAGGTTAGGTTAGGTTAGGTTAGGTTAGGTTAGGTTAGGTTAGGTTAGGTTAGGTTAGGTTAGGTTAGGTTAGGTTAGGTTAGGTTAGGTTAGGTTAGGTTAGGTTAGGTTAGGTTAGGTTAGGTTAGGTTAGGTTAGGTTAGGTTAGGTTAGGTTAGGTTAGGTTAGGTTAGGTTAGGTTAGGTTAGGTTAGGTTAGGTTAGGTTAGGTTAGGTTAGGTTAGGTTAGGTTAGGTTAGGTTAGGTTAGGTTAGGTTAGGTTAGGTTAGGTTAGGTTAGGTTAGGTTAGGTTAGGTTAGGTTAGGTTAGGTTAGGTTAGGTTAGGTTAGGTTAGGTTAGGTTAGGTTAGGTTAGGTTAGGTTAGGTTAGGTTAGGTTAGGTTAGGTTAGGTTAGGTTAGGTTAGGTTAGGTTAGGTTAGGTTAGGTTAGGTTAGGTTAGGTTAGGTTAGGTTAGGTTAGGTTAGGTTAGGTTAGGTTAGGTTAGGTTAGGTTAGGTTAGGTTAGGTTAGGTTAGGTTAGGTTAGGTTAGGTTAGGTTAGGTTAGGTTAGGTTAGGTTAGGTTAGGTTAGGTTAGGTTAGGTTAGGTTAGGTTAGGTTAGGTTAGGTTAGGTTAGGTTAGGTTAGGTTAGGTTAGGTTAGGTTAGGTTAGGTTAGGTTAGGTTAGGTTAGGTTAGGTTAGGTTAGGTTAGGTTAGGTTAGGTTAGGTTAGGTTAGGTTAGGTTAGGTTAGGTTAGGTTAGGTTAGGTTAGGTTAGGTTAGGTTAGGTTAGGTTAGGTTAGGTTAGGTTAGGTTAGGTTAGGTTAGGTTAGGTTAGGTTAGGTTAGGTTAGGTTAGGTTAGGTTAGGTTAGGTTAGGTTAGGTTAGGTTAGGTTAGGTTAGGTTAGGTTAGGTTAGGTTAGGTTAGGTTAGGTTAGGTTAGGTTAGGTTAGGTTAGGTTAGGTTAGGTTAGGTTAGGTTAGGTTAGGTTAGGTTAGGTTAGGTTAGGTTAGGTTAGGTTAGGTTAGGTTAGGTTAGGTTAGGTTAGGTTAGGTTAGGTTAGGTTAGGTTAGGTTAGGTTAGGTTAGGTTAGGTTAGGTTAGGTTAGGTTAGGTTAGGTTAGGTTAGGTTAGGTTAGGTTAGGTTAGGTTAGGTTAGGTTAGGTTAGGTTAGGTTAGGTTAGGTTAGGTTAGGTTAGGTTAGGTTAGGTTAGGTTAGGTTAGGTTAGGTTAGGTTAGGTTAGGTTAGGTTAGGTTAGGTTAGGTTAGGTTAGGTTAGGTTAGGTTAGGTTAGGTTAGGTTAGGTTAGGTTAGGTTAGGTTAGGTTAGGTTAGGTTAGGTTAGGTTAGGTTAGGTTAGGTTAGGTTAGGTTAGGTTAGGTTAGGTTAGGTTAGGTTAGGTTAGGTTAGGTTAGGTTAGGTTAGGTTAGGTTAGGTTAGGTTAGGTTAGGTTAGGTTAGGTTAGGTTAGGTTAGGTTAGGTTAGGTTAGGTTAGGTTAGGTTAGGTTAGGTTAGGTTAGGTTAGGTTAGGTTAGGTTAGGTTAGGTTAGGTTAGGTTAGGTTAGGTTAGGTTAGGTTAGGTTAGGTTAGGTTAGGTTAGGTTAGGTTAGGTTAGGTTAGGTTAGGTTAGGTTAGGTTAGGTTAGGTTAGGTTAGGTTAGGTTAGGTTAGGTTAGGTT
>OY754923.1:11962500-11964709 GCA_963576535.1 Plemyria rubiginata
CCTAGTGCTCCGGGTCCTCCG
Organism: Plemyria rubiginata; assembly: GCA_963576535.1. Classification (NCBI taxonomy): domain Eukaryota; kingdom Metazoa; phylum Arthropoda; class Insecta; order Lepidoptera; family Geometridae; genus Plemyria; species Plemyria rubiginata. Next base: position 11,962,522 of record OY754923.1, read on the forward strand.
CGTCTTCAACCTCCAGCAACGCGTCCGCGACCTCAAGGTTCCTGCTTCTGATCGCCATGTTGATGTTATAGTCTTTGATTCTGCTTGCCGTGGCAGACAGGGCCCTTTGTATAAGCGCGGCCGTCGCGTCATCTTCGCGGCCGGCAGCGTAGTATACGCAGCTGCCCGTGTGTCTGGTGATCGCCACGACAGCGTGGGAGACACTGCTGTGTAGTTGTGTCTTCACCTTAGAACTCTTGACTATAACAACACTCTTGAAGGTCAGTCCTTGGGCCTCGTGGATGGTGTGGACCTGCGATCCTTCTGCTTTTCCGAACCCTTTGCCGATCAGGAGAGCCTTTTCAACCTGTGTGTGAACAAGATAGAGTGTGTTCGGTTGATTCGGCACTCCTGATTCGTCATAGGTCTCTAGCTTCAAGGATCGCACTCTAGTCACTGACGAGAAAATGCCGCTGTAAATTCCGTTGAGGGCATATGCAACGTCAAGGGGGTTTCTCCGTGTGCAAAGCAGCTCCTGCGTGATTTTGGTTGCTAAGTTTGGCCGGATGTACTTCATGACAAAGAGGTTGTCACGGTCTATGTAGGGAAGCTGGTTGTAATCACCGAGCAGTAGGACTTCTTTGGCTCCTGTTAGTTTGGCTGCCATCACTACTGCCCCAAAATGACTCATAAGGGCCTCGTCGATGATTACACGGGTGCAGATTCCGTCTCCCGTCCGGCCGTTTACCAGTAGCGAAGCCATGGTTCGCACTCTGGTGTTCACGGCCGTGCCCATCTTTGGGACCAGCTTTTCCCTCATATCCCGTAGCGCCTCTGTGGTGGCTGTTGTCACGAAGTCGGTGTCCGGTTTTATGTTGTTGATCACCCATGTGGTTTTTCCGCAACCTGGAACTCCGTTTATCCAGGTTATTTGGAGTGTCGCTTGGTGTTCGGAGGTGCCGCTGGTGCCAATTCTCTCGGACAGACTGGCTGCCTTATCCAAGATCCTTTTTTCCAGCATCACCTTCGTGCACTTTGCAACTACCACGATGGGATCACTTTGGGGAGTGTCGAAGAAAGGCTTGCCGGTTTCTCTGCTCTTTTCCTCGTTTAGAGGAACGAATCCATTCACCCTGCTGTATGCCGCCATGTACTGTCCTGCCATGGTTCCTCGCAGAACCTGGGACTTGTTGTTGTCGTACACAGCAGCATCTGACTCCTCGAGTTCTGTCTCTAGTTGCCTCTCCTTGCCCTTGAGGTAGGTCTGCAGTATGTTCCTGCAGGTTTCCTCTTTGACAACGAGCGTGGCTCTTAGGACGGCTTTGTACTCGAGGAGTGCATTCGAGAGGTGGTCTTCGAGGGTGTTTGGTTCGATGAGCTCCGGTGCCACCACCAAGCCCTTCTCCGCCTCTGTCTTCGGCTTTTTTATGGGTCCCGCTTTTTTGTTTGATTTCTCAGGTCTGCTTGCCGGTCTTGCTACCTGGAGTAGGCTCGCTATTGTGTCGGACACAGCCTTTACCACGTCCCTCGGTTTTCTCTCACGCTTCTGCTCTTGGATTTCGGTTTTCTTCTCGGCGGTTTTTATTTGGAGGCGCGTTGATCCACTGAGGCCCTCCGGATTAACTATGGGGTGGCCCCAGCTGTCAATAGGGTGAGTTGCCGTTTCGAGGTCTGGCCGGTACGGTCTCAAGTGACTGAGATTTTGGCCTCTGTCCTCGTAGACAATCACCCTATGATTTTTTGAGGCTCTTATGACTCCCATGTAGTCCCGTGCCTCAGCTTTTTCATAGGCGACCACCATGGCGTCCACACTGATTTTCCTTGGCATCTCACTCCCCTCTTCCTCCCCCAACTTGGAGAGCAGCGAGCAGGCCTGGGCGAACTCCGTTGCATCGTCGCCCGTTACGAATAGTGCTATCACTTTGTTCCTTATTCGCACTATTCGGCATCGGTGGTCTGATGCGCTCACTTCAGTCAATGCCGCAAAAGCTTTCTGGCGCATTGTTGCTCTGAAGTTGCTTCCTTTCAGGAGGAGGGCTAGGCCAGGGGAGATGGTGACAGTGTTCCGTCTTCTTGCGTTGCAAAAGCAGATGCCAAGTTTCTCAGTGTCGTCGTCCATGAACGTTGCTACGCCTTTGATCGTTAATCCAGGTGTTCCCTTCTCCCCGTTCCCGAGCAGATGATATTGCATGGGGACAGGGCGGATTTG
>OY754924.1:0-20000 GCA_963576535.1 Plemyria rubiginata
CTAACCTAACCTAACCTAACCTAACCTAACCTAACCTAACCTAACCTAACCTAACCTAACCTAACCTAACCTAACCTAACCTAACCTAACCTAACCTAACCTAACCTAACCTAACCTAACCTAACCTAACCTAACCTAACCTAACCTAACCTAACCTAACCTAACCTAACCTAACCTAACCTAACCTAACCTAACCTAACCTAACCTAACCTAACCTAACCTAACCTAACCTAACCTAACCTAACCTAACCTAACCTAACCTAACCTAACCTAACCTAACCTAACCTAACCTAACCTAACCTAACCTAACCTAACCTAACCTAACCTAACCTAACCTAACCTAACCTAACCTAACCTAACCTAACCTAACCTAACCTAACCTAACCTAACCTAACCTAACCTAACCTAACCTAACCTAACCTAACCTAACCTAACCTAACCTAACCTAACCTAACCTAACCTAACCTAACCTAACCTAACCTAACCTAACCTAACCTAACCTAACCTAACCTAACCTAACCTAACCTAACCTAACCTAACCTAACCTAACCTAACCTAACCTAACCTAACCTAACCTAACCTAACCTAACCTAACCTAACCTAACCTAACCTAACCTAACCTAACCTAACCTAACCTAACCTAACCTAACCTAACCTAACCTAACCTAACCTAACCTAACCTAACCTAACCTAACCTAACCTAACCTAACCTAACCTAACCTAACCTAACCTAACCTAACCTAACCTAACCTAACCTAACCTAACCTAACCTAACCTAACCTAACCTAACCTAACCTAACCTAACCTAACCTAACCTAACCTAACCTAACCTAACCTAACCTAACCTAACCTAACCTAACCTAACCTAACCTAACCTAACCTAACCTAACCTAACCTAACCTAACCTAACCTAACCTAACCTAACCTAACCTAACCTAACCTAACCTAACCTAACCTAACCTAACCTACCGGCACACTACCGGCTAACTCGGGGAGTCCAAAACAGCTGGAAAAGTTCCCCACCAGGACAGCAGAGGCAAAAGCCTGCCTCAGCAAAGCGAAAACCAACCTTGAGCTCTCAAGGAATCTAAAGACGGACATCAAGCAAAATGTCATACAGGCCATAGACCGGCTTTACGTGCTGGTCAAGGAATCCGAGGTAAGTAATACCCGAGAAAAAACCCAATCGGCAAAACCTAACATGGGTCCTGAACAGGAAGTAAAGGAGCCGGAAACCAGGGACCCAAGATCCAGTGGGGAAATTGACCTGAAGAGACAAATAGAAGAACACAGCAAGCTACTGAAAGAAAACAACGAAAGGATGGAGAACCTAAAGGAGGCAATGGAGAGACAGAGAGAGATCCTCGAGAAGGCCTCTTATGCGAACATCGCTGCAGGTCCATCCAGGAGGCAGCCCCGTGAACAAGTTGCGCTGCACTCAGTAGTTGTGTCTTCTAAAGACGAGAAAGAGACTGGAGAGGAAGTTCTCAACAGGATCAGGGAAGCTGTCAATGCCAAGGAAGGAGGAGTTAATGTCGACAGAGTAAGAAAGGCGAAAGACGGCAAGGTCATCATGGGCTGCAGATCCGAAGCGGAGAGACAGAAGGTCAAAGACAGGCTTAAGAAAGCAGAGACTCACCTAAACGTCGAGGAGATTCAGAACAAAGACCCACTTCTGATCCTTAGAGACGTCTTACAATTCCACAGTGATGAAGACATCATAAGCGCTCTAAGGAAACAGAACGGATACATCTTCCAAACCCTCGACAAGCAGGAAGACCGACTCGAGATCCGCTACAGGAAGAAGGCCAGGAACCCCCACATATGCCATGTGGTGATCAAGGTATCCCCCAGGATATGGAACTCGATGATAGAGGCAGGAGAAGTCCATATAGACCTGCAAAGGGTAAAAGTGGCTGATCAATCACCGCTAGTGCAGTGCTCTCTATGCCTTGGATATGGCCACGGCCGACGCCACTGCAAAGAGAGCATTGCAAAGTGCAGTCACTGCGGAGGCCCGCATATGAAGACCGAGTGCGCAGACTGGATCAGTGGTGAGGCACCCTCATGTTGCAACTGTAGGCACGCAAAGCTCGAGTCAACGGAGCACAATGCGTTCAGCGAGGAGTGCGCCGTAAGAAGAAGGTGGGACGCATTGGCGCGAGCCTCTGTTGCGTATTGCTGAGGGCGCCACCGACGGAAACTCCACAGTTACCCAAACCAGAGAAAAGCCCTACCGCGTCCTCCAAGCCAATCTTCAAAGAATGGATACTGCCACAAACGAGCTGATGATAGAAGCAGAGAAAAGGAAGGTATCTTTTGCGCTGCTCCAAGAGCCATACGTGGGTGGGATAAGTAGGATGAAAGGATACAAAGGAGTCCGGATCTTTCAGAATACCGAGCCAGGAGAAGGGACTGTCAAAGCAGCAGTAGCCGTTTTTGACCATGAGCTAGATGTTATACAGTGCCCAGAACTCACAAACAACAACATAGCAGTGGTAAAGATCCGGACCAGCGCCTGGCAAGTCTCTGTGATTTCATACTACTTCGAACCAACCCAGCCCATAGCGCCATACTTGGAGCAGCTCAAAAGAATAACCGATGAGATTGGACCTAGAAGAGTTATCGCGGGGGGCGACGCAAACGCAAAGAGTACCTGGTGGGGTAGTAACACCATAGACGACAGAGGCGAGGATATGTCGGGAACCCTGGAGGAGCTGGGACTGCATGTGTTGAATGAGGGGGACAAGCCCACTTTCGACACAATTAGAGGGGGGATCTCATACACCAGCCATCCTGACGTAACAGCGTGTTCAGTCGACATGCTGGACCTGGTAGACGGCTGGAGGGTGATGGATGACCTCACGAGCTCGGACCACAACGGCATCTGTTTCAATATAGCACTCAAAAAAGCAAAAGGGGTAAGCGTACGCAGAACAACCAGGCTTTACAATACCAAAAAAGCTAATTGGGGTAGGTTTCATGAGAAACTGACCCAATTAAAAATAGAACACCAAATTAACACATCACAAATAGAACAAATAGCAAACAAAGTAGAGTTAGAAAATGCAATAGTTAAATTTACAAACATATTAACACAAACATGCATAGATACCATACCCAAAAAGAAAGCCAAAGAAACACTTACCATGCCGTGGTGGTCGGAAGATCTCGCCGTGCTGAAGAGGAAGTCCGTCACCCTGAAGCGTCGAATCAAAGGAGCCGCACCCGCACGAAGATCCAAGGTTGTAGAGGAGTACCTGGAAGCAAAGGAAAATTATCTAAACGAGATTAAGAAAGCGAAGACACAAAGTTGGATGGATTTCTGTGGGAAACAGGATAGGGAAGGAGTTTGGGAGGGGATATACAGGGTCATAGGGCGAACCGCCACAAGGCAGGAAGACATACCCTTAGTAAAGGACGGCGTACAATTGGACCCCAAGGACTCGGCCAAAACCTTAGCACACACGTTCTTCCCGGACGACGATGAGGCAGAAGACAACGTTGACCACCGACAGACCAGGGAATTAGCAAACAAGGTAAACGACTCGGTCGATGATGAGCTCCATGACCCTGCGTTTACAAAAGAAGAGCTAAGTACTGCGGTGGCAAGCTTCAACCCCAAAAAAGCCCCGGGAGTGGACGGGTTTACTGCAGACATCTGTAGCCATGCTATTGAGAACGACCCAGGCACTTTCCTCGGACTGGCCAACAAATGCCTGGCTCTCTCGCACTTTCCGATCATCTGGAAAGAGGCCACAGTCGTGGCTCTGAGAAAGCCAGGTAAGACAGACTATACCAACCCAAAATCGTATAGGCCTATAGGATTGTTGCCAGTCATGGGTAAGGTCCTGGAGAAGATGGCAGTACGGCGGATGAAATGGCATCTCATCCCCAAGATGAGCACTCGCCAATATGGCTTTATGCCCAAAAAGAGCACCGAAGACTCCCTCTATGACCTAATACATCGAATCCGTGACAAACTAGATGAGAAGAAACTAATAACAGTAATCTCACTGGACATAGAGGGAGCCTTCGACAGCGCATGGTGGCCCGCTATAAAAGTCAGGTTGGCGGAGGAAGGGTGTCCCGTTAATTTGCGAAGGCTCATCGATAGCTACCTACAAGATAGGCAGATTAGGATTAGGTATGCTGGAGAGGAGTACGTGAAAGACACGAGCAAGGGATGCGTCCAGGGGTCGATAGGGGGTCCCATAATGTGGAACCTCCTATTGGATCCACTACTGAAAGGGCTAGAAGAGCGCGGAGACTATGTGCAGGCATTCGCTGATGATGTGGTCCTGATGTTCGACGGGGATACCGCTCTTGAAGTCCAGCGACGGGCGAATGCCGCCCTCGCCTACGTAAGGGAGTGGGGTATCAAAAATAAGCTCCGATTTGCGCCAAGCAAGACCAACGCCATGGTCATAACACGCAAGCTTAGGTATGATACACCACTTCTGAGCATGGGCGGGGTCGCCATTGGTATGTCGCAGGAATTCAAGATCCTGGGGCTCACCTTGGACAATAAGTTGACGTTTAACACCCATGCTGCAAATGTTTGCAAAAAGGCGTTAAACATTTACAAGCAACTATCTAGAGCCGCCAGGATCAGCTGGGGCCTCAGTCCGGAAGTCATCCGCATCATATATACCGCAACTATAGAACCCGTCATTATGTACGCGGCCAGCGTCTGGGCACCGGCGACAAAGAAAATAGGTGTCCAAAAGCAACTCAACGCGGTTCAGAGGGGATTTGCTCAAAAGCTCACCAGGGCGTACCGTACCGTCTCCCTGAACTCAGGACTGATACTGGCTGGAATACTCCCCCTCGATCTCCGAATACAGGAGGCAGCAGCCCTGTATGAGGCCAAGAGGGGGGTATTCCGACCGGAGTTGAAGGACAGGGAGGTGGAACGGTTAACACCATATGCCCAAACCAAGCATCCAGCGACGCATATCCACATTAGCTTGGTCAGCCTGATAGACAGGGAACAAGTGGATGCCCACAATACCCAGGCAGTAAAAATATATACAGATGGCAGTAAGATAGAGGGTGAGGTCGGGGCGGCACTGTCACTGTGGAATGACGGAGCCGAGATCAAAGCCCTCAAACTCAAACTGCCATCATATTGCACTGTATATCAGGCTGAGCTTCTAGCGATATGTCGGGCTACTGAGGAAATCCTAAAGCGACCGGAGGAAACTTTTGGCATCTATAGCGATTCCCAATCAGCGCTACAGTCCGTCATAAATCATGGCTCCCTCCATCCCTTAGCCGTGGAGGCTCGGGAAAACCTAGCAAAGAGCAGACTCCAGAATAAAGAAATATCTTTATTCTGGATCAAAGCCCACGCGGGATTGGAGGGTAATGAGAGAGCGGACCAGTTGGCAAAGGAGGCCGCGATGAACAAGAAAAGGAGGCCTGACTACGAATACTGTCCGGTCTCATTCGTTAAGCGACAGATACGTCTGCATACGCTTGACGAATGGAACCGTCGGTACAAGGAAGGCAAGACCGCCGGTACAACAAAAATCTTCTTCCCAGACGCTGTACAAGCCTTCAAAATAGTGCGCAAAATGACACCTACTAGCATCATGACACAGGTTCTGACGGGGCACGGCGGGTTCTCCGAATACTTGAGCAGATTCAAGTGTAAGGAGAGCCCCTCGTGCACCTGTGAACCCAACGTGGACGAAACGGTAGTGCATATCCTCTTAGAATGCCCAGTATTCTCTTTAAAAAGACACGAAGCGGAACAAGTCCTTGACTTCAAGTTAGCTATAGAAAATTTAGGCGTAGTAATGTCAAATGATAAATTAAGGGAAAAATTCATAAAGTATTGTGTAGAAATCGTTAGTAAAGTAGTTCATAGAAATAAGTAAGGAAATTTATGTTTATACATATTTTGAAAAATATGAGATATCAACATAAAACTGTATAGTTTTAAGTTAGCCCTAATTTTTGTCAAAATCTTTTATTATGTTTAAATTTAATCCTAAGTAAAATATAGTTTAAGTTCCCCTAGACCCCAAGAGGGTACGATAAGATTGTAACCCCACCCGTATATAGTAATAAAAGCAAACAGTCTTTGATTCATTACACGTCAAAGGAACGAGAAAAAAAAAAAAAAAAAAAAAAAAAAAAAAAAAAAAAAAAAAAACCTAACCTAACCTAACCTAACCTAACCTAACCTAACCTAACCTAACCTAACCTAACCTAACCTAACCTAACCTAACCTAACCTAACCTAACCTAACCTAACCTAACCTAACCTAACCTAACCTAACCTAACCTAACCTAACCTAACCTAACCTAACCTAACCTAACCTAACCTAACCTAACCTAACCTAACCTAACCTAACCTAACCTAACCTAACCTAACCTAACCTAACCTAACCTAACCTAACCTAACCTAACCTAACCTAACCTAACCTAACCTAACCTAACCTAACCTAACCTAACCTAACCTAACCTAACCTAACCTAACCTAACCTAACCTAACCTAACCTAACCTAACCTAACCTAACCTAACCTAACCTAACCTAACCTAACCTAACCTAACCTAACCTAACCTAACCTAACCTAACCTAACCTAACCTAACCTAACCTAACCTAACCTAACCTAACCTAACCTAACCTAACCTAACCTAACCTAACCTAACCTAACCTAACCTAACCTAACCTAACCTAACCTAACCTAACCTAACCTAACCTAACCTAACCTAACCTAACCTAACCTAACCTAACCTAACCTAACCTAACCTAACCTAACCTAACCTAACCTAACCTAACCTAACCTAACCTAACCTAACCTAACCTAACCTAACCTAACCTAACCTAACCTAACCTAACCTAACCTAACCTAACCTAACCTAACCTAACCTAACCTAACCTAACCTAACCTAACCTAACCTAACCTAACCTAACCTAACCTAACCTAACCTAACCTAACCTAACCTAACCTAACCTAACCTAACCTAACCTAACCTAACCTAACCTAACCTAACCTAACCTAACCTAACCTAACCTAACCTAACCTAACCTAACCTAACCTAACCTAACCTAACCTAACCTAACCTAACCTAACCTAACCTAACCTAACCTAACCTAACCTAACCTAACCTAACCTAACCTAACCTAACCTAACCTAACCTAACCTAACCTAACCCGGTCTGCCACACCCCTCCCAACTGATAACAATAGAGTACGAGCTCCTAGAAAACATGAACCCTGAAACCCTAGAAGCCCATAAACTTGCTGGACCACAAATCTTCACCGATGGCAGCAAGATAGAGGGAAAAGTCGGAGCAGCCTTGACTTGGTGGGAAGAGGGACGGGAGCAGTCCTACACAACCTACAGCCTGGATCCAACCTGCACCGTCTTCCAATCAGAGCTATACGCGCTCCACAAGGCGGTAGACCTGGTTAGAAACAGCAGCAAGGATCTAGTCAACATCCTCAGTGACTCACGGTCGTCACTCGAGCTGTTAGGAAACCCCAGGATAACCCACCCTCTGACCAGTAAAATCAAGGCTAGCATAAAGGAAATCAGGGCAGAAGGGAGAGAGGTGCGACTGTTCTGGCTAAGGGCTCATGTGGGAACCGCCGGGAATGAGAGAGCAGACGAGCTCGCAAAGCAGGCGGCGTCGGAGTATGCAGGTAGCCCAGACTACTGTGAAGTCCCCGTGTCCTACGCAAAGAAGAAGATCAGAGAGGAAACAGTACGCAAATGGCAAGACCGGTACTGTACCTCCAGCACAGGGTCAGTTACGAAAGTCTTTTTCCCAGACGCGGCCAATGCGTACCGCATCGTGAGAAAAACGAAACTGACCCCCCGTCATGTGCAAGCGTTCACAGGACATGGTGGCATGGGAGAGTACCTGCACCGGTTTAGGCTTAAGGCCAGTCCCGGGTGCGAGTGCGATCCCGACACCAGTGAGTCAATCTGGCATATACTCCTAGCATGCCCCCGTTTTGCGATAGCCCGCATGGAACTGGAATTCCAGCTCAACATCACGCTGGAGAAGTCGATCCTCAGCCAGATCCTTGCCAACGATGACGAGAGACCTCATTTCTTGAAATTCGTTGACAAGTGTATCTGCACAGCAGCCAAGAGGAATTCCACTCTTACCACAACCGCGGCGCCACATCAACCCACGCCATCCACCTCAACACAGCCCACACCATGTACCTCGACACAACCAAACACGCAAATCCGCCCTGTCCCCATGCAATATCATCTGCTCGGGAACGGGGAGAAGGGAACACCTGGATTAACGATCAAAGGCGTAGCAACGTTCATGGACGACGACACTGAAAAACTTGGCATCTGCTTTTGCAACGCAAGAAGACGGAACACTGTCACCATCTCCCCTGGCCTAGCCCTCCTCCTGAAAGGAAGCAACTTCAGAGCAACAATGCGCCAGAAAGCTTTTGCGGCATTGACTGAAGTGAGCGCATCAGACCACCGATGCCGAATAGTGCGAATAAGGAACAAAGTTATAGCACTATTCGTAACGGGCGACGATGCAACGGAGTTCGCCCAGGCCTGCTCGCTGCTCTCCAAGTTGGGGGAGGAAGAGGGGAGTGAGATGCCAAGGAAAATCAGTGTGGACGCCATGGTGGTCGCCTATGAAAAAGCTGAGGCACGGGACTACATGGGAGTCATAAGAGCCTCAAAAAATCATAGGGTGATTGTCTACGAGGACAGAGGTCAAAATCTCAGTCACTTGAGACCGTACCGGCCAGACCTCGAAACGGCAACTCACCCTATTGACAGCTGGGGCCACCCCATAGTTAATCCGGAGGGCCTCAGTGGATCTACGCGCCTCCAAATAAAAACCGCCGAGAAGAAAACCGAAATCCAGGAGCAGAAGCGTGAGAGAAAACCGAGGGACGTGGTAAAGGCTGTGTCCGACACAATAGCGAGCCTACTCCAGGTAGCAAGACCGGCAAGCAGACCTGAGAAATCAAACAAAAAAGCGGGACCCATAAAAAAGCCGAAGACTGAGGCGGAGAAGGGCTTGGTGGTGGCACCGGAGCTCATCGAACCAAACACCCTCGAAGACCACCTCTCGAATGCACTCCTCGAGTACAAAGCTGTCCTAAGAGCCACGCTCGTTGTCAAAGAGGAAACCTGCAGGAACATACTGCAGACCTACCTCAAGGGCAAGGAGAGGCAACTAGAGACAGAACTCGAGGAGTCAGATGCTGCTGTGTACGACAACAACAAGTCCCAGGTTCTGCGAGGAACCATGGCAGGACAGTACATGGCGGCATACAGCAGGGTGAATGGATTCGTTCCTCTAAACGAGGAAAAGAGCAGAGAAACCGGCAAGCCTTTCTTCGACACTCCCCAAAGTGATCCCATCGTGGTAGTTGCAAAGTGCACGAAGGTGATGCTGGAAAAAAGGATCTTGGATAAGGCAGCCAGTCTGTCCGAGAGAATTGGCACCAGCGGCACCTCCGAACACCAAGCGACACTCCAAATAACCTGGATAAACGGTGTTCCAGGTTGCGGAAAAACCACATGGGTGATCAACAACATAAAACCGGACACCGACTTCGTGACAACAGCCACCACAGAGGCGCTACGGGATATGAGGGAAAAGCTGGTCCCAAAGATGGGCACGGCCGTGAACACCAGAGTGCGAACCATGGCTTCGCTACTGGTAAACGGCCGGACGGGAGACGGAATCTGCACCCGTGTAATCATCGACGAGGCCCTTATGAGTCATTTTGGGGCAGTAGTGATGGCATGGCAGCCAAACTAACAGGAGCCAAAGAAGTCCTACTGCTCGGTGATTACAACCAGCTTCCCTACATAGACCGTGACAACCTCTTTGTCATGAAGTACATCCGGCCAAACTTAGCAACAAAAATCACGCAGGAGCTGCTTTGCACACGGAGAAACCCCCTTGACGTTGCATATGCCCTCAACGGAATTTACAGCGGCATTTTCTCGTCAGTGACTAGAGTGCGATCCTTGAAGCTAGAGACCTATGACGAATCAGGAGTGCCGAATCAACCGAACACACTCTATCTTGTTCACACACAGGTTGAAAAGGCTCTCCTGATCGGCAAAGGGTTCGGAAAAGCAGAAGGATCGCAGGTCCACACCATCCACGAGGCCCAAGGACTGACCTTCAAGAGTGTTGTTATAGTCAAGAGTTCTAAGGTGAAGACACAACTACACAGCAGTGTCTCCCACGCTGTCGTGGCGATCACTAGACACACGGGCAGCTGCGTATACTACGCTGCCGGCCGCGAAGATGACGCGACGGCCGCGCTTATACAAAGGGCCCTGTCTGCCACGGCAAGCAGAATCAAAGACTATAACATCAACATGGCGATCAGAAGCAGGAACCTTGAGGTCGCGGACGCGTTGCTGGAGGTTGAAGACGCGGAGGACCCGGAGCACTAGGTCAAGGGGCGGTGCAAACTCTACTGACTGACTTTTAACTTGACTTGACTTTTCTGATTTTTAAACGTACTAATCTAAATAAAATCAAATTAACTGACCTTTAAACGCATCTAGCTGACGTATAATAGAAATATTTTTAAATTTCCTTCATTTCAACATTGTAACATTTAACCTGTAGAAATAAGAAACTGCAACTAACTAGATTAACAAAAATGTAACCATAGGAATAGGACATTGTAACAATAGATAAAAAGACTAACAAAAAAAAAAAAAAAACATTAACAAAAGTTGCACGTTAGTAGTACCATAGTAATTAAGTATAGTTTTAAGATGAAACTGTGTTAAAAATTTTTTAAATAACATTAATCTAAACGTAAATCTAATCAATATGAGTACTCCAAAAAATGGAGCATTAGACGTAGTAATAAAGATAGACGAAATAAATAAAGTAAACTACATAAAAAAAGGTATGGGCCTTAAGCTCATAGGGAACGCGACAAAAAAAAAAAAAAAAAAAAAAAAAAAAAAACCTAACCTAACCTAACCTAACCTAACCTAACCTAACCTAACCTAACCTAACCTAACCTAACCTAACCTAACCTAACCTAACCTAACCTAACCTAACCTAACCTAACCTAACCTAACCTAACCTAACCTAACCTAACCTAACCTAACCTAACCTAACCTAACCTAACCTAACCTAACCTAACCTAACCTAACCTAACCTAACCTAACCTAACCTAACCTAACCTAACCTAACCTAACCTAACCTAACCTAACCTAACCTAACCTAACCTAACCTAACCTAACCTAACCTAACCTAACCTAACCTAACCTAACCTAACCTAACCTAACCTAACCTAACCTAACCTAACCTAACCTAACCTAACCTAACCTAACCTAACCTAACCTAACCTAACCTAACCTAACCTAACCTAACCTAACCTAACCTAACCTAACCTAACCTAACCTAACCTAACCTAACCTAACCTAACCTAACCTAACCTAACCTAACCTAACCTAACCTAACCTAACCTAACCTAACCTAACCTAACCTAACCTAACCTAACCTAACCTAACCTAACCTAACCTAACCTAACCTAACCTAACCTAACCTAACCTAACCTAACCTAACCTAACCTAACCTAACCTAACCTAACCTAACCTAACCTAACCTAACCTAACCTAACCTAACCTAACCTAACCTAACCTAACCTAACCTAACCTAACCTAACCTAACCTAACCTAACCTAACCTAACCTAACCTAACCTAACCTAACCTAACCTAACCTAACCTAACCTAACCTAACCTAACCTAACCTAACCTAACCTAACCTAACCTAACCTAACCTAACCTAACCTAACCTAACCTAACCTAACCTAACCTAACCTAACCTAACCTAACCTAACCTAACCTAACCTAACCTAACCTAACCTAACCTAACCTAACCTAACCTAACCTAACCTAACCTAACCTAACCTAACCTAACCTAACCTAACCTAACCTAACCTAACCTAACCTAACCTAACCTAACCTAACCTAACCTAACCTAACCTAACCTAACCTAACCTAACCTAACCTAACCTAACCTAACCTAACCTAACCTAACCTAACCTAACCTAACCTAACCTAACCTAACCTAACCTAACCTAACCTAACCTAACCTAACCTAACCTAACCTAACCTAACCTAACCTAACCTAACCTAACCTAACCTAACCTAACCTAACCTAACCTAACCTAACCTAACCTAACCTAACCTAACCTAACCTAACCTAACCTAACCTAACCTAACCTAACCTAACCTAACCTAACCTAACCTAACCTAACCTAACCTAACCTAACCTAACCTAACCTAACCTAACCTAACCTAACCTAACCTAACCTAACCTAACCTAACCTAACCTAACCTAACCTAACCTAACCTAACCTAACCTAACCTAACCTAACCTAACCTAACCTAACCTAACCTAACCTAACCTAACCTAACCTAACCTAACCTAACCTAACCTAACCTAACCTAACCTAACCTAACCTAACCTAACCTAACCTAACCTAACCTAACCTAACCTAACCTAACCTAACCTAACCTAACCTAACCTAACCTAACCTAACCTAACCTAACCTAACCTAACCAGTCCGCTCCGATCCGTTGACGAGAGTGCCACGAAAGTAAGCCGTTCCACGTTCAAAAAATCTGAAAAATAAGTTTTTTCGCCCAAAAATACCCGTGCGATACACCGAAACACGCGGAATTACAAGGCGCACACGGCGTCGCAAACCGCGCAGTGATACGACAAAAGGCAAAAAAGTTATTAGTGATAAAGTGAAGTTTTTACACAAAAAGTGGAATTACTAAAGATCTGCAGTGACGACACCCAACTTTCTTGGTGCCTCCTGACAGGTCTCGAGGAGACCTACAAGTGGACACCACTGGCCGAATTCTATCGCGCAGGACCGCGGAGAAATCCACTGGAAACCATTTTTTCCAACCACGTGGTCAGTGATCCAGACCCGTGCGAAACCATTTGCCAGCGAGAATAGTAGCGGGACAACAAGAGGACCCTGAAGGCACTTCGAGAATTCAAAAAGGTCAAGCGGATGACCTTCAACAAGGTTTTTCAACTTTTTGATTTTTTAAAAGTTGAATATCTCGGGATCGGTAGCGGCTACACCCCAACTCTTGGTGCCTCCTGAAAGCCCCCGTGAAGACCTACAAGGGGACACCTTTTGCTGATTTTTCCCGCGCAGGAGCGCGGAGATATCAACAAAAAAACAAGTACCACGTGGCCACGAGGTCAGTGATCCAGGGCCGTGCGACAGCATCTGACGACGCGAACACCAGCGCAACACCCCGGGGACCAGGGAGGCACTTGCAGAATCCAAAAAAGTTAAGTGGCCACCCAGAAACAAGGATTTCAAAAGTTGTGCAGTTGAACTTTATTTTAAAAATTTATTATTTCCAAATTGACAGCGGCAACACACACTTTTAAAATACCTCATTTGTAGCCCCAATCTAGTACTATAGACTATAAAAAATTCAGGTGCACTTAATGCTAAAAAATTTTTAATTATTGATTTTAGCACATCAAGGTCAACCGCAAAACACAAATAACCCCTTGCATCTCCTAAAGTATAACAGATAGCGTAATTTTAGTGCCATCCTGAGTATATAGTATATACTATATACTACCAGGCTAGTTTTTTGTCAACCCATATAACCCCCCCATTTTTGGAATTTTTTGAATTAAATTAAATTAAAATCTTATCTAGTGAATTTTAAATAAAAAAGTGTGTGTTTGTAGAACGTAAATTAGGAGACCGTAGTTATAATATTTTTTCTCATCTTTATGTAAGAAAATTTTTAACCCCCCTCTAAACCCCCCATTAGCAAATTGTTCTAGATACCCAAATTACTGTTATTTTTCAATTTTATTTCAGTGTAATTGTAAATCCTAATTTTCCAAAATTATTCATATTTTTCCCCCCTCCAAAACTCTCACCCCCCATTTTTTACAGAATTTTAAATCTTTAAACTCAAATATCTCGAGAACGGTGAGAGATAGACGATTTTTGACAAGTGATTGTATTTTAGTATATACTAAAATACAAGGTAACGTATATTTTAATACCCCCCCCAAAAAATTTGGAACCCCTCCCCCCCACCCAACTCATAAATTAAAATCTTATTTTGTGAAATTTATATAAGAAAGTGCGCGTTTGTAGAACTTAAATTAGGAGACTGTAGTTAGAATATTTTCCCTCATCTTGGGTAAGTTAAATTTAAACCCCCCCCCCCACCCCTCTATTAGCAAACTACTCTAGATACCCAAACTATTGTTATTTCTAAATTTTATCTCAACATATTGTAAATTATAATTTTCAAAAATAAATCATATTTTTTCCCCCCCCCAAACTCTCACCCCCCATTTTCTACAGAATTTTAAAACTTAAAACTCAAATATCTCGAGAACGGTGAGAGATAGACGATTTTTGACAAGTGATTGTATTTTAGTATATACTAAAATACAAGGTAACGTATATTTTAATATCCCCCCCAAAAAATTTGGAACCCCCCCCCCCCCCCACCCAACTCATAACTTTTGACCTGTAACGTGCAAACGATTGTTTCAAATTGCGAACTGTTTTTTGTGTTAGCTTAAGAAAATTATTTTAGACATTGGCTACTCTACATAGAGTAGAACTATTGTACAAAAATTGGCTATTTTATTGTTCGGCTCATATCTCCAGAACCAGAGGCCCAAAATTGACGCAGTTTTCTGCAAATTCTATTACACCAGTGGGCCCAACCCTTTGACCAATAGAGACCGACTCTATTCTAGTTTTAAATCTTCTATTTCTTTTATTTACATTGTTTTAAAATTTTTTGTTTTTATGCAAATTGTATAGACCAGTGGGCCCAACCCTTTGACCAATAGAGACCGACTCTATTCTAGTTTTAAATCTTCTATTTCTTTTATTTACATTGTTTTAAAATTTTTTGTTTCTAAAGACCTAATTGACCTAACCGACCAAACAATAGTCCAAGGACAAACAGAGACACGACTGGTGGATCCTCTCGAGTTAACCTTCACGAAGGAGAATGAAAGCGAAGAAAAAATGTTGACACAGAAGGAAGACAAAAATGACAAAGAAAGTGAAGAAACGGGTGAAAACCAAATGGACAAGGGCCAAAGCCCCCGCCTAAGACGTGAGAACACATTCACAAAGGAACAGGGAAAGGAAGAAACAGTGCTGACGCAGAAAAAAGACGATGAGACCCCAAGTGCCCATCCTGGTCGGGCTTCATGGGTGAGGAGTGACTCCGGGGAATGGAAACCTGTTAAGACAGGCCCAAGCCTGGGAAGCACGCCCTCGCCCAAGAGGCCCTCACAGAGACAGCCCTCAAGCTCGGCAACGAAGACGACCCTCTCCCAAGTGGACAGTAGGGTCCGTACCCTAACAACCAGCACTCCTAGCAGTGACAAGCCTAGCTTGAAAAGCACGGAGCGAGTGAGCGAAGCTAGAGGGTGCCTCGTCACAATAAAGACCAATCTTGGCCTATCAAAGAACACCAAGAAAGTTCTAGTGACAAACATAATAGACGCAGCAGAAAGGCTTTATCTCATGGTAAAGGAATGTGAAAGAGTCAAAGGAAGGAAAAAGGTAGATGAACCCAAGAAAGACATAGAAAAAGAACCGGAGGAAAACCACAATCAGCGTAACGGAAAAGAAGGAGAAGAACTAGCAAGAATAATACAGGAGAGCAACAAACAGATGGAACAATTCAAGGACACCATGAAGAAACATAAAGAAGAACAGGAAAAACTTATTCAAGAGAACAACAGAAATATGGAAAAACTAGCAGAGACGATAGAAAAACACAAAGAAATAGTAGAAAGGCAAACCTACGCGAGTGTGGCAGCGGCAGCCTCAGTGAGGCAACCCACGGGACAGGCTGCACTCCACTCGGTGGTGGTCACTGCCAAAGACGAAAAAGAGACAGGAGAACAGGTTCTAAACAGGATCAGAGAAGCAGTAAATGCAAAGGAATCAGGAATAACGGTGGAAAAGATAAGGAAAGCGAAGGACAGGAAGGTGATTGTAGGATGCAGGACTGATGCAGAAAGACAAAAAATCAAGGAGAAACTGAGAGGAGCACAGGAACTAAACGTGGAAGAAATAAGAAATAAGGACCCATTAGTGATCCTCAGGGACGTTTTCAAATTTAACAGCGACGATGACGTCTTAAACGCCCTGAGAAACCAAAATAAGAGCATAATCACAGAGGATATAAAACACCAAAAAATGGAGATCCTATACAAAAAGAATGCAAGGAACCCACACGCGCACCACATAGTAATGAGGGTGGCCCCGAAAATCTGGCGACAGATGGTTGATGCGGAAACCGTCCTCATTGACCTTCAGAGGGTGAGAGTGGCGGACCAATCGCCATTGGTCCAGTGCTCACTCTGTCTGGGGTATGGACATGGGAGGAGGTTCTGCAAAGAGACCGTAGAGAGGTGTTGCCACTGCGGGGGCCCCCACATGCGGTCCGAGTGCGCAGATTGGCTCGCCGGAGCAGCCCCATCGTGCAGTAACTGCACACACGCAAAGGCTGATAAGACTGAGCACAACGCCTTCAGTCAAGAATGCCCCATCCGCAGAAAATGGGAAGCATTGGCTAGAGCCTCGGTAGCATATTGCTAAAGTGGTGCCACGGGCCCAAACCGCAAAAACCAGCGCGAAGCCATACCTAGCAGTCCAAGCAAACTTGCAAAGAATGCAGCTAGCTACCCAAGAGCTGATGCTTGAGGCAAGCAAGAGAAGGATGGCTTTCGCGCTGATTCAGGAGCCGTACGTTGGAGCTGTTGGCGAAATAAAGAACTACCAAGGGGCAAGAGTTTACCAGTGCACTAGTCGTGGTGACAAAGTAGTGAAAGCAGGAATTGTTGTATTTGATAAGGACATTGATGTCAGTCAATGTCCAGACCTGACTACACCAAACATTGCAGTAGTTAAACTGCGCACTAGTGCCTGGGAAATAGCCGTAATTTCTTTCTATTTCGAGCCAACAGAACCCATCCAACCGTACTTAGAACACCTCAGGAAGATCGTGCGGAAGGTGGACGTGGGAAAAATCTTAATGGGTGGTGACGCAAATGCCAAAAGTACATGGTGGGGAAGCAAAAAAGTCGATGATAGGGGAGAAGACATGGCCGGAGAAATAGAAGAACTAGGTTTTCATGTGCTCAATGAAGG
Organism: Plemyria rubiginata; assembly: GCA_963576535.1. Taxonomy (NCBI): domain Eukaryota; kingdom Metazoa; phylum Arthropoda; class Insecta; order Lepidoptera; family Geometridae; genus Plemyria; species Plemyria rubiginata. The sequence continues at coordinate 17,188 of OY754924.1, forward strand.
AGACATCCCAACCTTCGAAACTGTGAGAGGAAACAAGTCTTACACAAGCTTTGTGGACATCACGGCTGGCACAGTGGACCTGTTGGCCCTGATCGAAAACTGGAGAGTGGACGAAGGCTTGACGAGCTCTGACCACAACGCAATACTTTTTGAAATCAGATTAACAAAAGCACAAGGTACAAACATTAGCCGAACAACTAGAGTCTACAATACTAAAAAAGCGAATTGGTACCTTTTTCATGAGAAAATGGCCCAATTACAAGACGAAAACAATATAGCTAAAGATAAAATAGATGAAATAAACAACAAATTAGAATTAGAAAACAAAATAAAGCAGTACATAAATATCATCATAGAAGCAAGTAACAGTAGCATCTCAAAAATAAAAACAAAAGAACAAATTAACTTACCGTGGTGGTCGGAAGAGCTCGCTCAGCTGAAGAAGAAGGTCGCGACCAGAAAACGAAGAATCCGCTGCGCAGCGCCGGTCCGGAGGGAGATGGTCATCGAAGAGTACCTGAAAATAAAACAAGAATATGAACACACAGTTAAAAAAGCACAAATAGAAAGCTGGAAGGACTTCTGTAAAAAGCAGGATAGAGAAGGAATGTGGGAGGGAATTTACCGAGTGATTGGGAGGACAACCAGAAGGCAAGAAGACCTGCCTTTGGTTAAGGAAGGAAAGCTACTAAACTCTAAAGAGTCTGCTGAGTTGCTAGCCAAGACGTTCTACCCAGAAGACAAGGAGGAAAGCGATAACAATCATCATCGGCAAATAAGAATAAAAGCCGACCAAGTAAATGGCCGGGAGCATACTGCAGACCATGACCCGCCATTTACCCCTGAAGAGGTGAAAACAGCGATGAACAGCTTCAACCCCAAAAAAGCCCCTGGCTCAGATGGTCTGACGGCGGACATCTGTAAGCACGCGATTACACAGGACCCGGAATTATACCTATCAATGGCGAATAAATGCCTAGAACATGGACACTTCCCCAACATCTGGAAGGAGGCGACCGTAGTAGTACTTCGGAAGCCGGGGAAGAAGAGCTACACGGAAGCCAAATCTTATAGGCCGATAGGGTTACTACCAGTGATGGGTAAAATTCTGGAAAAAATGATCGTAAACAGGATAAAGTGGCACATACTCCCAAACATGAGCGCCTGCCAATATGGGTTCATGCCAAGACGGAGCACGGAAGACTCCCTCTATGTCCTTATAAACCGCATACGCGATAAACTAAAACAGAAAAAACTTGTCACAGTAATATCATTGGATATAGAGGGAGCCTTCGACAGTGCATGGTGGCCTGTTATAAGGACACGTTTGGCGGAGGAAAACTGTCCCATAAACCTACGGAGGCTCATAGATAGTTACCTTAGTAATAGGCAGGTTAAACTCAGATATGCGGGTGAGGAAATCAGCAAGACCACCACAAAGGGCTGTGTTCAAGGGTCAATTGGAGGGCCAATACTGTGGAATTTAATCCTCGACCCGTTGCTAAGAGGTCTTTCGCAAAGGGGTGACTACTGCCAAGCTTTTGCCGATGACGTTGTACTCGTGTTTGACGGAGAAACGGCACAAAAAGTGGAACAGCAGGCTAATGCCGCACTCGCTTATGTTCAGGACTGGGGTGTCGCGAACAAACTTAAGTTTGCTCCGCATAAAACTAACGCGATGCTTATTACAAGAAAACTTAAACACGACACACCAAGACTGAGCATGGGCGGGACCGACATAGCCATGTCAAGGGACATAAAGATATTGGGGCTTACGATTGACGATAAGCTGACCTTCAATCAGCACACGTCAAGCGTCTGTAGGAAAGCCGTCAATATCTTCAAGCAATTATCTAGAGCAGCAAAGATAAGCTGGGGTCTGCACCCAGAAGTCGTGAGAAGCATATACACTGCAGTTGTTGAGCCAACTGTAATGTATGCAGCAAGCGCCTGGGCCCCAGCAACTAAAAAACTGGGCATTCGCAAGGTGCTCAATGCGGTCCAACGCGGTTTTGCACAAAAATTATGCCGATCATATAAAACTGTCTCCCTAAACTCAGCACTAGCGCTGGCCGGGATACTGCCCCTCGACCTCAGGGTACAGGAGGCAGCCGCCCTGTACGAGGCACGGAAAGGGGTAATCCAGCCAGCGCTTGGAGACAGGGAAGTAGAGAAGATGTCGGCATACTCGGTGAATCCTCACCCGGCTGAGTATATGTGCCTGGAATTTTTGTGCCTGGAAGACCAACAGCAAGTGGATATCCACAGCGATTACGCGGTCCGGATATTCACAGACGGTAGTAGGCTTGATGAGAAGGTCGGAGCCGCATTATCCATATGGGATGATGTGGCCGAGACCAAAGCCATCAAGCTGAAGCTTTCGTCACATTGCACTGTCTACCAGGCGGAATTGCTGGCCATATACAAAGCCACTGAGGAGATACTGAAGATGGCGGAATCCCGATTCGGCATTTACAGCGATTCACTGTCCTCGCTCCAAACCATAACAAACAACAGCTCCACTCACCCTCTTGCCGTAAAAGTTCGTAAGAACTTGAAAGCAAGCAAGGCACAGAACAAAATTGTTGATATGTTTTGGATCAAGGCACATGCTGGGCTCGAAGGAAACGAGCGGGCCGATGCACTAGCAAAAGATGCTGCTCTTAAAATAAAGTCCAAACCACTATACGACGCGTGTCCTGTTTCGTTCGTCAAGCGACAGATCCGAAGAGGAACTCTTGACGAGTGGAACAGGCGGTACGTCACTGGCGAAAATGCGGCAGTCACAAAAATCTTCTTCCCCGATGTAATCA
>OY754924.1:22500-35000 GCA_963576535.1 Plemyria rubiginata
ACCTAACCTAACCTAACCTAACCTAACCTAACCTAACCTAACCTAACCTAACCTAACCTAACCTAACCTAACCTAACCTAACCTAACCTAACCTAACCTAACCTAACCTAACCTAACCTAACCTAACCTAACCTAACCTAACCTAACCTAACCTAACCTAACCTAACCTAACCTAACCTAACCTAACCTAACCTAACCTAACCTAACCTAACCTAACCTAACCTAACCTAACCTAACCTAACCTAACCTAACCTAACCTAACCTAACCTAACCTAACCTAACCTAACCTAACCTAACCTAACCTAACCTAACCTAACCTAACCTAACCTAACCTAACCTAACCTAACCTAACCTAACCTAACCTAACCTAACCTAACCTAACCTAACCTAACCTAACCTAACCTAACCTAACCTAACCTAACCTAACCTAACCTAACCTAACCTAACCTAACCTAACCTAACCTAACCTAACCTAACCTAACCTAACCTAACCTAACCTAACCTAACCTAACCTAACCTAACCTAACCTAACCTAACCTAACCTAACCTAACCTAACCTAACCTAACCTAACCTAACCTAACCTAACCTAACCTAACCTAACCTAACCTAACCTAACCTAACCTAACCTAACCTAACCTAACCTAACCTAACCTAACCTAACCTAACCTAACCTAACCTAACCTAACCTAACCTAACCTAACCTAACCTAACCTAACCTAACCTAACCTAACCTAACCTAACCTAACCTAACCTAACCTAACCTAACCTAACCTAACCTAACCTAACCTAACCTAACCTAACCTAACCTAACCTAACCTAACCTAACCTAACCTAACCTAACCTAACCTAACCTAACCTAACCTAACCTAACCTAACCTAACCTAACCTAACCTAACCTAACCTAACCTAACCTAACCTAACCTAACCTAACCTAACCTAACCTAACCTAACCTAACCTAACCTAACCTAACCTAACCTAACCTAACCTAACCTAACCTAACCTAACCTAACCTAACCTAACCTAACCTAACCTAACCTAACCTAACCTAACCTAACCTAACCTAACCTAACCTAACCTAACCTAACCTAACCTAACCTAACCTAACCTAACCTAACCTAACCTAACCTAACCTAACCTAACCTAACCTAACCTAACCTAACCTAACCTAACCTAACCTAACCTAACCTAACCTAACCTAACCTAACCTAACCTAACCTAACCTAACCTAACCTAACCTAACCTAACCTAACCTAACCTAACCTAACCTAACCTAACCTAACCTAACCTAACCTAACCTAACCTAACCTAACCTAACCTAACCTAACCTAACCTAACCTAACCTAACCTAACCTAACCTAACCTAACCTAACCTAACCTAACCTAACCTAACCTAACCTAACCTAACCTAACCTAACCTAACCTAACCTAACCTAACCTAACCTAACCTAACCTAACCTAACCTAACCTAACCTAACCTAACCTAACCTAACCTAACCTAACCTAACCTAACCTAACCTAACCTAACCTAACCTAACCTAACCTAACCTAACCTAACCTAACCTAACCTAACCTAACCTAACCTAACCTAACCTAACCTAACCTAACCTAACCTAACCTAACCTAACCTAACCTAACCTAACCTAACCTAACCTAACCTAACCTAACCTAACCTAACCTAACCTAACCTAACCTAACCTAACCTAACCTAACCTAACCTAACCTAACCTAACCTAACCTAACCTAACCTAACCTAACCTAACCTAACCTAACCTAACCTAACCTAACCTAACCTAACCTAACCTAACCTAACCTAACCTAACCTAACCTAACCTAACCTAACCTAACCTAACCTAACCTAACCTAACCTAACCTAACCTAACCTAACCTAACCTAACCTAACCTAACCTAACCTAACCTAACCTAACCTAACCTAACCTAACCTAACCTAACCTAACCTAACCTAACCTAACCTAACCTAACCTAACCTAACCTAACCTAACCTAACCTAACCTAACCTAACCTAACCTAACCTAACCTAACCTAACCTAACCTAACCTAACCTAACCTAACCTAACCTAACCTAACCTAACCTAACCTAACCTAACCTAACCTAACCTAACCTAACCTAACCTAACCTAACCTAACCTAACCTAACCTAACCTAACCTAACCTAACCTAACCTAACCTAACCTAACCTAACCTAACCTAACCTAACCTAACCTAACCTAACCTAACCTAACCTAACCTAACCTAACCTAACCTAACCTAACCTAACCTAACCTAACCTAACCTAACCTAACCTAACCTAACCTAACCTAACCTAACCTAACCTAACCTAACCTAACCTAACCTAACCTAACCTAACCTAACCTAACCTAACCTAACCTAACCTAACCTAACCTAACCTAACCTAACCTAACCTAACCTAACCTAACCTAACCTAACCTAACCTAACCTAACCTAACCTAACCTAACCTAACCTAACCTAACCTAACCTAACCTAACCTAACCTAACCTAACCTAACCTAACCTAACCTAACCTAACCTAACCTAACCTAACCTAACCTAACCTAACCTAACCTAACCTAACCTAACCTAACCTAACCTAACCTAACCTAACCTAACCTAACCTAACCTAACCTAACCTAACCTAACCTAACCTAACCTAACCTAACCTAACCTAACCTAACCTAACCTAACCTAACCTAACCTAACCTAACCTAACCTAACCTAACCTAACCTAACCTAACCTAACCTAACCTAACCTAACCTAACCTAACCTAACCTAACCTAACCTAACCTAACCTAACCTAACCTAACCTAACCTAACCTAACCTAACCTAACCTAACCTAACCTAACCTAACCTAACCTAACCTAACCTAACCTAACCTAACCTAACCTAACCTAACCTAACCTAACCTAACCTAACCTAACCTAACCTAACCTAACCTAACCTAACCTAACCTAACCTAACCTAACCTAACCTAACCTAACCTAACCTAACCTAACCTAACCTAACCTAACCTAACCTAACCTAACCTAACCTAACCTAACCTAACCTAACCTAACCTAACCTAACCTAACCTAACCTAACCTAACCTAACCTAACCTAACCTAACCTAACCTAACCTAACCTAACCTAACCTAACCTAACCTAACCTAACCTAACCTAACCTAACCTAACCTAACCTAACCTAACCTAACCTAACCTAACCTAACCTAACCTAACCTAACCTAACCTAACCTAACCTAACCTAACCTAACCTAACCTAACCTAACCTAACCTAACCTAACCTAACCTAACCTAACCTAACCTAACCTAACCTAACCTAACCTAACCTAACCTAACCTAACCTAACCTAACCTAACCTAACCTAACCTAACCTAACCTAACCTAACCTAACCTAACCTAACCTAACCTAACCTAACCTAACCTAACCTAACCTAACCTAACCTAACCTAACCTAACCTAACCTAACCTAACCTAACCTAACCTAACCTAACCTAACCTAACCTAACCTAACCTAACCTAACCTAACCTAACCTAACCTAACCTAACCTAACCTAACCTAACCTAACCTAACCTAACCTAACCTAACCTAACCTAACCTAACCTAACCTAACCTAACCTAACCTAACCTAACCTAACCTAACCTAACCTAACCTAACCTAACCTAACCTAACCTAACCTAACCTAACCTAACCTAACCTAACCTAACCTAACCTAACCTAACCTAACCTAACCTAACCTAACCTAACCTAACCTAACCTAACCTAACCTAACCTAACCTAACCTAACCTAACCTAACCTAACCTAACCTAACCTAACCTAACCTAACCTAACCTAACCTAACCTAACCTAACCTAACCTAACCTAACCTAACCTAACCTAACCTAACCTAACCTAACCTAACCAGTCTCTAACCAGCCGCGCTCGGAGGCGGCAGGGCAATTTCGCGCTCGCAACTTCGGCAATTGCGGCAAGTCGGGCCAACGTCGTTTGGCAAGTTGTGCAAGTCCGGCAACTTGCCAGGTTGCGCAGCTCTGACCACTTCGGCAACTCGTGCAAGTCCGGCAACTTCGGCAAGTTGCGCAAGTCCGGCAACTTGCCAATTTGCGCAAATCCGGCAACTTGCCAATTTGCGCAAGTCCGGCAACTTGCCAAGTTGTGCAACTCCGGCCACTTTGGCAAGTTGCGCAACTCCGACCACTTCGGCAAGTCGTGTAGGTCTGGCAACCTCGGCCAGTCGTGCAAGTCCGGCAACTCGGCAAGTTGTGCAACTCCGGCAGGATCGGCAAGTCGTGTTTGTGTTCGTGAGTTAGCTATTAGTCATCAAGTGCCTCGCCATGCTCCGAACCCCTCCCCCACAGTCCCGCTCATCCAGCCCGGACAAGATGAATCACACATTCATTCTGCAGCAGCTTTCCCCGGATGAGTCCGTCAGTCCGGCCCTCCCAAGCCTGCGTTTGTCTCCAGATGATTGTCCCACACAGGACTCCCACCCCATAGCAGAAAATTCCACCCCATACAAAGCAGCCAGCGCACAGACAACTGGTGATCTCATCGACCTGGCAGGAAATCCCACCTTATGTAAAGCAGTCAGCGCGCCGACCATTGGCGACCTCGCTGACCTAGTCACACTTAAGCTCAATGAAGGGAAAAGTCTCACCAAGGGCAACAGGATAGCCATAGAAAAGCTGATGATACAAATCAAGGCCATTGATGAGGGCAATCGCACAGTAACTCCTCCCGCTACTGACTCCTTCGCGGAAGTCGTCAGCACCTCAATTGCGCTCGAGGTTTCTCGTCTTCGTGAAGACCTGGAGGTACTCATCGCGGACAGAGTTGCTGCTGCCATCAAGGACTCTTACGAACGTGAGGCTGACCGGCTTCATCAGGCCGTCGAGAGACTCGGGATGGAACTGGAGGCTGAAAGAGCCAAAAACCATTCACAAACTCAGAACGCGGGAGAGGACCGCTCATCCGCTTCCAAGCGGCGGCAAACCCCTGCTTTCAGGCCTGCCATCATAGTCTCGTCCAAGTTGGAGAACCCCAACGCTGCCCAAACCATTCAGGATTGGCAAACCGCCCTGAAATTCAAAGAAACCAACTTCGCTCCCTCCAATACCAAAGTCCTGCCCGACAATCGGCTCAAGGTCACTTTCGATAAGGCAGAGCACAGAGATATTGCTCTAGAAAAGGCAAACAGGCCGGACAACCATATCTCTGCCGCACCATGCTCGCAATTGAAACCAATGATAGTCCTCAAGGGTATATCTCGCAGGACTCTTCCGGAAGACCTCACGGACATCATCACAGCGCAGAACGATACCATCCGATCGGCCATCACCACCAAAGAAGACCTCACCCTGGGCTTCAAGCGTAACAATCGTAACCCACACTTATACAATGCCGTCTTCACCACCTCCGTTGCCTTACACAACACCATCATGGACCTGAAACAAATCAACATCGACCATCAGAGAGTACATGCAGAGACCCACATCCCTCTCCTGCACTGCTTTAGGTGCCTTCAATTCGGGCACACACGGAAGTGGTGCAAGAAGCCCAGTGTTGCCTGCTCCTTCTGCGCTGGTACGGATCACGAGTTCGCTGACTGCCGGAACAGAGACAACCCTCAAAAGCTCCAGTGCTACAACTGCACCTCCCACTTCGGAAGGCGCAGCAACCACCACCACTCAAACATCAAGAACTGCGCCCACAGCGCCACCTCTTCTCATTGCCCTATTGTCAAGAAACTTACCCTAGACATCCGTTCTAAGACGGATTATGGACTGTAATCCACCCCCCCCTTGTGTTGTTAACCATCAGCAGCACTCCCTCTATAGCTGCGTCCAAGTCAATCTTGGACGCAGTCGGAATGCTTACCACGAACTCAAGGTATCCGCTTTCAACAGTGAGACTGATATCATCCTGATCACGGAACCGTACACAGGTAAGACTGGCCTTCTACCACACACCCCCGGATACGTCACGTACCAATACACCTCACTTGACCCATCCTACTGCCCTATCAAATCCGCCATCCTCATCAGAGAGGGCTCCTTCTCGTCCATTGGACGAGGAGAGCTCTCGGAGCCTAACCTGGTAGTTGTGCAGATCCGCACCAAATCTGGTAAAAGCCTTTACCTTATATCTGTCTACATTGAACCACGCACTGACCCACACTCTCTGCTGAATAAACTAGATCTTCTCCTACATAAAACCGCTGGATCCCCACTCCTATTGTGCGGGGACTTCAATGCCTGGCACACTCTTTGGGGCTCCAAACTAAACAACAGCAGGGGGAACGCAGTCTTCGACCTCATCACCTTACATAACCTCACTTTATGTAACACGGGCAACACTCCCACCTTCAACACCGTCACCCACGGCCAAGCCAGAGATTCCATCATCGACCTCACCTTCTTTCGCCTCCCCTCCACCAATTATGCTCACATCGACTCATGGAAAGTAGACCCATCCATTTGCACCGAGTCCGACCACCATGCGATCAGCTTCAGCCTTAACTTCAACCGCACATCGCTTACAAAAAACAAAAAGCAATCCACTTTCAGATATAACACCTCGTCTTTTAAATGGGACCAAGCCGGACTTGGATTAACCACTGAAATGGGCTCCCGACTTGAACCTCTCTCGCACATTCTCATCAATTCGCTCACACCCATCGAAATCAACGCATACATCCAAAGAGTTACACTTGCCATCCAAAAATCATGTGACATCTTCATACCCCGTTCCGCCCACCCCAGCGGCCGGGCCCCGTGGTGGAACGAACAACTCGATTCACTCAAATCACTAGTCATTAAAAACCACCATCTCCTCAGTAAACTCGTTAAACAAGGAAAGCCCCTTGCCAAGGCCATCTCTGAAAAAGCTGCACTTAAAGCACAATATGCTCAGGCCATCTGCAGTGCCTCCACCGAACATTTCAAAGACTTCTGCAACAGGCAGAAGAAGGACGATGTCTGGTCAATCACCAACAAGATCATTAAGACAAGACCATCGCCCAAACCACCATCCACTTTAAAGTTGGACGATGGATCCTTTACATCCGGTCCTGAGGAAACGGCAAAAGCCCTTGTCGATAAATTCTTCCCCGATGACACTCCTGACACCACTAATGAACAACGCTCCCTCAGACTCCTTATGCAGCAACCCATTCACCACCACCCCGAACCTCCCTTCACTTCCACCGAAATCTTCGAATGCTTAAAAACCATGAACCCCAAGAAAGCCCCTGGACCCGACCACCTTACTTCAGACATCTGCCTCCATTTCTCTACTAACTTCCCCCATATTCTTCTTCAGATCCTTAACCGTTGCCTTGAACTAAATTATTTCCCAGATTGCTGGAAAGCAGCGGTTGCCAAAATCATCCCCAAACCTAACAAAACCGATTACTCACTTACCTCTGCGTATAGACCCATCGGCCTTATCAATGTCTTCGGGAAACTTTTTGAAAAACTCATCATTAATCGCCTCACCCACCATCTACACACCTCTGGTCTTGACGTCAAAACTCAATATGGCTTCAAGCTCCAAACCTCCACCAATGATGCCATCCACGCCGCCATAGAACATATCCACAGGGCTAGGAACAACGGGGAACATGTACTGGCCGTGTCACTTGACATTAAATCTGCGTTTGACAACGCCTGGTGGCCGGCCATTTTCAACAGACTTCGCTCTGTCAACTGTCCCAGAAACATCTACGGGACACTCCTCAGTTACATTCACAACAGGAACGTACTCATCAACTTTGCTGACTCCAGCCACAGCAAAGTTATGAGCAAGGGGTGCATACAGGGCTCTGTCTGCGGGCCAACCCTATGGAACCTTCTTTTAGACGAGCTTCTTCTAATCAACCTACCCCCCAGTTGTCACATACAGGCCTACGCTGACGACGTCATCCTCATTACTCACTCCAAAGTCATCTCATCACTCGAAACCATCACCAACGAGGCCCTCAAAATCATCTCCAACTGGGGTACCTCCGTCAAGCTCCACTTTGGAGCTGACAAGACACAAGCCATCTCATTCACGAATAAAGCCAAAAAATGCAAACTCCTAATGGATAACATTAACGTTCTTTTTTCCAATCACATCAAATTCCTGGGCATCATCATTGATCATAAACTCACTTTCATCAAACACGTTGAACATGTCATCGAGAAGGCTAAAGGAATATACAATAAACTATCCATCTACGTAAGACCCACTTGGGGCGTCTCTCCTGACAATATTAGAACTATATATCTGCAAGTAATACAACCTATCATCTGTTATGCCGCTGGTATTTGGGGGGGTGCAGTTAAGTTCAAACATGTCACTAACCGACTTCTATCAGCACAACGCCTATTTGCCATTAAAATCATCCGAGGATTCAGTACCATACGAACCGCCACCGCCATCTCCATTGCCCAGATCACTCCTCTTCCCATAAAAATCCTTGAAATCTCTGACATCGAGGCTACCAAAATCAACCGCATTTCTAGATTCCTTCCCGACGACATCCCTCTCGAGCTTCCCTCTCCCCCTTCGACTCTTCTTCACCCCGCCCTACGCGAGGGCATTCAATTCTTTGAGATCCCCTCCGACACTGAGTACAATGAACTATGCATCTCCCTCGTTGATGCTTGGCAAATATTTACGGACGGCAGCAAGCATAACAACAAGGTAGGTGCCGCATTTGTGGCAATTGACCAGTTCGGGGCTACCATCAACACCACCAAACTCAAGTTACATGATTGCTGCTCTGTATTCCAGGCTGAGCTCCTCGCTATCTACAAAGCTACCCTATGGTTCGAGAGAGCCAGTCAGTTACCAAATAAATTCCACAACAACTATAGCACCCATGCCTGTATCCTCTCCGACTGCCTATCCGGACTCACCGAACTCTCAAACCCCCACACCACTCATCCTCTAGCTGTTAACATCCATCATACCATTCACTCCATTAAATCAGCCGGAAAATCAATATCTTTTGCATGGGTTAGAGGCCACACGGGCGTCGGGGGCAACGAATTGGCCGACCAAGCCGCCAAGGCCGCTGCTACCATCCACAAGTCCCCCGACTACCTTCACACCCCCATCAGCTTCATCAAACATACTAACAAGAACCTATCACTCACCAGGACCGCAGAATACTACCTCCAATCCAGCCCCCACACCCTCGCCCTCCTTCCATCCTTTGAAAATCTTACCGAATTCCTCACCGTCATCAGGCCTAACTTCGAAATTACTCAACTGCTCACCAACCACTCCTTCCATAAATCCTATTTGCACAGATTCCACATCTCCAATGATGATACCTGCCCCTGTGACAACAACACCTCACAAACCATTAAACATCTATTGGAATCCTGCCCCAGGTTCTCCTCATCCAGACTCGATCATCTCATCATATCCGCCCAAATTCCTGACCCTTACAACCTCCTGCATATCATTGGCAAAGCCTCCTCCACCGACTCATTCATCGCCCACCTCACAAATATCATCTCGCATCTCAAAGCCTTTAATAACACATAATACGCTTACTGATCACACTCTGCGGGCATCCTATACCTACTTGCTTTTGCCCCCTCCCCCCCTCGCACACTTGCTCTCCTTCCTCCTCATCCGGGTTAATGTGAAGATGTATATGATAATGTTTATGCGCCACTGTTCGTGGCTACTTCAGTTTTGCCAATGGTGTGTGGTAGCTGCCCGGTCTACGCCTCCTGTCAGTGATTAGCACTAGTTTAAGACTCTTATGCAGGCTCGCTTGCCGGGTCTGCTGACCTTGCTGTATGAGATTGGTATTAATTAATATAAGATTTAGCTATTACAGATAACATGCACCAATATAACATCCTATTGTAAACATCTAAAGCAAACCAGGCGGGTCGGCAACCTGGGCAGGTCTGGCGGACTTGCTTGCCGGACTTGCCGATATTGCTGATTTGCCGATTTTGCTAGCTTGCCGATTCTGCTATGGATCTGGCAAGTTTGCTTGCCGGCCCTGCCGATTTTGTCGAACCTGCTATGCGGGATCTGCGTTGATGCGGAATCGAACTGAAGTGGGTGCCATAACAGCACTTGAACTGTAACATCCAGGGCAGGCCGAGCAAACTGGCAACTCGGGCGGGTCCGGCAAGTTTGCTTTCCGAATTTGCCGGGCCAGCAGTACGAAATCAATGTAAATATTACAACATAGGACTGAACCATTAGAAATATGCACTAAACTGTACATTCCTTACAAGCTAACCGGGTCGGCAACTCGGGCGGGTCTGACAAGCTTGCTTGCCGGACTTGCCAGACTTGCCGGATTTGCCGGATTTGCCCAACTGGCTTCATGAGACCAACATTAATAGTTTATAAGTTAAAGACTAAAATTAATAGTTAAGTAGACTTAAATTTTATTTGATTGCTAGAATATTTTGTGTAAAATAGTTAAGGCAAGCACGGCAAGGTCGGCAAGTTGCGCTTGCTTGCCGGACTTGCCGATTTTGCCGGACTTGCTTCTTTAGACAAGCGTACTGTTTGTACACAGTATTTTAATTGTAGACTTAAAATTGTATTTAACTGACAGAATCAGAACTCTAGTATAATGTCAACACAGTTCATCAGCTCACTTAAACGGTATTTAATTGATAGAATAAGTTTTGCGTGAAAACAGTTAGGACAGGGTCGGCAAGGTCGGCAAGTTGCGCTTGCTTGCCGGACTTGCCGATTTTGCCGGACTTGCTTTTCGAGATTAGCGTACTGTTTGTTACATAGTATCATATATCTAGACTTAAGCTGTATTTAACTGATAGAATCATGACACTGGCATTGTGTAAACACCGTTCATGAGTTGACTTAAATTTTATTTGATTGCTAGAACAGTTTTGTGTAAAATAGTTAAGGCAAGTACGGCGGGGTCGGCAAGTCTGGCTTGCTTGCCGGACTTGCCGATTTTGCCGGGCTTGCTTCTTTAGATAAGCGTACTGTTTGTACACAGTTTTTTATTTGTAGACTTAAAATTGTATTTAACTGACAGAATCAGAACACTAGTATAATGTTAACACAGTTCATCAGCTCACTTAAACTGTATTTAATTGATAGAATAAGTTTTGCGTAAAAACAGTTAGGACAGGGTCGGCAAGGTCGGCAAGTTGCGCTTGCTTGCCGGACTTGCCGATTTTGCCGGACTTGCTTTACGAGATAAGCGTACTGTTTGTTACATAGTATCATATATCTAGACTTAAGCTGTATTTAACTGATAGAATCATGACACTGGCATTGTGTGAACACAGTTCATTAGTAGACTTAAATTTTATTTGATTGCTAGAATAGTTTTGTGTAATATAGTTAAGGCAAGTACGGCAAGGTCGGCAAGTCAGGCTTGCTTGCCGGACTTGCCGATTTTGCCGGACTTGCTTCTTTAGATAAGCGTACTGTTTGTATACAGTATTTTATTTGTATACTTAAAATTGTGTTTAACTGACAGAATCAGAACACTAGTATAATGTTAACACAGTTCATCAGCTCACTTAAACTGTATTTAATTGATAGAATAAGTTTTGCGTGAAAACAGTTAGGACAGGGTCGGCAAGGTCGGCAAGTTGCGCTTGCTTGCCGGACTTGCCGATTTTGCCGGACTTGCTTTACGAGATAAGCGTACTGTTTGTTACATAGTATCATATATCTAGACTTAAGCTGTATTTAACTGATAGAATCATGACACTGGCATTGTGTGAACACAGTTCATTAGTAGACTTAAATTTTATTTGATTGCTAGAATAGTTTTGTGTAATATAGCTAAGGCAAGTACGGCAAGGTCGGCAAGTCAGGCTTGCTTGCCGGACTTGCCGATTTTGCCGGACTTGCTTCTTTAGATAAGCGTACTGTTTGTATACAGTATTTTATTTGTATACTTAAAATTGTGTTTAACTGACAGAATCAGAACACTAGTATAATGTTAACACAGTTCATCAGCTCACTTAAACTGTATTTAATTGATAGAATAAGTTTTGCGTGAAAACGGTTAGGACGGGGTCGGCAAGGTCGGCAAGTTGCGCTTGCTTGCCGGACTTGCCGATTTTGCCGGACTCGCTTTACGAGATAAGCGTACTGTTTGTTACATAGTATCATATATCTAGACTTAAGCTGTATTTAACTGACAGAATCATGACACTGGCATTGTGTGAACACAGTTCATTAGTAGACTTAAATTTTATTTGATTGCTAGAATAGTTTTGTGTATTATAGTTAAGGCAAGTACGGCAAGGTCGGCAAGTCAGGCTTGCTTGCCGGACTTGCCGGATTTGCCGGACTTGCTTCTTTAGATAAGCGTACTGTTTTGTATACAGTATTTTATATGTACACTTAAAATTGTGTTTAACTGACAGAATCAGAACACTAGTATAATGTTAACACAGTTCATCAGCTCACTTAAACTATATTTAATTGATGGAATAAGTTTTGCGTGAAAACAGTTAGGACAGGGCCG
>OY754924.1:37500-42500 GCA_963576535.1 Plemyria rubiginata
AACCTAACCTAACCTAACCTAACCTAACCTAACCTAACCTAACCTAACCTAACCTAACCTAACCTAACCTAACCTAACCTAACCTAACCTAACCTAACCTAACCTAACCTAACCTAACCTAACCTAACCTAACCTAACCTAACCTAACCTAACCTAACCTAACCTAACCTAACCTAACCTAACCTAACCTAACCTAACCTAACCTAACCTAACCTAACCTAACCTAACCTAACCTAACCTAACCTAACCTAACCTAACCTAACCTAACCTAACCTAACCTAACCTAACCTAACCTAACCTAACCTAACCTAACCTAACCTAACCTAACCTAACCTAACCTAACCTAACCTAACCTAACCTAACCTAACCTAACCTAACCTAACCTAACCTAACCTAACCTAACCTAACCTAACCTAACCTAACCTAACCTAACCTAACCTAACCTAACCTAACCTAACCTAACCTAACCTAACCTAACCTAACCTAACCTAACCTAACCTAACCTAACCTAACCTAACCTAACCTAACCTAACCTAACCTAACCTAACCTAACCTAACCTAACCTAACCTAACCTAACCTAACCTAACCTAACCTAACCTAACCTAACCTAACCTAACCTAACCTAACCTAACCTAACCTAACCTAACCTAACCTAACCTAACCTAACCTAACCTAACCTAACCTAACCTAACCTAACCTAACCTAACCTAACCTAACCTAACCTAACCTAACCTAACCTAACCTAACCTAACCTAACCTAACCTAACCTAACCTAACCTAACCTAACCTAACCTAACCTAACCTAACCTAACCTAACCTAACCTAACCTAACCTAACCTAACCTAACCTAACCTAACCTAACCTAACCTAACCTAACCTAACCTAACCTAACCTAACCTAACCTAACCTAACCTAACCTAACCTAACCTAACCTAACCTAACCTAACCTAACCTAACCTAACCTAACCTAACCTAACCTAACCTAACCTAACCTAACCTAACCTAACCTAACCTAACCTAACCTAACCTAACCTAACCTAACCTAACCTAACCTAACCTAACCTAACCTAACCTAACCTAACCTAACCTAACCTAACCTAACCTAACCTAACCTAACCTAACCTAACCTAACCTAACCTAACCTAACCTAACCTAACCTAACCTAACCTAACCTAACCTAACCTAACCTAACCTAACCTAACCTAACCTAACCTAACCTAACCTAACCTAACCTAACCTAACCTAACCTAACCTAACCTAACCTAACCTAACCTAACCTAACCTAACCTAACCTAACCTAACCTAACCTAACCTAACCTAACCTAACCTAACCTAACCTAACCTAACCTAACCTAACCTAACCTAACCTAACCTAACCTAACCTAACCTAACCTAACCTAACCTAACCTAACCTAACCTAACCTAACCTAACCTAACCTAACCTAACCTAACCTAACCTAACCTAACCTAACCTAACCTAACCTAACCTAACCTAACCTAACCTAACCTAACCTAACCTAACCTAACCTAACCTAACCTAACCTAACCTAACCTAACCTAACCTAACCTAACCTAACCTAACCTAACCTAACCTAACCTAACCTAACCTAACCTAACCTAACCTAACCTAACCTAACCTAACCTAACCTAACCTAACCTAACCTAACCTAACCTAACCTAACCTAACCTAACCTAACCTAACCTAACCTAACCTAACCTAACCTAACCTAACCTAACCTAACCTAACCTAACCTAACCTAACCTAACCTAACCTAACCTAACCTAACCTAACCTAACCTAACCTAACCTAACCTAACCTAACCTAACCTAACCTAACCTAACCTAACCTAACCTAACCTAACCTAACCTAACCTAACCTAACCTAACCTAACCTAACCTAACCTAACCTAACCTAACCTAACCTAACCTAACCTAACCTAACCTAACCTAACCTAACCTAACCTAACCTAACCTAACCTAACCTAACCTAACCTAACCTAACCTAACCTAACCTAACCTAACCTAACCTAACCTAACCTAACCTAACCTAACCTAACCTAACCTAACCTAACCTAACCTAACCTAACCTAACCTAACCTAACCTAACCTAACCTAACCTAACCTAACCTAACCTAACCTAACCTAACCTAACCTAACCTAACCTAACCTAACCTAACCTAACCTAACCTAACCTAACCTAACCTAACCTAACCTAACCTAACCTAACCTAACCTAACCTAACCTAACCTAACCTAACCTAACCTAACCTAACCTAACCTAACCTAACCTAACCTAACCTAACCTAACCTAACCTAACCTAACCTAACCTAACCTAACCTAACCTAACCTAACCTAACCTAACCTAACCTAACCTAACCTAACCTAACCTAACCTAACCTAACCTAACCTAACCTAACCTAACCTAACCTAACCTAACCTAACCTAACCTAACCTAACCTAACCTAACCTAACCTAACCTAACCTAACCTAACCTAACCTAACCTAACCTAACCTAACCTAACCTAACCTAACCTAACCTAACCTAACCTAACCTAACCTAACCTAACCTAACCTAACCTAACCTAACCTAACCTAACCTAACCTAACCTAACCTAACCTAACCTAACCTAACCTAACCTAACCTAACCTAACCTAACCTAACCTAACCTAACCTAACCTAACCTAACCTAACCTAACCTAACCTAACCTAACCTAACCTAACCTAACCTAACCTAACCTAACCTAACCTAACCTAACCTAACCTAACCTAACCTAACCTAACCTAACCTAACCTAACCTAACCTAACCTAACCTAACCTAACCTAACCTAACCTAACCTAACCTAACCTAACCTAACCTAACCTAACCTAACCTAACCTAACCTAACCTAACCTAACCTAACCTAACCTAACCTAACCTAACCTAACCTAACCTAACCTAACCTAACCTAACCTAACCTAACCTAACCTAACCTAACCTAACCTAACCTAACCTAACCTAACCTAACCTAACCTAACCTAACCTAACCTAACCTAACCTAACCTAACCTAACCTAACCTAACCTAACCTAACCTAACCTAACCTAACCTAACCTAACCTAACCTAACCTAACCTAACCTAACCTAACCTAACCTAACCTAACCTAACCTAACCTAACCTAACCTAACCTAACCTAACCTAACCTAACCTAACCTAACCTAACCTAACCTAACCTAACCTAACCTAACCTAACCTAACCTAACCTAACCTAACCTAACCTAACCTAACCTAACCTAACCTAACCTAACCTAACCTAACCTAACCTAACCTAACCTAACCTAACCTAACCTAACCTAACCTAACCTAACCTAACCTAACCTAACCTAACCTAACCTAACCTAACCTAACCTAACCTAACCTAACCTAACCTAACCTAACCTAACCTAACCTAACCTAACCTAACCTAACCTAACCTAACCTAACCTAACCTAACCTAACCTAACCTAACCTAACCTAACCTAACCTAACCTAACCTAACCTAACCTAACCTAACCTAACCTAACCTAACCTAACCTAACCTAACCTAACCTAACCTAACCTAACCTAACCTAACCTAACCTAACCTAACCTAACCTAACCTAACCTAACCTAACCTAACCTAACCTAACCTAACCTAACCTAACCTAACCTAACCTAACCTAACCTAACCTAACCTAACCTAACCTAACCTAACCTAACCTAACCTAACCTAACCTAACCTAACCTAACCTAACCTAACCTAACCTAACCTAACCTAACCTAACCTAACCTAACCTAACCTAACCTAACCTAACCTAACCTAACCTAACCTAACCTAACCTAACCTAACCTAACCTAACCTAACCTAACCTAACCTAACCTAACCTAACCTAACCTAACCTAACCTAACCTAACCTAACCTAACCTAACCTAACCTAACCTAACCTAACCTAACCTAACCTAACCTAACCTAACCTAACCTAACCTAACCTAACCTAACCTAACCTAACCTAACCTAACCTAACCTAACCTAACCTAACCTAACCTAACCTAACCTAACCTAACCTAACCTAACCTAACCTAACCTAACCTAACCTAACCTAACCTAACCTAACCTAACCTAACCTAACCTAACCTAACCTAACCTAACCTAACCTAACCTAACCTAACCTAACCTAACCTAACCTAACCTAACCTAACCTAACCTAACCTAACCTAACCTAACCTAACCTAACCTAACCTAACCTAACCTAACCTAACCTAACCTAACCTAACCTAACCTAACCTAACCTAACCTAACCTAACCTAACCTAACCTAACCTAACCTAACCTAACCTAACCTAACCTAACCTAACCTAACCTAACCTAACCTAACCTAACCTAACCTAACCTAACCTAACCTAACCTAACCTAACCTAACCTAACCTAACCTAACCTAACCTAACCTAACCTAACCTAACCTAACCTAACCTAACCTAACCTAACCTAACCTAACCTAACCTAACCTAACCTAACCTAACCTAACCTAACCTAACCTAACCTAACCTAACCTAACCTAACCTAACCTAACCTAACCTAACCTAACCTAACCTAACCTAACCTAACCTAACCTAACCTAACCTAACCTAACCTAACCTAACCTAACCTAACCTAACCTAACCTAACCTAACCTAACCTAACCTAACCTAACCTAACCTAACCTAACCTAACCTAACCTAACCTAACCTAACCTAACCTAACCTAACCTAACCTAACCTAACCTAACCTAACCTAACCTAACCTAACCTAACCTAACCTAACCTAACCTAACCTAACCTAACCTAACCTAACCTAACCTAACCTAACCTAACCTAACCTAACCTAACCTAACCTAACCTAACCTAACCTAACCTAACCTAACCTAACCTAACCTAACCTAACCTAACCTAACCTAACCTAACCTAACCTAACCTAACCTAACCTAACCTAACCTAACCTAACCTAACCTAACCTAACCTAACCT
>OY754924.1:52500-55000 GCA_963576535.1 Plemyria rubiginata
CCTAACCTAACCTAACCTAACCTAACCTAACCTAACCTAACCTAACCTAACCTAACCTAACCTAACCTAACCTAACCTAACCTAACCTAACCTAACCTAACCTAACCTAACCTAACCTAACCTAACCTAACCTAACCTAACCTAACCTAACCTAACCTAACCTAACCTAACCTAACCTAACCTAACCTAACCTAACCTAACCTAACCTAACCTAACCTAACCTAACCTAACCTAACCTAACCTAACCTAACCTAACCTAACCTAACCTAACCTAACCTAACCTAACCTAACCTAACCTAACCTAACCTAACCTAACCTAACCTAACCTAACCTAACCTAACCTAACCTAACCTAACCTAACCTAACCTAACCTAACCTAACCTAACCTAACCTAACCTAACCTAACCTAACCTAACCTAACCTAACCTAACCTAACCTAACCTAACCTAACCTAACCTAACCTAACCTAACCTAACCTAACCTAACCTAACCTAACCTAACCTAACCTAACCTAACCTAACCTAACCTAACCTAACCTAACCTAACCTAACCTAACCTAACCTAACCTAACCTAACCTAACCTAACCTAACCTAACCTAACCTAACCTAACCTAACCTAACCTAACCTAACCTAACCTAACCTAACCTAACCTAACCTAACCTAACCTAACCTAACCTAACCTAACCTAACCTAACCTAACCTAACCTAACCTAACCTAACCTAACCTAACCTAACCTAACCTAACCTAACCTAACCTAACCTAACCTAACCTAACCTAACCTAACCTAACCTAACCTAACCTAACCTAACCTAACCTAACCTAACCTAACCTAACCTAACCTAACCTAACCTAACCTAACCTAACCTAACCTAACCTAACCTAACCTAACCTAACCTAACCTAACCTAACCTAACCTAACCTAACCTAACCTAACCTAACCTAACCTAACCTAACCTAACCTAACCTAACCTAACCTAACCTAACCTAACCTAACCTAACCTAACCTAACCTAACCTAACCTAACCTAACCTAACCTAACCTAACCTAACCTAACCTAACCTAACCTAACCTAACCTAACCTAACCTAACCTAACCTAACCTAACCTAACCTAACCTAACCTAACCTAACCTAACCTAACCTAACCTAACCTAACCTAACCTAACCTAACCTAACCTAACCTAACCTAACCTAACCTAACCTAACCTAACCTAACCTAACCTAACCTAACCTAACCTAACCTAACCTAACCTAACCTAACCTAACCTAACCTAACCTAACCTAACCTAACCTAACCTAACCTAACCTAACCTAACCTAACCTAACCTAACCTAACCTAACCTAACCTAACCTAACCTAACCTAACCTAACCTAACCTAACCTAACCTAACCTAACCTAACCTAACCTAACCTAACCTAACCTAACCTAACCTAACCTAACCTAACCTAACCTAACCTAACCTAACCTAACCTAACCGAGTCTCTAACCAGCCGCGCTCGGAGGCGGCAGGGCAATTTTGCGCTCGCAAGTTCGGCAAGTCTGGCAAGCAAGGCAAGTTGAGCAAAATACCATCTGGCAACTTGCCAAGTTCAGCAAATCCGGCAAGTTGGCAAGTCCAGCAAATCCGGCAATCGGCAAGTCGAGCAAGTTGCCAAGTTCGGCAAATCCGGCAAGTTGCCGGCAAATCCGGCAAGTTGGCAAGTCCAGCAAATCCGGCAATCGGCAAGTCGAGCAAGTTGCCAAGTCCGGCAAATCCGGCAAGTTGGCCAATACCATCTGGCAACCTCAGCAAATCCGGCAACTACTTTTCGCCATGGGTAAATCAAAGTCTCAACGACCCAAGGTTTCCTCGAGGGACCACTCGCCTGCTCAATCGTTGGACTCCGCGCCATCTGAAGTGTCTGACATAGCTAGCCTCGATGAAGATATCAAAGGCGTAGACTCCACCGATAAAATGTTTGACCGTGCTTCCACCTTGATGAATGAATGTGACCAGTTGCTAGATGAGTCTATGAACATAAAAACTAGCATCAAGCTCGGACTCCGTGAGAAGATCAGTGAGATGCATTCGTTGTTCGGCAAAGTTTGCAACATAAAAGATGAGATCGAAGGGCAGATGGAAAAGAGGGAAAAGTGGCAAAAAAGACAGGTCTACGATCTAAAAGACAAAGTTTTATGTCTCCAAAATGACAGCATCCAAATGTCCTCTGAGTTCCCCGCAGCGGAAATCCTTGCTGAGATCAAGGAATTGCGTAGGGAAATGAAGTCGATGGTTCCAGCATCAGCTCCCGACCTAAAGCCTCTAGAGGAAGGGCTCAGCAGTTTGAGAGTGGCGCTCCAATCAACAAAAGCCCAAATAGATGAAGCTACCCAGCAAAATCTTTCCTACGCCGACGTCACTCGAAGACCAGCCCAGCAGAAGCCGCACCATGCAATAATAGTAGCGTCAGACGACCCGACGGACTCCGGAGCCCAGCTACTGGAGAAAATAAAGGCTGC